>CM042148.1:89227629-89382972 GCA_023376005.1 Doryteuthis pealeii | reverse complement strand
AAAATAGAGAGTCCAGGCTAGGCACATACTACACACAACCACCCAAAAAAAACCAGAGTGAGCCCAAGCCTGCTTGGAAGCCCTGGAAAGATGGGTTATATATTTCATATGATTACTACTTTATTCGAAAATTGACATATAATAGAGTATGGGGTTCATTAATATTAATATATATATATGAGTTAAGAGTAAGGAAATGGAATCCGACGGTATTGTATAGATCAGGGGTGAAAACACACATACTGTTAAATGATTATAAAAATTTTCATTTCACAGTATTGTATTTTTCATACATACTACACATACACACTCATACATATATATATATATAAAAATATACCAATCCCTCTGCATAAGAAGGGTGTGACACTAGGTCAATTTATGAAGTGGAGTTTAACAAGTTTTAATTCAGAGTTTTCCTTCTCCTAGACTGGTTAACTAGCCAAGATTAAAGAGCACAGTCTGCCCTACTATTTACCCCTAGCTGGAGGGAGAGTAGTTGTATGCATACCTTTCCCAAGGGTATTAGTGCTATGTGAAATGCAAACAGCCTTGCCCAGATTTAAACTTGTATCAACGAGTCCATTTCCTATGACTCAAACCATTACACCACGCGTATCCATAACTTAACAGTGACAATTCTTTCTAGTTAACCACTTGGGGTGACAATTTTTCAGGCAAAAATTTGGGAGTGACAATTATTTAGGTGAATACATTTAGTGAAAATTCTTACAGGGGAACACCTTGCGGGGGGGGGATAATTGTTCAGGGTGGGGTCAGGTTGTGTGACAGTTTTTAGGTGAACACCCTTGAGGTGAAGGATTCTTCAAGTGAACACTTGAGGATGAGGATTCTTCAAGTGAACACCTTGAGGATTCTTCAAGTGAACACCTTGGGATGAGGATTCTTCAAGTGAACACCTTGGGGATGAGGATTCTTCAAGTGAACACCTTGGGGATGAGGTGGGGATGAGGATTCTTCATATAGGTCATATTGAAATGACAATCCTTCATATAGGTCATATTGGAATGACAAACCTTCATATGGTCATATTGGAATGACAAACCTTCATATAGGAATGACAAACCTTCATATAGACAAACCTTCATATAGGTCATATTGAATGACAAACCTTCATATAGGTCATATTGGAATGACAATCCTTCATATATATAGTCATATTGGAATGACAATCCTTCATATAGGTCATATTGGAATGACAATCCTTCATATAGGTCATATTGGAATGACAAACCTTCATATAGGTCATATTGGAATGACAAACTTCATATAGGTCATATTGGAATGACAAACCTTCATATAGGGGAATGACAAACCTTCATATAGGTCATATCAATCCTTCATATAGGACCTTCATATAGGTCATATTGGAATGACAAACCTTCATATAGGTCATATTGGAATGACAACCTTCATATAGGTCATATTGGAATGACAATCCTTCATATAGGTCATATTGGAATGACAATGGTCATATTGGAATGACAATCCTTCATATAGGTCATATTGGAATGACAATCCTTCATAGGAACACTTTGAAGGTGACAATTCTTCTGATGAACAAATTCTATCTTGCCACTAGACAATCATAACTGTAAATAAGATT
Source organism: Doryteuthis pealeii (assembly GCA_023376005.1). NCBI lineage: Eukaryota > Metazoa > Mollusca > Cephalopoda > Myopsida > Loliginidae > Doryteuthis > Doryteuthis pealeii. The sequence goes on along the minus strand of CM042148.1, from coordinate 89,381,345 downwards.
GACTAAAAAACTTACCTTTTTGGTACAGCAGCAAAGTTTGCATGTGTGTATCTTGACATCATATCAATACAAGTTTCTGTCAGTTCCATATGAAACTGATATGCTTTCTCATTGATGGGCAATTTGGCTGGACTTTCTTGTAAAGAAGAACCAGATTTAAATCTTCTTCTGAAAAGACAAAAACAGAAAAGGAATTAAAAAAAAATGTTTTTTGTTTTATTTTGTTCAAATCATTTCAGAACTTGTGTGTATGTCTGTCTGTCTGTGAGTGTGTATATATGTATGTATGTGTGTGTATTTGAGAAAGAAAGACTGGGGAAGAGAAAGAAAGAGACGGGCCGACAGATAGAAAATGGCTAAAGGTTTAAACCTAATATAATGCAACTGTCTTTTTTTGTGTGTGTATATTGTATTATATATATATATATATATATATATATATATATATTTTATGTTCATCTAAAAATAAATGAATAAACTCGATGTTATGGAGTATTGGATTCACTTATTTTTTTATTATCTGTTATCATAAAATTTCGGGTTCGTTAGATACCCTTTTTCAAATGAATGTTGCTCGTTCAACAAAAAGGGTATCTAACGAACCCAAAAATTTATGATAACAAATAATAAAAAAATAAGTGAATCCAATACTCCATAACATCGAGTCCATTCATTTATTTTTAGATGCTTTGTAATAACACCCAACTTAAAAAAAACATAAAAAATATATACCAAGAGAAGCATACGGAGACCTCCTAAATAGAACATTATATACATATATATACACACACATACATACATAAGGTGTGTCAAAAGAAATTACCCTTATTATTTTGATTATTTATTGAATAAATTTATTTTTATGTTTAATATTTATTATTATTATAAAATTACCCTTATTATTTTGTTCAAATCATTTAAGAAATTATATATACATACAAGGTGTGTCAAAAAAAAGTATCAAGAGTTTTTGTACTTTTTGACACTTTGTATTCTGAAGAAAAAAACAACATTCCATTCATTCTTCATTTCTATCTTAGTAAATACAGATTTAAACTTGGCACTTTTTTGACACACCTTGTATTCTGAAACAAATGAACAAATGGAACATTATTTTTTTTCCAGAATACAAGGTGTGCCATAAAAAAATCTCGATACTTTTTTGATACACCTTGTATACTAGCAAAAAATATGCACCCTCCACTGGGTGTAAGTTTTGATATAATGAAATATATTAAATTAGAAAGACTAACGAAATTAAATATGAACATATATAAAAAGATTACACTCACTAATACTTTTGTTAACTAGACAGACATTCAACTTATTTGTCGGTATCAACCAGACAGCGAAGGAGTATATCCCCTTTTCATTAGCGCTAGACCAAGGAGATTGTTTTTGCGTCTGAGGCAGAGTGCTACACCTACCATCAGCTCCTGTGCTACTCATACGCCGGAGTTGGTGAGGGCCGGTATTGAATGCAGAACCTTGTAGTTTACTAGTCAGACACTCTACTGACCGAGCTAAACCGGCCCATATTTAATCTTATAAACTTCAAAATTTGTTATCATACATCCCAAGGGGGTTACAGGATTGGCTCATCGGTGATTTTATTGATCTGTTTATTAAGCCTTATATTATTACCATTATTATGACTCACTGTCCGTACGAAGGTCAAAGTGTATAGGGCATGCAGAGATGCTGATAGGTACGTGTCCTGTGTCCCTGACGCACAAAAATCTAAAAGGACGCAGTAAAATCGTATCCATGTGTCCCAGTGTTTTGTTTTTTTCCCCCCTCAACATTTCAAGCTAACTGTAAATATATTCCAATAGTTTCTTAGAAGTGAAAAATACAGGATAGGTTACAAGGTTAGACAGCTTTAGTTGGGACCCATAAATTTTCCCGGGGACTCATTCAAAGCAAATATGTGCGTCCCAGTATGCACTAAATCAAAAATCTATCAGCATCACTTTGGCATGTATCATCAGCACCCTCTTGTATAGAAGTTAAACCTGGACCTTGTGCTTCCACCAAGAGGGGCGGCTAAATAGCTTCTACCTTCACTGCCTTTGACATATACTGGACATCATCTCGATTGGTTTGGTTTGTCTCATTTTATGGCATATCAACCTCAGTGGGTCATTTAAGGCAAATTTTTTTTAAATAAGTTCATTCTTAATGGATACTCTTTTTTTTTTATCAACACATTTTTCTATTTAACCCATAGACTGTACCCTAATAGGATAGCATCACCTGGATGGACAGGATCACTAACACAGCAGTTCTAGAGAGAGCTTAACTTCCCAGCTTGTGTTCTCTACCGAAACAGCGTCATCTCCACTGGCTTGGGCCATATCCGACAGATGGATGATGGGTGAATTCCCAAAGGACATCCTCTATGCTGAACTTTCATCAGGCAAAAGACAGATTGGTTGCCCTCAGATGTGATTTAAGGATGTCTGCAAGTATGATCTAAAGTCATTTAACATCAACCCTGACAGCTGGGAAAATTTGGCTCAGGACCGCCTTCGATAGTGGTAGGCTCTCCGTAGCAGACTATTCATGTCTGAAATCACCCTGGAGCAACACCATGAAGCAAAGAGGTTCAAGAAAAAGCAACAGCAACAGAGCACCAGCACACCATCAACATCTTTAGGACTGGCCTTCATATGCAACATCTGTGGTTAAAACTGTTTTTCAAACATTGGCCTTCACAGTCACAGAAAGTGCTGTGTTAGAACGTCACTTCCGAGACTGTGATCCCAATGATTTATTTTTGAATTGTTTGATAAAAAATAAATAAAAAGTCAGTCACACCAAATATTGATTTGAAATAACATCTTTTGCCGTGGGGGGTATTTATTTTTGTTCAAAAGAGAGCACAACTTCCCAGCTTGTGCTCTCTACTGAGACAGAGTCGTCTCCACTGGCTTGGGCCATATCCGCCAGATGGATGATGGATGAATCCCAAAGGACATCCTCTATGTTGAACTTTCATCAGGCAAAGACAGATTGGTTCCCTCAGATATGATTTAAGGATGTCTGCAAGTATGATCTCAAGTCATTTAACATCAACCCTGACAGCTGGGAAAATTTGGCTCAGAACCACCCTTAGTGGTGGTAGGCTCTCCATAGCAGGCTATTCATGTCTGAAGTCACCCCAGCACAACACCATGAAACCAAGAGGTACAGGAGAGAGTGACGGCAACAGAGCACCGGCACACCAACATCTTCAGGGCCAGCTTCACATGCGATATCTGTGGTCGGGCTGTTTTCCGAACATTGGCTTTCACAGTCACAGAAGGTGTTGTAACTTCAGGGGCATGAAAAATATATAGTCTTCCGAGACTGCAATGCTGATGATATTATTAGTATTTGACATTATCATCATGAGCAAGAACTATCAGGCCTATGGTGTTGGATTTATTTTGGATATAAGGCGTGTGGTAGATACCTACTCCTAAATATAGACCCGTTGACTACCACGTGACCACCGAGGATTCCTATTGTCCAATCACTGGCACTGCTGCTGCTGCTGCTTCTGCTGTATTAATAGAGGCCCCATTCTGAACTTATGTCATTGACACTTGGATTCTCTTGGACGTCGGACTTACAAAATACTATAACACCGGATTCTTATTGGCTTGCTTACTTATTCACTACATCTGGAACTAAGGATGGCTGCTAGATACTTAACATATGGTGCATACAGCTGGAAATATTGGGTCTAGGAGTTTAAAGGGCTGATGACATTCCTACACTGATAAAAGAAAAGATAATGAACTTTTGAGTTTTTTTAAACTCTTGTTTATGCCTTCTTACCTGCCTTTATCTGCTCCATCACAGCTGCCTGCACGTGCCCTTGTAGCACTGCTGCTACTGCCAGGACTGGGGCTTGTGTCATGACTTTTTAACCTCTGCTTGGCATTCTCTTCAAACTCCTGTTGGACATATCTGCTCAAACTCTGCAAGAAAAACAAATTTGTTGATTAATCACAGCTTAAAAGAATTGGGATTTATATTAATATATTAAATTAATGCAAAAGTTTCTAGCATTTAAAAAAAAAAAAATATTTCATATAAATTCTTAGCAACATTCTTCAGTTATTAAAGTATTTTCCCACCAAGTAAGATGAACAAGATATGCTGGACACTTCAAGGATGAAATCATAAGCGGTTATTTTATGCCAAAGATGTTTTGTTTTATTCATTCGTGATGGGTATGCAAATTTTTTTTTTAACTCAATCTTTTTTTAAACACATTTTTTCTATTTAATTCAAAGATGGGACTTTATCAGGCACTACCACTCTAGGTCAGAGTGGACCTGGGAGTAATGGTGATGAAAGGGTCTCTCTTTACACTCCCTAGAGCTCCAAAATTGGAACTTCACTATTATATGCTGTTTAACGTAAAATGCAGATAAAAAAAGATACAAGTAAAAAAATGTACAAAATAAAGTAAAAAAAAAAAAGATGTAAAAATCAATAGAAATAATAAGGTTACATACTTTCTGGACATACTTCACAAAATGCCATCTCCACTCAACCCGACAGTGAGTAAACCAAGCAGCTATCACATGATAAGCCAATGAGACCATGTAATGACTGAACCTAAAAAGAAAGAATATAGTTATCAATTCAGGAAAAGGAATCTTAACTCTTTTAGAAAACAAAATTTATAAAGTCTGATAATTCTTTGTAGTACAAAGCAAACTTTGATTAAGAAAATATTACAAACTTTTTAGTGTACAAGGGTTTTCATTTTTTAAATATACTTTCAAAATTTTAGAAATAAACATTTTCTTTATGATAATTTTGTTTAAAAAAATTATGCCAATAAATGCAGTTACATATTATATTAATACATACACATAAGTAAAGTCGTCGGGGTGGCCTAAAGTCAGTATCAGCCAGACAGCGAGGGAGTCTATCCCTTTTACTAGCGCTAGACCAAGGAGATTGTTTTTTTGCATCTGAGGTGGAGCGCCACACCTACCATCAGCTCCTTACTTTACCCAAGATAATCAAGAACCAGGCTTCTTGGTTCAAAGGGTTTCAATCATTATATCAATGATAAGTAGGTACCACCAAAATAAGTTACATGATCAGTTTAGGCCATATTGAAGGAAGAAACTTGAATGTTTTTTTTTTAAATCTCGCAAAAATAAAATAACAAACATAAAGAGTTATTACAAAGAAAAACAGTTAATTCAAAGATCAAATCATCTGATTGGGGAAAAATCACTCACCATTATCTTGAAAAATAAGTAAAACAGTCCGTTTTTTTTAGGAAAAAACTATTTCAGACATATTTTCATCAAAAGCTAAGTAATTATGGAAATTTTCGTAAAAATTTGACCATTAATTGATTTTTCATAGAATTTTAAAAAAAAACCTCTAGTCATAACTTGTTTTTGGCTATGTTAAATTTTTAATTGGTTTAACGGTGCAAAAATGTAAACATTGTTTTTCGTTCATAATTTTCATTATTTCCGTAATTTGAAAAATTTTTTTTTAAAATCATTACGAGTTTGTTTAATGGTTTTTTTTTTTGAATGGGCAAAAAATTTTCAAGATAATATTAACCTTTATGTAAGTTTCATCATTTTAAATATATTAAATTTCACAGGGAAAATTGGTGGTACCTAATGATAAGAGATCTTACTGAAACCAAATTGTTTTAAATAAAATTCTAAAAATGTCACAAAAATATAATTAAAATGAATTCTGAGTTTTGCAAAGAATTATTGGCAGATATGTATAAAAAAAAAAAAAAAAAAAAAAAAAAACCCCACATTTTAATGAATAAATCATAAGAAATTTTAAATCAACTTACTTAAAGGGATTTGTATATGGCAGTGCGATGGCAAAAATACTTAAGTACTGGTCTGAGGTGAAACTCACATATAACTTGGGGAAACGGACAATCGCTGAAGAGAAAGAAAAAAATACACATAGATGATTTGATGGTGTATCTAAAAAATCTACGAGCACAAAAGAGATATAAAGAAGGGTCAGTTAAATAATGCATTAATAAAACACATTCTGGAAACTAACCAACTTTTCAATTTTAAAGAATCCAGAATATTAGTTAACATACACAACAAAAAACTAAGAAAAGTTGTATCTAGCATTATTTCAAATTACAATACAATAAAGCAAAGACCTGTTTTTTTTAAACTTATCCCCTAACTTAGTTAAACTAGTGTTAAAATATTATGGGATACCTCAGTTTAAATGGGGATGCCAATGGTTGTGTGGTGTTTAAGTTATCTTTTTTTTCATATCTAAGGTACAAACAGAAACTGCAGCACACTGACAAAAACAAATGCTTACAAACTTTTATTTATGAAAGAAATTTCTAGATAGATGATAGCACTGATGATGGTTTGATGAACAAACCAAAACACTAGGATCGGCTAAGTAAGATATCCTTCTAAAAATCTGTTTTTTTTCACATATACATACATACACACACATATATATACACACACATATATATATATATATATATATATATATATATACACACACACACGCACACAGAAGAATTTCATATCATCCTATGATCTAGAAGGATAACTTTTACAATAACAAGTATCAATACAATAACAACTTGGAGAGAGAGGGAGAGGGAGATGGAGAGAGAGGGAGAGGAGATGAGATGGAGAGAGAGGGAGAGAGGGAGAGGGGGAGAGGGGGGGAGGGGGGGGGGGGATGGAGGGGGAGGGGAGGGGGATGGGAGGGGAGAGGGAGATGGAGGGGGAGGAGAGAGAGAGATGGAGGGGAGAGGGAGAAGAGGGAGAGAGAGAGAGAGAGAGAAGACAAAAAGTGCCCAATAAAACAGGAATAATTGATTTTATAATAAGACAAATAATTATATGATAATGCAATAAAAATAAATACTGGTTCTTTTCAAAGAGTATTTTTTTTTTTAAATAGGTAGCATGCTAAAAATAAAAATACAAGAATGTCATCCATTTTACTAAGGTATAAAGCCAAATTCCAGTATCATTTTAAAAAGACGAGATGGAAGAGATTTTGGAATACTTACTTGATAAAAAGCTGAGCACTGGAATCCCCACATAAACCGTGGAAGATATCTTACTTAGAGACAGGATGATTTCCGGCAGGAATCGGGTCATCGCATCAGGCATCTCTAAGGCACACATACGAAGTGCATTCATACACAACTGGGGACACTTGGACACCAGTCCAAATTGGAAGCAGTTAATCAACTCCATCTGGATTTGGAAAAAAAGAAAAAAAGAAAAAGAAAGAATAAAGGAACGATCCATAAAATTTTGAAAATAAAATACATTTTTTTTGCAAAATCAAAACCCAAAACTCCATTTTCAGAATCTCAGTTGACCATGTTTTACCTTAATTCAAATTAAATTACTGTACAAACTTGTGTATCATGCAACTTTTGAGTTGAGTGAGTTTTGTTTAACAGCATATCAACATCTGTAGGTCATTTAATGCCAAAAAGGGTTAAATAGAATTTGCTTTTCATATGGGTTTCAGGCTGTAGAGTAGGAGTTTTATGTTGGTATTTGGTTATGTTTGATCACTTAAATCTTGCTGAAAAGTTTCTTTTGTTTTTTTTTATAGCCTGCAAAGTCGGAAAACAGCACTGCTCACGTGACTTTTGGAAACATTTAATGATTTTTTTTTTAAAAACTCTAAAATCGTCTGATTTTGATGGTGTAATGGAAAAAATGTCCCCAAGAATCGAGATCGCAAAAAGAGTGCCTAAAGGTCATATGGGCCAAATAATTTGATTAGATAGACTAACTTCCTTTGTTTTAAAAAAAAATTTAATTTGGTGTTCTCAGATTTAAAATAATTTAGGTCAACCACAAACAAATTATCAGTCATATGGAAATCCGATCTCAATGACAAGCTAAAGCGACAATTCTTCCAGGCTGTGGTTATATCAGTACTGCTGTATGGCTGCACCATGAGAATAAGCTAGATGGCACAAGATAAGCACAAGAATGCTGCGTGCAGTCTTGAACAAGTTGTGGAAACAGCACCAACACAAGGAAGCAGCTGTATGGCCACCTGTCCCCCATCTCACAAGCCATCCGAGTAAGACTAACTAGGCATGCAGGACACTGCTGGAGAAGCAAGGACGAGCTCATAATTGATGTTCTCCTGTGGAGGCCAACACATGGGCATGCTAGTGTGGGCCACCCAGCAAGGACCTACATTGACCAACTATGTAGGATGCTGGTTGCTGCACAGAAGAACTTCCAGGGGCAATGAATGATAGGGAAGGTTGGCGATAGATTGTCATAGATATCTGTGCTACTTGTGCAGCATGATGATGATGATGATGATGATGATGATGATTATTTGGACTATTGTCCCCATATTTATTGTTTTATACACAATGTTTCGGCCAATGTGCTCTCCAACCCTCTTCAGGTTTTTCTTGTTGAACTCAGGAACCTTCTTGTCATAATCAAGAACCTTCACGGAACCATGACAAAGTATAAGTATTAAGCTATGTTAACTATTCGGCCAAAATGTGTATATAACAATAAAGATGAGGACAATAGTCTGAAAAATCCAAATAATACAAATTATCAAGCCTCATCTTAAAAATTCATTAAAAAAATAAAAAAATAAAAACAAAACGTTTGAGTAATTAGAGTTAAAATTTCTTACCTGTTGAGATCTTTGTAAATCACTTTGATAGGTTACAATGGCACTGAGGACAGGAAATACTTCCATATGAAAATCGGATGGTGTGAATGTGGACGGGCGGTTTAATAATTTCCTGGGTAAACCCAGATTACGATTTGTTATCTGAAATTTGAAAAAAGATAAAAAAATTAATTGAATTTTCTCAATTAACAATATCTATATTTAAACTTATATTCCAAAATATTTTAATTCTTTATGATTAACATCTAGATCCAATAACCGACACATTAGACATTGCTATTTCTGGCATTTGAGAAAATGTTGTAGAAAAAAAAAAAAAAAAAAAAAAAAAAAAAGATAAAGAAAAAGTTTATTTTGATAGTGTTGCAAAGTCAAGTTGTAGTAGTAGTTGTTAGTAGTAGTAGTAGTCATTAGTTCAGAAACAACATACAAAAGATAGTGTAACTGTAGAAGCCAGAACTAATATCATCTACCCTAATATTAGTGGAGTTGAAAAATATTTATTTTTCCATAGTACTCATTAACTCCTATTTGACCAGAAGTACCAATTTTAACCCTAAATTGACCTCAAGTATTCTTGAAGGTCAGCAATCATCATAATGTGCAGACAGCATGGATCTCCATGGCCTGGATCTCTAAACCTCCCTATTAGTCATTGCCCTCAAGGAGGTCCTCTACACAAAATCCAGAATTCGCACAGAGCTGATTGATGTAGGGTTTTGGTGGTCAACCTAAACTGGTGTGTCCATATATAGGTGTCCACAGAAGGACTTTTTTGTTTGTTAAAAAGCTTGAATGAAAAATATATCTTTACAGTATAAAAAATCCAAAGTTGAGAAATTAATTTCTTATCAATAAACATAATGCAATGATTAAATCTTTTGAACACAAACATTTCATTTTCTATATGAAAAAATAATATTAAACATCAATTCAACATCACTTAAACATTACTCAAAACATCACAAACATTACTCAAAACATCAATTAAACATCAATTAAACATCACAAACATCAATTAAACATTACTCAAAACATCACTTACTAAATTGCAAAGACTGCGGCATAGCAAATCCATTAGCTGTCCTCTTTCAGACAATACTAAAGTTTTATTCCGTAACAACTTGGGAAAAAGATTCAAAAAACACTTCCATACACTCCAATCTTTTTCCTATGAAAAAAGAAAAGTTTATTTTAAGAAAAATATTTGAACAAAATTGCATAAAAAAATAAAAATAAAATAAAAATAAAACAAAAAGGTCTTCAAAGCAAGGATAAATTACATCGAAATTTTTAGCTAGACATTCAATTTGGATTTAAACTTTAATCACAAGATCTTCTACATTAAATTTATATAATTTTTTTTTTTTTAGACACATTTGGTAGGATTTAGATTTTTTATAATGTATATACTCATGTATTATGCTACTCTCAGAGACCTAAATTTTAGCCCAATATCAGGGTTTGGTTTGATTTGTTTGTTTGTTTTACAGTATATCGCCCCTTTTGGGGGTCATTTAATGCTGAAACAAGTTATTTTGAAAAAAGTTTATGTTTCTTAATATCTTCAAATTAGTATAATTTTCATTAAACTTCATTTGGTTTGTTTAATTGTATCATAACCATTTGGGTTATTTAATGACCAGAACTGTTAAGAATGTGAGATAAATAATATTATGTAGGTATACCCAATTTGCTGAAAAATCCGTGTTTTTACAAAACAAATTTAACGTCCCCCGTTTGAAAAAAAATTTACCAAAAAATCTGGGAATTATCCGATTTTAATGAAATTTTCAGTGTTGATTTATCAATGAACGAATTTTATAATGCATGTTATTTTATTTCAAAACATTCTGTTTTTTTTCAAGTCACTTAACTTTGACTCCCGCCTCTTATTTTTGGGGTGCAAAATATCGGTGGGGTTATATACTTTCGAAACTAATTACAGTATAAATAAAAGACAAAAGACAGATGGTGTGAATAGAAAAAAAAATTTAAGGGTGATATCCTGGTAGAAAATCGGAAAATAAAAGGAAAATAAAAACTAAAAAAATAATTTTTGGGGATCTTTTTTACTCTTTTCGATAATTATTTAATTGGCTACTATCTTATAAAAGAAAAAATTATACATCAATATTTGTTGTTTAAAATGGTGGGGGGGGCTAAATTTTCAATAGAGTTTTCGACAAAAAAATTATTAGAATTCGATAATAACGTAAAGTAGTTATTAAATAAAATATTTTTTTAGAATCTAAAAATATGTCATTTTAAACTTAACATCATGATACTCATATTTTAAATTAATTTTATATATTAATTTATCATACCAGAAATACCTAATTAAATCATGGCTAACTGGTACACCTACAATTTCCAGCTGCAAAAAGTCTCAATTTAAATCTTGAAAAGTTGCATGATATGCAATACAGTATATACAGTAGCTGTATAGTTTTTTTTGTTTTTTTTTTGTATACTTTTTAAATGTATTTTTAAAATAATCAACCAGTAAATGTAATTTTTTTGTTAATGAGATTTAAACCCCTCAATTAATGACCATAGCAATTAATACTCACATGCTGCAAGCAATCGTTGAAGAGAAGTAGAGCTTGAGAGAAATCAATAATGGCTATTGAATTCTGGGTAGACAATGCTGGCGACTGAGAGGTTGGTGTCCCAGGAGGTGTTCTACTACCCTGATCAGGAGGACTGTAAAAAACAAACAAAAAGGTATTTTTCAACAGAAAAAAAAATTTTTTTTTTTTAAATTCCAGCATTGGTCAAAAATTTCTTTTGGGTAGATTGTCAAGGAACTTTTTTTATGGGAGTAGGCATCACCAGTATTTTATCTCCCCCCCCCCTCCGACAATTGATTCCTGACAATTTGGGTCATAAAAAAATGAAGTTAATAAAGGAGAGACATTAAAGTGTTACAACTTTGTCAGTTTTGCATCTTGTTTGGTTGGTTGGATTTTACACCATGTCAACCCTTGTGGGGTTATTTTATGCCAAAGACATTTTGTTTTATTCATTCTTGATGGGTATTCAAATTTTTTTGGTACTAATGGAGAATAGCGTGCAAGAGATAATATCATTAGATTACATATAAAAAGTATTACGTTTGGTGGAAATACCCGAAACTTTTAAGATGCTAGGGTTAGACTACTTGGAGAGTTTCCAACATCTAATGCTATTTATACATAAAATGCAATTCTAATGATATTTATCATTGCGTGCTATTCTACATTTGTACCAATTTTTCATTGAAACTCAATTTAAATTTAAAAAAATATTTTTAAACTCATTTTTTTTTTCTATTTAACCCATAGATAGGACCTTATCAGGTACTGCCACTCTGAGTGGACCTGGGAGTAATGGCGATGAAGGGGTACTCCATACTCCTCAGAGCTCCAAAAATTGGAACTTCACCATTAGATGCAGTTTAACATCATACCCAGGCCACACATCTTATTTGTAGTTTTCCAAAAACCAAGTGGTATAAAATCATTTCTGGACCAGAGAATATAATAATGAATTCACACACACTCACATTTTATATCAAATTCACTTGTTTGATATATATAAAAATAAAATTCATATCTCACCTAATTTTACAAAATAGATACGGGCTATAGGGGATCTTTCGTGGATTTAGATCAGTGGCCACACCAACTTGGTATTTGTTGTTAGAACGCAGCAAAAGAAGACATTCAATTATCTGAAAGAAAAAAAATAATAAAAAAAAAAAAGGACCAGTGAGAATTGTTCCTTTAAAAAATTATTTCAAATACAATTTGCAATTTTCTAAAATAAAAACAAATATATTTTAAAAGAAAAATCAGTTGGTGAATAGGTTTCCTTGTATACTAATAGATTTTTGTATCTATCTATATACAGTAGTACCTTGACTTACGATTTTTATCTGTTCTACTAGTAAATCAATTTTCCTCCATTGAGATAAACCGAAATACCATTAATTCATTTCAGCCCCATCAAAAACAATTTTTTAATTTTCTTTTTATAAGAAAAATACTGTATATACTCATGGATAGCTCGCACTTTTTTAGCTAAAGATTTTGCAAAAATCAGTGGTGCAACCTATCTATTCAACATAAATGTAAAACAGAACTGCATTAATTCTTAAAAAAAAAAAAAAAAAAAAAAAAAAAAATCTTCATACAATGACTGCTATTTACACAGTAGCATTGCAACCAACAAAGCCTTCATCAGATGATGACTGTGTTCAGGCATGGTTTTGGGGCCGAAGCATCATTACCACTAACTCAAAGTGCCCCAGCAGTATCTCACGATACCACCAGACTTTGTCAGTTTGATGTCACAATATAGGACTGCCATATCCACGCTGATGCTGTTAGAGCTTTCTCCTGAATCTTTTTTAAGTATTTCCTCTTGTCTGGTGGAGAAAGTCCAAGTTTAGACAAAAATGCCGAGGTTGCAATGCTGTGAAATGTGTACAATATGCATTTGAAAGCTTTTTGGATACACAAAAATATATATATATATACACATATACACATATACATATAAAAGATTGCTACCGACTCATTGCTTTAAACTGAACTGATGCTACTAGATATTCCCATATTCGTTATAATAAAATTATAAATTATTCTTTCCCAACTCTCTTGTATATCACACATGCATGTGTTTTTGAAAGGAACATGTTAAAAGTCTTCTATATAACTGTTGAGTAGATAATCATTGATTTTTTATTATTGAGTTTACTGTAACGCATTTTTACCCAGGATTATTTACAATCATGATACAAAGGAGTGCAGCCCTTATATGGTAAGGTGTTCAAGATCTAATATTTGTAAGCAAAGTCTTGAAATTAAGATGAATATTTGATAAGTTTTAAGTTATGTAACAAGCCACATTATAATGCGACTCTTTTGTGGGTCAACCGCAAATACTTACATGTAATTTTCACCTTTAGTTGTCAAAATTCCTAGCAAATAAGGCAATTAGAGTAACCTCCCTTGACTTTCACTTTGAACTAAGCCAGTAGCTATTTTGAAAGTCTCCGTGCGAAATAAACAAATCTTAGAAACTTTTTCGAAAACAATACAACTACATGCTTTAACACAAAAATATCATAAAATGTGTTTTTAATAACAATTAAGTTCATTTCAGATAATGCGCATGCACAATTTTATGCTAGGAATTTTAACAACTAAAGGTGAAAATTACCATTTATTTACCCAACCCCTCCTCACAAACAGGATGCAGTACAAGGTCAACTTTTATATGGAGTTTAACGGATTTGAATTTAAAGTTTTCCTTCTCCTAGACTATTTGCCATACCAAGGTTAACAGGCCCAGTCTGCCCTAATATTTACCCATTAGTTGGATTCATACCTTTTCCAAGAGTATTAGCCCTATATGAAATACAAACAGCCTTCTACAGGATTTGAACTCGCTTCGCTGTATCCATTTTTTACAATGATAACAATTACACTAAGAGTGACTATTGATTACAAATATGTGAACATTGTTTAACTGTGAAAAAGTTTTTGATCTGTAAATAAAAAAATATTTTTTACCTTCCATCGAATTTCTCCTCCAGTGGTTATTAAAAGGGGATGAGAATACTGGAAGCGGGCATATTTAACCAATAAATTATAAATACACAGAGAACAGTTGCCAGGAGGACTATAGATTTTAGTCTGAAAGAAATGAAAAGGAAATAAGTTAAACAATTTTATATTAAAAAATTATGCAAGAATTTATGTAAAAAAAAAAAAATAATAAAAATAAAAATAAAAATAAGAAATAAAATTTTTTTTTTTTAAAATATATATATATATATATATATATATATATATATATATATATATATATAATATTCACCAGAATGCAAATTATACAATAAAATCTTTGCAACTTGAAAATTAAATGTTTCATGTGTTGAATTTAAAATACAAAAATTGAATTTCTTATTTTGGTTGGTTGATTGGATTTTACAGCATTTCAACCCTTCTAGAGTTATTTTATGCCAAAGATGTTTTATTCATTCTTGGTGGGTATTCAAAATTTTTTATTTAAACTCAATTTTTAAAAATTTAACCTATAGATGGGACCCTAACAAGTACTACCACTCCAGGTCAGAGTATACCTGGGAGTAATGGTGATGAAAGAGTACTCTACACTCCCCAGAGCTCCAGAATTGGAACTTCACCATTAGATGCAGTTTAATATTATACCCAGGACACAGTTTTGGTTTAATGCATATCAACCTTCATGGATTATTTAATGCCAAATCCATCCTTGTAGAAGAATGGTAGTGGTACTATTTCAACCCATAGCTGGGGGATGAAAGGGTTCATACCTTTCCCAACAGTATTAGTCTGAAGTGAATGAATAAAGTGAATGGAATTCAAGCTTGCTGACTATAATATCATAGTCTAGAAAATTATTCATTACACCATGTGGATTTCTCCCTTCTAGTTTTGAATTGTAACTTTATTAATTTATAATAATATAAAGATAAGAAATAAAATCTTTAATTTTTTAGATGATCAAGACAATAGTTCTTGTGAGAAAAAATACTCCTCTTTCTGTTTTTATTACTTGAACAATATTTAAGATTAAGAGTTAATCTGTCATATTGTTAAGGGAAATGTAATAGGGTTGCTCATTTCCAGTAATAAAGTAAATCTTTTTTTATATTGATAAGTAAAGTTAGTAGAGTGGCCTTTGTCAGTAACAGCTGAACAGTGAGGAAGTCTCTCTCCTCTAGCGCTAGACCAGGGAGATTTTTTTTTTTTGCTGAGGGGGAGCGCCACATCTACAATCAGCTCCCCACTTTACCATACAGATTACTCAATCTGTACCACTCATGCTCTGAGTGATTCCTAGGCGGGTGCTCTACTGAGTTAAACCAGCCCGTGTTTCTTTATTTCTGGTAACAGAGTAAATGTTGTTTATATATATATATATATATATATATATATATATATATATATATTTACCAACCCCTCCGCATGAGCAGGATGTGACACAAGGTCAATTTCTTAAGCGGAGTTCAACAGGTTTGAATTCAGAGTTTTCCTTCTCCTAGACTGGTTGCCTAACCAAGGTTAAAGAGCCCAGTCTTTAACCATTACACCACACGCTTCCCACTAAATGTTGTTTATATAGACTTTTGGTCAAGGTGTCATTATTGTCTAATTATTATGGTTGTAGGTAAAAAAAAATTAAAAAAATTTTTTTACTATATATACATATATCAAATAAATAAGAATTAAATAATACATAAATATTAAAATGAAAAAGATGAAAATAATAAAATTGAAATTGAATGAACAACGGCAATTACAACTATTTCCATTAAGATAGAAACAATAATACGCAACATTGGTAATCTCAGAATTAGAGAAAGTTTATTAATAGCTAAATTAGGTCCTAGTATAAACAATAGATTAGAATTAAACACAGAATACATAATTAATTAAAATACACGTTCCTCATAATAAATAGTGCATAATATGTATATTTTACTATATATACTGTATTAAATTACACGTTCCTCATAGTATATAGTGCATATTATGTATATTTTTTACTATATATACATATATCAAATAAATAAGAATTAAATAATACATAAATATATAAATAGATGAAAATAATAAAATTGAAATTGAATGAACAACGGCTATTACGACTATCATGACCTTCCGCGTGACGTTTAAAAAAAAAAAAAAAAAAAAAAAAAAGAACACCACGAGACGCGTGTTTATAACATTAAAAAAAAAAAAAAAAAAAAAAAAAAAGAAATAACAAAAAACGTGTCCATTTCCTTCTCTGAAGATAAAGGTTTACTTTGAAATCGATAAGACAAAAAAAAAAAGATTTTTTTTTTATTTTTTATGTGCATTGTATTGGCCTTCAAATCATTAATATATAATAAAAAAAAGAATGTTGTGAGTGGCTAAATACTGACTGTGACAAATATATTCTAAGCTTAATAGATTAACCTTCATCAGTGAACAACATAATTTCTAATAGATGTAAGTAAGTAAGTAAATAAGTAAAGTCATTGGGATGGCCTAAAGTCGGTATCAGCCAATCAGCAAGGGAGTCTATCCCCTTTTCACTAGTGCTAGACCAAGGAGATTGTTTTTGCATCTGCGGTGGAGCGCCACACCTACCATCAGCTCCTTACTTTACTGCACAGATCCCTGTGCTACTCATAACGCTGAGTTGGCGAGGGTCGGTATCGAACTAAGAACCTTGCAGTTTCTAACCGAATGCTCTACCGACTGAGTTAACCCGGCCCCTTTCTAATAGATGTATGGATAAAAAAGAAAACGTAAGTAAATAGACATATTTACCTTGAATGTTTCCACTAACACTTTGACTAGTTCTCTTGTGTCTCCCACCAAAGGATCATTCAGATGCTGCTTTACATTCTGGCCCTCAATTGATTGTAACCATAACTGCACAGGCTTTGTGACAACCTTCACAAATGAAATAAAAATATATATATATATATATATATATATAATATATATAGAAAAAAAAAGAAAAAAAAGAAAAAAAAGAAAAAAGAAAGAGAAAAGAGAAAGAGAAAAGAGAAAGAGAAGAGAAAGAGAAAAGAGAAAGAGAAAAAGAGAAAGAGAAAAGAGAAAGAAAAGAGAAGAGAAAGAGAAAGAGAAAGAAAGAGAAAAGAGAAAGAGAAAAGAGAAGAGAAAAGAGAAGAGAAAAGAGAAGAGAAAAGAGAAGAGAAAAGAGAAAAGAAGAAAAGAAAAGAGAAAAGAAAAGAGAAAAGAGAAAGAAAGAAGAAAAAGAAAGAGAAAGGAAAGAAAGAGAAAAGAGAAAAGAAAGAGAAAGAGAAAGAAGAGAAAGAGAAAGAGAAAAGAAATTAACATTCATCTCTTTGTTGTTAGCAATACAGCCAAAAATAAAATATTATTTGCCTGTATTTTTGAAATGAGGCTTGATGTAAATAATTTTGCTTTTTTTTCAAATTGTTGTCCTAATCTTTATTGTGATGTGTATAAACATGTTTCGGCCACTGTATCCTCCTGCCTTCTTCAGGTGTTCCCTGTGTATCCATAGTAATGGTCCAACCTGGGAAATCAACTGTCAAACTATTAAAAATAATTTCCCAGGTTGGACCATTACTATGTTTGGATACACAGGGAACACCTGAAGAAGGCAGGAGGATACAGTGGCCGAAACATATTTATACACATCACAATAAAGATTAGGACAACAATTTGAAAAAAAAAAAAATAATAATAATAATTTGCAATAACAAGTAGACATTTAGAATTGTCTTAAAAATACCAAGTTTTTTTTTTCCATAACAGTAAACTAATATATTCATAACTTTTTGATAAAGTTTTGAAATTTACAAGAGATTACTGATAATCATTTTCACTCTACGAGAAATATTTACCACAGATTTAAAAACTAAAGAAACAGATAGCAATGAACATGACTAGCCGATTGATCAAAGGGGGCCTCTCCGACCGCCCGTCTAGCCTAAGTAGTGGCCTAAGCGAAGTGTTGCATGTCATGGACTGCTCATCCACCAGGATACCATCCTCAAGCATCACGGGTCAGGCGTTAGAGGCAGAGGTGCAATTGGTTATTCTAACGCCCCCACCCGACAGGCCGACAAAAAAAAAACAAAAAAAACGTGGATTCCAAGGCAAAGAGCCAAATTCTGTGAATAGCATTCTGAGAGTATCAAGGCAAGCTTGGTATTCTCACAGTCCAGTGTGGTTCATCACCTTCACAACCTTGGCAAAGGCATACGGAGCTGGCAATTATGTAGCAAATGCAATGAGAATAGTGTAAAAGTTTTTATTTGTCCTAATATTTAACTCTTTGCCTACCAAATTTCGTCGTATGAGGGTTCATACACACAATGAACACCCACACAGGGATTTGTGTTGGACCATCCACACTTTTTGGCACAGTCGATAGAAAAGAATTGGTGCATCAAGGGTTGTCACAAACCCAATCAACGACCGACCTCAGGAATTTTGAATTTGGCTCTACCAAATTTTCTTGGTACTTTTTTTATTTTACCTGTATAATGGAATATTTAAAAGTTCCCAATCTATTCACCTCAGAACAAAAAAAAAAAAAAAAAAAAAAGGGCATGTTTTCCCATAGTGATCTTTCAATGTAAACAAGTAACATGTGTGAGAGCAGCTGCCAGTGGTTTACAATAGGATCACAGTGGTGGTAAAGCCACTGTGAGTGGTTTAAAGTAGGCAAAGAGTTAATCAATCACCACAAACCTTTGCATAAAAGCTTCTTTTTTTTTTTTAATTACATTCCATTGGCTTCTTATATTTTTCCATAATCAAAAGATGAAACAAAACTGTAACATTGATTTTAACGATTAATTTTTTTTTTATTTTTTAAATTTAACAATGTAAGACTTTACCCTTTCAACCACATCAAGAAGGTATTTGTAATGTCGACTGTGAGGTATTATGGTCAGCAACAGTTCAGCTCCAGCTTTACGCACAGCAGGATCAGGATCGTTTTCTAAATGCTTGAGGAAGAATATCACAACTGTTTCTACAAGTTGTTCCTGTAATCAGATTAACAATAAAAAGATTTTTAAACATACACATAATGCTTCAAGCAAACCATAAAACACACACATTATATATATATATATATATATATATATATATATATATATATATATATATATATATATATATATATATATTATATATATACACACACACACATACACACTAGCAAAAGTACCTGGTCCATGACTGGACTAATTTTTTTAGGAACACCAGTGAGAAAGAGAGAAAACTGGAAAATATTTTATAAAAATAATCGCTGAGAATTTGTATATTACAAGTTTGTTTTTTTAGGAAATGCTTTTTTTTGTTTACATTTAAAATATTATTTTTGAAAATGTAATCCTAAACTTGTTTTAAAACATAATTTTATTTGAATATAGACGAACACAGAGAGAGAGAGAGAGAGAGAGAGACGAACACAAGAGAGAGAGAGAGAGAGAGAGAGACGAGAGAGAGAGAGAGAGAGAGAGAGAGAGAGAGACGAAGAGAGAGAGAGAGAGAGAGAGAGAGAGAGAGAGAGAGAGAAGAGAGAGAGAGAGAGAGAGAGAGAGAGAGAGACAGAGAGAGAGAGAGAGAGAGAGAGAGAGAGAGAGACGAACACAGAGAGAGAGAGAGAGAGACGAACACAGAGAGAGAGAGAGAGAGAGACGAACACAGAGAGAGAGAGAGAGAGAGAGAGAGAGAGAGAGAGAGAGAGAGAGAGAGAGAGAGAGAGAGAGAGAGAGAGAGACGACAGACTGGGTGAAAGAGAGAGTACCTAGACTGTTGAGTTAAAGTGAAATGTATTAGTCTAATTCATTTCCCTTTTTACCCAATTTTTCGTTACTTTATTTTTCCTTACTGTGAAGAGTTCTAGAAATTGGTTGATTTTTGTTTAATTATTAAATTATATCACTTAGTAAAAATCAAAAAACAAATTTTGTGTGTTTCTTAGTTAGAAACACATTAATGTTTCTACGAGATTTCAAATCAGAATGACATCTCTTTTTGGAGTTATAAGTAGACACGTACATACCAGAATATTCTTATATATATATATATATATATATATATATATATATATATATATTTCCATAATTATTTACCTTTTGATGTAAATACGCCTGAAATAATTTTTTTCCTAAAATATATTGGGGGAAATATTTTTTTTTACAAGGTCTACTCTGCGCTATTTTATATTATGAAATATGAAAAAATGAACTGACAAAAAACGATTTTTACTATTTTTCTTTAAACATAAGAGTCTGAATAATTATATCAGAATATTTTTTATAAGTTTTGATGCAAGAGCTTTTTAGTAAAAGAACCATGAATACACAATTCTGCTAAAAAATATCAATAAAGAAACTGATGCTGTTGTTAAAAAAAAAAAAAAAAAAAAAAAAACAGGACTGTTTTACTTATTTTTCAAGATAAAGGTGAATAATTTTTCCCCAATCGGATAATTTGATTTTGAATTAACTGTTTTTCATTGTACCCCCCCAAAAAAAAATCCCCCACAACAGAGAATTACTATACAGGTGTTCATAAAGGTCTTACAGCAGTCTTAAAATAGGAAATTTAATAACTCCTGTTATACAAATGATAGAATCACATTTAGTAAAAACCATATGGAAGTTCAACTCTTATTTTTATGTACGTTTTGATTATTACATTTCAACAAGACAGCCATCTTTGTTGCTATATTTTAAATCTGCTGCAGAACTTTATAGACACTTTGTATTTCATGGCAGATCCACAGCCCAACTCCAATTATCAACATTGTAAAAAAATGCACAAAAAAGTCTGCTTCATGTTTACTGCATGCAAAATTTTACTTTAAAGAATATTGGATATTTATAAAATAAGAAAACCAAATGAGCGTAACAGACCAGATATAAAGAAAAAAAAATCAGATCAAAATATGGAGAGAGAAACATGTTGGTATGGTGAAACAAGTTGTACTAACTCATCACTAAAGAATATATTGGCCTAATTGTGATAGGAAGATAATAGTTTTGTTGCATAATTGTATGGTGACATAGGGCTTTTGACAAGCCCTGTAGCGAGAGTTCCGAAGGGAAGGAAAAATACCAGTAACAGTTAATGGCCCCAACTGACCCCAGAAGCGAGAATCTCGTGAGTCACGTGATATAGAGTTAGGTAGTCAGTTTACAACCAGACGCCAGGCAAAGCAGACGTATAACTGCCGAGGTTGTGACTCGGCCCGTGCAATGAATTAGAATGGGCCAAAATAAATCTTTGATCAAAGTAATACAAAGTCTTATAATGAGTATATAACAGTTTGATTAATGCATTTAATAAGGAAAATGTTATATCTCAGAACTTCAGATGATGTAATGTACACACTTTATAAGTTATTTTATCACAAAAAAATAATCATTAAAAAAAAAAAACAAAAAAAAAACAAAAAACAAAACAATACTAACCTCAAACAGATTTCTATTGACTGATAAAATCATGGAGAGGACATCCAGAGCCTTGATACGGATTTCAGTCCGAATTTCTTGTCTACAGAAAAAAAAAACATAATACAGTCAGAATAAAACTGAAAAAGGCATTTTCAAGTTTTTATATGCACAAAGAAAAAAAAAAAAAAAAAAAAAAAAAAAAAAACGATTTATTTTGTTTGCAGCACATATATCATATGACCAGAGATGCTGATAGGTATGCATCCTGCGTCAGTGACACATAAAAATCATATCCATGCATCCCAGGTTTTTCTTATTTCTTCCCCCACCATTTACAGTTAACTGTAAATACATTTCAATATTTTCTTGGAAACGAATTACACTGTATGGGGTACAAGGTAGGGGTTAGATGGCTTTAGTTGTTCATAGATAAAAATTCTACAATTTATTAAGAAAATTTAGTTGGGACCCATCAAATTTCCCAGGGACTCATTCAAATCAAATCCATGCATCCTAGGACGCACTAAATTAAAAAGTTATCAGCAGCACTGCATGACTGATGTTAAGCAGTTAAAGCTGTGGAAAGTACCGGCTGTGGTTGATAGTATTGTGCTAGTTGGTGCGCTAACATGTGCATTACTTCACTTTTCAATAGAAAATGTAATAAATTGACCCACCACCACCACCAAACCTCAAATTGCTATAAATTCGTTAGTCCTTTACTTATTCTCTCATCGATCCAAATTTACCCAACAAAATCTGACTTCCGAGCGGACACGTAGCCAATAGAGTTGACTTATAATTATTAATAGAAAAGCCAATAAGTTTGCTCGGTGCCAATCTGTAGTTTAGAGTAAAATAAAAAGCAGATAAGTAAAAAGAATAAACCAGTGAAAAGTATGAGAAAAGAAAAGTCTATAAATTATTCAGCTGTTCAATCAATAGTCATCAATAATTGATTGAAAAAACAAGAGGATAATATTTTCATACAAGCTCTAACAAGTTCAATCACCATTTTATTCTATCCTTCTTTGTTTATTTCAATATAATTCCTAAATATCTAAAATATAATTCATAAGCGTTACAACTTATAAATTGCTCTTAAGAATTACAAAGTAAATGGAACTTAAGAAAAAAAGAAGGACTATGACTGAATTTGCATTGTTTTAGTTTAGATATGAAGTTTGAAGCGAGAAGAAAAAAAAAAATGAAGGAAAAAAGAAAAGGAAAAAGAAAAGAAAAAAAAAGGAACAAAAAAAAAAAAAGGAAAAAAGAAAAAAAAAAAAAAGAAAAAAAAAGAAAAAAAAGAACGAAAAAAAGAAAAAAAAAGGAAAAAAAGAATGAAAAAAGAAAAACAAAAAAAGAAAAAAAATGAAAAAAGAACGAAAAAAGAATTTAAAAAAAAAAAAGAACGAAAAAAGAATTTTTTAAAAAGCAAGAAAAAAGAATGAAAAAGAAAAAAAAGAATGAAAAAGAAAAAAAAGAAGAAAAGAATGAAAAAAAAAGAGAAAAGAATGAAGAAAAAAAGCAAGAAAAAGAAAGAATAAAAAGGGTGTCTATAGTGTGCTTAGAAGAAAGGGAACATATAATACCTGAAATATCTATCTAGAAGTTGGTGCAAATTTTTGTCCCAATTATCTTCAGCAGGATTCAGACTTTCAGCTCTATAAGAAATTAACGATACCACAGATGCTGCCTGAAAAACAAAAAAAAATTTAAATAAACAACAAAACCTCATTAAATGATGGTAAACAAAGTTGCAGGACAAAAAACATCATTACCACTAAACCAGGTCATTCCAACACGACATCAAAAATTTTGTTAGTTTTCTATCAAAGTTTGGAGTATCATATTCATACAGATGCACACACACGTTTACATGTGGCTTCCTATTATAGTTTTATTTTATTTTTAAAATAATTTGTAACTAGAATGCATTATATGTAAATATATTCCTGTCGAAACACATGTCAGCATTTATTAAATTTCATCCATACAAATATATTTATATTTTTCCATTTATCTTCTCTCATATATATATATATATATATATATACATACACACCGACTCCACCACATGAACAGGATGTGACACAGTCAAATTCTTAAGTGGAGTTTAACAGGTTTGAATTAAGAGTTTTCTTTCTCCTAGACTGATTGCCTAACCAAAGTTAAAAAGCCCAGTCTGCCCTACTATTTACCCATAGCTAGAGGGAGAATAGTTGGATTAATACCTTTTCCAAGGGTATTAGCGCTATGTGAAATGCAACCAGCTTCAGACAGGATTTGAACTTGTCTCATAATGTACCCACTATATCACGTGCCTCCACTATCCATATATATTTCCTTTTTTTGTTCATAACGATCAGTTTAGTCAGGTTTTGGTTCAAAACCAAAACCTTTATTCAATCAACCAAGATAGACTGTTCTCATTCCATTAATCATGACTGGGTACAAGTATTAAACTATGTTAGGTATTCTTTGTTATTATTGCCCATGGTCAGGATTGAACCTTCAACCTACAGATGATTGTCACCCTTATATGTGTCCAAGCCTTATGTCAAATAATTCAAAGAAGCCATTCTTGTTGAAGAACAGTAGTGATTTGATTTGACCCCTAGCTTGTTGAGGAGGGGGGGGGTCACACCTTTCCCAAGGGTATTAGTCCGAAAGTAAACATTAGAATGACTGGAGTTTGAACTCACCTACTACGATATTACAGTCTAGCACATTAAGCACTACACTCAGTTTAGTCAAGTATGCAATATCAAGTTAGCAATAAAATCTCAGTAGTCTACTCAGACCATACTACCTTTAGGCACACCTTTTTGATCTCGATTAAGAAAGGACATGTTTAAAAACTCTAAAAATTACCTTGATACAATACCTGGTAAACCAAGCTGCTACAAAGTACAAATTGTTACATTTTATAGGCCATCCTTTAGCTTTCAAGCAAGAGCACTTGTCCAGCGGAAATCCTTAGTAACCCTTTCATAAAGAATCCTTAGTATTGTAAGTTTTTTCATCAATGATTGCAAATGGGCTATGAAAGTATCAGTGTTTAAGTAGTTAATCAGCCATGCATTATGACTTGATGGGCAGAGGAATAAATCACGTGACCCCGCCTAGTCTATAAATTTAGGTAGTATATTGCAGGACACCTTATATATTGAAAACATCCCAACACAAATAACAGTTATCAAAGAAACATACCCCCCATCCTAAAACGAGCCCTAAGATATAAATACTATACATAAAGGAATCAAGTGTTCGCCCAGAAGGGGGCTGTTGGTCTCTAAAAAATTCTTAAAAGAAAATTTAAAAAGTTTATTTTTAAATTAAAAAACAAAAACAAAACAAGGGTAAACTTACAGGTCTCTTGACAGCACAAGATTCAATTATTTGAAACAGTTTAGTCGTGGATCCACTGAACAACCCATGTTGATGGAGTGTTTCAATGTCAGTCAAGGTGCTGTGCAAATGTTCCTCCATTGACACCTGGTTAGGAGGTGACCACTGGAAAAAAAAAAAAAAAAAAAAAAAAAAAAAAAAAAAAAAGATACAAGAATAAGCTTCAAAAAATCCTTTTATAACTGAAGAGAAAAATGATTTTCAAAGGATAGGATAAGTAAAACAAACCAATGGTAGTGTTACATACACAAATATAGATATTTCCCGATTCACTAACTCAGTAATTCCACACACCGCAATAAAAAGATACACACACTCACCAACAAAACAAAACATAAGTTGTGACGCCAACCGGAAGTTTACTCCATGGTAGCCTAAAACAGAGTGACCAAATTAACACGTTTCTACGCATAGGCTCGAGATTAGACTTCCGGTTGGAAAACAAGAATTCCTAAACAACAAAGAAAATAATTTTGTAAATAAACTCACATTTTCGTCCAATCAAAAACGCCCCCCCCAAAATAAATAAATAAAAAAGGCTTGTGTGATCCGAAATCGGATCACACAGGCCTATATAAATCGACTTTGAAGAACTGACAACACAGAGATCCAGGCGTCAGCTTCGAATGCATCAACGGGAGCCGACCTCGCAAATGAAACCTACATCACAAGGCAGCGGACTTACTTCTATCCCCCAACCCCTACTCTGACCGACCGGCAAGTTAAAGGGGCGAACTTCCTACAACAAGACTACGCCAACTGATACTGATACAACCAGCTATCGACTTCAGAATACCAAAACACAAAATTCTGCCTACATCGCCACCCCACTACAACTGACTCAGCCATCCTGACATTTTACTGACCTTATTATTCACTTTACGACAATCACCAAAATCAGACTTTCTTAAATTAACTTTCAGCTTATAGAGAAAAGTATTGTTGGCCTCAAGTCCTTATTGGGAATTGACAGACAATGGCCTGACCAGTAAAATAAAAATTTACAATACTGACAAAAAAGAAATAATGATAATAGAATGAGACTAATAAAATTTTCTGTGATCTTGAGATACAAACAGATCACCTAATGTTGGCCAGAAGAGCAGACTTAAGACTAATACCCCCCCCCCAAACAAAAACAACTTGTCATCTAGTAGATTCTGCTGTCCCATCAGGCCAGAGTAAAAATGAAAGAATACAAAAAGATAAACAAATACTTGGACCTTGCCAGAGAATTGAAAAAAACTGTAGTACATGAGGGTAAAGGTGATACCAAACGTAGTTGGTGCTTTTGGAATGGTCCCCAAGAGTTTGGAAAAAATTACTGGAAGAATTGTTTTACGGCATATCAACCCTTTTTGGGTCATTTAATGCCAAGTCATTTTGATATCTGGTTGCTTACAGTACCTACTGTTGCTTAAATGGTCACTCATCTAAATATTGAACTAAAAATTTTCATTGAGGATTTACAGAACTAATCTTGATAATTTGTATTTGGATTTTTCGGACTGTTGTCCTCATCTTTATTGTTATATACACAACATTACAGGCAATGTTCTCTTTGACCTTCAAGTTCCAGAATTTAAAAAAAAAAAAAAAAAAAAAAAAAAAAAAAAAAAAAAAAAAAAAAAAAAACAAAAAAAAAAAAAAAAACACCTGAAGAGGGCCAGAGGGCACATCAGCCAAAATATTATTATCCTCATCTTTATTGTTTTATACACAATGTTTCGGCCAATGTGCTCTCCAGCCTTCTTCAGGTTTTTCTTGTTGAACTCAGGAACCTTCTTGTCATAATCAAAAGCCTTCATGAAACCATGACAAAGTATAAGTATTAAGCTATGTTAAGCATTCGGCCAAAATGTGTATATAACAATAAAGATGAGGACAACAGTCCGAAAATTCCAAATAATACTAATTATCAAACCTCATCTCAAGAACTCGGACAAATAATCTTGATAACATCTTCAGTGACCTTTATCTTAACTGTTACTTGTTTTCACCAGTCATTCAAAACAAAATATCATCTAATGATAATAAAAGATCTTATGATGCCCTCCTTATCTTTAGAAAATTTTCTGATCAGGACTTTATCTTTTCCTCTCATTTTGTATATCTATTAAAAGATTGCCACCTAAAGATAATATCTAGATGAAATGTAATTTTATAGGTAATTTTCACCTTTAGTTGGCTAAATTCCTATCAAATAAGGCAATTAGAGTAACCTCCCTTGACTTTCACTTTGAAACAAGCCGGTAGCTATTTTGAAAGTCTCCGTGCGAAATAAACAAATCTTAGAAACTTTTTCGAAAACAATACAACTGCATGCTTTAACACAAAAATATCATAAAATGTATTCTTAATAACAATTAAGTTCATTTTATGCTAGGAATTTAGCCAACTGACTTTCATTTTGAAACAAGCCAGTAGCCATTTTGAAAGTCTCCATGCAAAATACACAAATCTTAGAAACTTTTCTAAAACAATACAACTGCATGCTTAAACACAAAAATATCATAAAATATGTTCTTAATAACAATTAAGTTCATTTCAGATAATTCGCACGCACAATTTTATGCTAGGAATTTAGCCAACTAAAAGGAGAAAATTACCATTTTTTATTCATTGATTGCTTTGGTTTCTTTATTTAATGGCCAATCAAACTTCATGGGTCATTTAATTACAACGCCATCCTTGTACAAGAACAGTAGTGGTACTATAGTGAATGTAATAGCATGACTAGAGTTTGAATTTGCTTAGTATGATGTCACAGGCCAGCACATTAGACACTATATCACATGGACTCCCTCAAATAACAAAATAGGTCTGGTCGTCTGGCTAAGATTAAGTGATCCATTTATATCTCAAAAAATTTGTAAAAAATTGTGTTGTAGAGGAGTTAACACCCCTACAAGATGGACTGACCCAGAGCCATGTAAGTGTCGACGCAGCAGTGAAAGAAGTCGGGAAAAATATTCGGACGAAATTACTGCGTCAACTCCAGTCATTTGAACCTCCTCATTTTGTACGTTTTGTCTTGTGATTGTACTACTTCTTGTTTTATGTTAAAAGTGCTGAATAAAATACATATTCACGCACCCTGTGTTCTCTGTGTATCTTTTTCCACCTTAAGGATACAACAAATTGTAGAAGAAGCATGGTCTTAGAAATGGAAGAAATGTGGACTTGTTTGCAGAATTTGTAAGTTTTTCAATGGCCAAATGGAAGACTTTATTCTATTAGTTTAGCCTAACTGTAGATTTTTGTCTATTAGAATCTATTCCTCATTGTGTTTGGCCTAACTAATTTCTGATTTTAATTCCATTATTTTATTTTACAAGAACAGTAGTGGTACTATTTAACTACATAGCCAGGGGGATAAAGAGGTGCATACCCTTTTCAAGGGTATTAATCTAAAAGTGAATAATAGCATGACTGGAGTTTGAATTTACTTAGTATTATGACATAGGCCAGCACGTTAACCACGGTGTCATGTCGACTCCCCCAAATAACTATTGGAAGTTGACACTTCTCAAAAAAAATTTTTTTAAATTAAAAAAAATTTTTTAAATTAAAAAAAAAAAAAAAAAAAAAAACAGTATCTTTAGTGAATATCAATTTTTTTTAAATTAAGACTTTTTTAAAAATTACAAAAAAATATTTGTTGGTTGGTTGATTGGGTTTTATGACATGTCAACCTATATTGGGTTATTTTATGCCAAAGACATTTTGTTTTATTCATTTTTTCTGAAACTCAATTTTTTAAAAACATTCTTTGTAAGCTCATTTCATTAAGTATTTAACCAATAGATAGGACCCTAACAGGTACGACCACTCCAGGTCAGAATGGACCTGAGAGTAATGCCAATGAAGGGGTACTTCACACTCCCCCACCCCAAAATATTTCTATGATAGAAACATTGACATTTTGTAATGAAACATGCAAATCACATGACACGATTTTACTTACTTCCGGATTTTTAAGCAGTAAACTGAGGATATCCATGACCATGTCCCATCCAGCATACGTCAATACCTGTCCATATTTCTTCACTAATTGACCCACACTAAGAGTGATTTCAAATGCTACTAGTTGGCTTCCTCTCTCCAAAACCTACAAAAATAAAGCAAAACAATTTAAGTAAGTAAAAAAAAAATCTATACAAAAGAATGCAGAAAAGTTTTCAATTTGACCAAGAAGGGAATGATCTAAAATGCAAGACACACACGTATGTTAGTTGATATCCATCTGTCTACTAGAGACGATGGCGTATTGTCCAAAAAACGTGGAACCATATAACCCGAGTAGGATAACTTGGAGGATGAGCTGTTGCCCAAGCAGCAGGTCCCCCCTCTCCACATTGCCATTGTGGTCCAAAGGAAAGGTAAAAAAAAACAAAAAACAAATGCAGTTTGGCAATGATAATGTCGCAGGAGTTGCTGGCTAGCAATGAAGTTCAGCCTCACACACCTGAGGGACTCCAGCTCCCGATTTGATTTTTGGGGGTCTATTCCCCTGCCTTACCTTGGAATAAGGTATAGCTGCTAAGCAGTGGAGGTTTTATACAGACTTTCCTTGTCTAGATGGATTGCCGTCCAAGGCTAAGGAACCCCCATCTACCCCTTTTGGGGATTTATTTGAGTAGTAAAGTAAGTAAAGTCGTCGGGGCGGCCTAATGTCGGTATCAGCCAATCAGCGGGGGTCTATCCCCTTTTCACTAGCGCTAGACCAAGGAGATTGTTTTTGCATCTGAAGTAGAGCGCCACACCTACCATCAGCTCCTTACTTTACTGCACAGATCCCTGTGCTACTCATAATGCCAAGTTGGCGAGGGCCGGAATCGAACTAGGAACCTTGTGGTTTCTAGCTGAACGCTCTACCGACTGAGCTAACCCGGCCTATTTGAGTAGTAAGTACCCCAATCCATCTACTATCGGTGTAGATGGCCGTTGGATACCCGAGAACTCATCGATCCTGTAACAGCTCTTGTTTTAAATGATGCTGGGTGTGTCCACACACCCACACAATGTGTTAAATTGAACATGGGTCAAAACTAACTGCCTGGAGAGATGGTTAAATCTCAACTCATTGCTGTAACCATGGATATTGAATCACCTTTACGTCGTTGCAATACCCACCCACCTTAAAAATTCTACAGAGAATCAAAACATTTACTTTCAATGAAATTTCCAATTCACATTTGAAATACTTGAGATCAATAAACTGGCCTATTGTTGGTATCAGCCTGACAGCAAGGGAGTCTACCTCCTTTTCACAAGCACTAGACCAGGGAGATAGGTTTTATGTCTGAGGTGGAGCACCACACCTACCATCAGCTCCTCACTTTACCGCAACGAACCAATCCATGCTACTCATGGGCCGAGTTGTCAAGGGCCGGTATTGAACCCGGAACCTTGTGATTCCAAGCTGGATGCTCTACCGGCCAAGCTAAACCGGCCCTTCTTAGGATCAATTGATTTGATTTAAATAAAATTCATTTAGACCAGCGGTACCCAACCTTTTTTGCGCCATGGACCGATTTCATCTAAGACAATATTTTTTACGGACCGGCCTTCATATGCTCCGACCTTCATATGCTCGATAATCATTAATGACGTAATCTAATAATAAATCATCCGCAGTGGTCTTATGTCAAATGGAAACATCAACAGACAATAAACAACCTTTTGTTCATAAATTAATAATCAACAACATCTCTGTAAATGAAAATATTTATTTTAGAATGGAAATCAATAAAAATAATAGAATAAAAAAATTAAAAAATTCAAACATTCTGTGCGGCCCAGTACCTAATGACCCGGTAACGGGTTGTGGCCCGGTGCTTGGGGACCGCTGCTTTAGACAATAAATAAAATACAAGAGACCTACTTGTAAGAAGGATGGCAACACTGCAGATGGTGGTTGACTTAATGTTGTCACTTTCTTGGCGCCCCACAATGCCATACTAAGGTAGTAGACAGCTGCACGAAGAACTTGTTCATCGATAGGGTGATCTCTGATTAAAAAATAAAAAATAAAAAATTACTCAAAAGAAAAATAAGATTAATGATTGAAGAAATAAAACTTTTAAATTTGTTAGTATTAACTAAAATAAAGAATTATATGTACTAGCAAAACCTGCAGATTTACCACAGTATGATAACTTAATTATTACATTTGATACGTTTACTTAAGAGCTATTGTAAAATAGAAATTCCATTAAAGGTGACCTGAAAAAAAAAAAAAAAAAAAAAAAAAAAAATTTTTTAAATAAAAAAAAAAAATTACCATAATTATTCATGCTAGCAGGACCTGTGGATATACCACAGTATGGTAATTTAATTATTACATTTGATATGTTTACTTAAGAGCTATTGCTAAATAGTTCAATATGTAAAAAGTATAATAATCTTGACTAGCAGGACCTGTGGATATACCACAGTATGATAATTTAATTATAACAACATTTGATATGTTTACTTAAGAGCTATTGTAAAATAGTTCAGTATGTAAAAAAAGTATAATAATTTTGATTTAACTCTCACTTTTTTTTTCTTTCTTTCCTTATTGACATCTTTTCATTATGTTCGATTGAAACATAATTATTATGTTTGATTTGTTTATTTAAGAGCTATTGCTAAATAGTTCAATATGTAAAAAGCATAATAATTTTCATTTAACTCTCTCACTCTTTTTTTTTCTTTCTTTCTTTTACATCTTTCCATTATGTTTGAGTGAAACAAATTAGCGTCATTGCTTCTGGGGGAGACAAAATAAATAACTTGGGGGAGATAAAATAACTTTTGTCTTAAATAATGTAGCAAAATTATTTTAATTCTTAAACATTATCTTCTTTAGACAGATAAAGTTTGTTTTTTTTTAAGATTTTTATTTTAAACATAAAAAAAAATTTTTTTTTTAAATTAAAAATATTTTTCAACAGTGTTGAATTGTTCTGCTAATTTTTCCATCCACTTTTTTTCCTCTTTCTTTCCTTATTTACATCTTTTCATTATGTTCGATTCAAACATAATTATTATGTTTGATTTGTTTACTTAAGAGCTATTGCTAAATAGTTCAATATGTAAAAAGCATAATAATTTTCATTTAACTCTCTCACTCTTTTTTTTTTCCCTTTCTTTTACATCTTTTCATTATGTTCAAGTGAAACAGATTTAGCGTCATTGCTTCTGGGGGAGACAAAATAAATAACTTGGGGGAAGATAAAATAACTTTTGTCTTAAATAACGTAGCAAAATTATTTTAATTCTTAAACATTATCTTCTTTAGACAGATACAGTTTTTTTTTTTTAAAGATTTTTATTTTAAACATAAAAAAATCTTTATTTTTTTAAATTAAAACAACAGTTTGAATTTTTTTTTTTTTAAAGATTAAAACATAAAAAATTTTTTTTTTTAAATTAAAAATATTTTTCAACAGTGTTGAATTGTTTTGCTAATTTTTCCCTCCATTTTTAATATAAAAAAAAAAAACTTACTTTTCCTCCAACATACAACACATGAGGTGCACCACATGATGTCCAAGATGTGTACTTAGCAACTTTCTCATCACCTGAAAAAAATGAACATTAAAAATGAGATTATTATTATTACTAGTACAAAATAAAAAACACCCTCCAGGCGATGTAAAAATAGATTTTTAAAACAGATTCATTGTATAAGAATTCCCACTTAATGCAGAACGAAATATATCTCCACATCTATTTGTTTTGAGTTATTCCTTTTTGTCCATTTTTCCCTTTATCCTTACCACATTCTGTCGGATTTACTCCAACCCTCCTATCTTTATATATATATATATATATATATATATATATATGTGTGTGAATAAAAGGAAGTGAATCCGACGGTATGTAGTATATTAAGAAAGATTGAAAAAACACAGGTTTAAATGAGTTAAGTGGTGAGTTTATTGGCCGATGCTGCAGTGTTTCGATCTATTAATTAGATTTAATTAGATCTATTAATTTCGATCTATTAATTAGATCATCTTTAGGGCATTTGTTGGTATATGGAAGGTAATAAGAAATTTTTTATCACAGAATAACGAGAAAAGCGAGTGATAGTCCTTGTTTATCAGTCTGTATGAAGAGGGGGGAAGATCCATTGTATGAAGAAGTCCCGCTTAACGTAGAACGAAATATATCTCCACATCTATTTGTTTTGAGTTATTCCTTTTTGTCCATTTTTCCTTACCACATTCTGTCGGGTTTACTCCAACCCTCCTATCTTCATTATATATGCTAGTACAAAATAAAAAACACCCTCCGGGCGATGTAAAAATAGATTTTTTAAAACATATTGCCTGAGGAGTGGGAGTTAAAAATTCAATGTCAGTGAGTTTGTACCCTAAGTAAGTAAAATCATCAACTTCACTAAAGGATTAAAAAATAAAACAATTTGAAATGTAAACTTTAAATATGTATTAAAATAAAACAAACTATATATAGATATATAATACCAGTCATGTATTTATTAAAACTTGTCTTTTTTGGCCCTGGGATTGTAGCCTAAATGACATCATTATTTGAATGAGATCTTCAAAAGTTCTTTGACATCTTGTTTGATCAACAGCCAAACTATTCAAAATGATTTCCCAGGTTGGATCATTGTTATGTTCGGATACATAGGAAACACCTGAGGAAGGCCAGAGTATACAGTGGCCGAAACGTTGTGATTTTACATACCACAATAAAGAGGAGGACAACAGCCTGAAAAATCAAAATTTATAAACTAGTAATTCTGGGGTTGACTGTGGTTAACTAAAACCTTGGATAGAGGAAGATGGAAACTACCCTGTATAAGAGTTATATTTACCTCTCGGCTAGCATTTCCATTATTTCGGATGTTCAAAGTGCGACACAGGACGGTAACAATATAAGTCAGGCATTCGGGTGGAACACATTGAAGATGAATAACCAGGCCTAAGAGTTCAACGCATTGCTGAAGTTTGAAAAGGAAAAGAAAAGAAAATTAAAACAAAATCACTGATAAGAATAAATTTTCACACATTAAAATCTTTTATTATTATGTTCAAAATAAAAAGGGGGAAAAAAAAAAAAAAAAAAAAAAAAAAGGATATTTTTATCACATATAAAATATGATATAAAAATAAAGATATAAATAAAGATATAAATAAAGATATAAAAATATTTTAATAAATACATTTTATTATTTATATAATATATAAATAATATAAATATTATGTAATTATATATAATTTATATAAATACATTTTTATTTAATAAATACATTTCATATTTATATATATTTTAATAAAAATATTAATGTAAATAAAGACATAAAAATATCTTTACCTGAATATCGTTCAAATCTTTAACTGTTGCAGTCAGGGTACATGTGCATCTTGGGGGGTAAAAAGAAAAAGATGAAAAATTAAGTTCTGCTCACAATTATTTGTAAGAAATAAAATGAATGACACAGAAAAGAAAACTTATAAACATATATAATGAAGAGATACATAGAGAGGGGGAAAGTGATAGGCAGAATGTAAAGTAAGGGTCAGTTTTTTTTACTTAATTGCAAATTATGACTAATTAGAACCAAATAAAATGGAATTTTTTTTTCAAACAAATTAATCCTAAAACTAAGGAATATTTTATTATAACTATATCTCCAATGGTTGGGTCATGTATGTTGGATGGATGATGGACGAATCTCGAAAGACATTCTCTATGGAGAGCTTACATCTGGTAAAAGACAGATTGGTCACTCCCAGCTGCAATTCAAGGATGTCTGCAAGAATGATCTCGGGTGCTTTGGCATTGCCCCTTCCAGCTGAGAAAATTTGGCCCAGGACCACCCTTGGTGGCGGCAGAATCTCCGTAGAGGACTGTTCATGTCAGAAGTCACCCTGACAAACACCATGAAGCTAAGAGGTCCAGAAGAAAACAGCGGCAACAAAGCAACGGAACATCAACATCTTCAGGGACAGCCTTCAAATGCGAAATCTGTGGTCGAGAATGTTTTTCAAACATTGGATTTCACAGTCACAGAGGCGCCGTAACTTCAGGGGCACACAAAAACTTTATCATAGTCTTCCGAGACTAAAATGCCAATGTAAATGTAAATCTAGTCACTATTTCTCTGAATTTTTTAAATGAGGCTTGATAATTAGTATTATGAGGAAAATAGTCCGAATAATACAAATAATACTAATATCTAGTCACATTTCTATTAATAAATCTGTTGGCCCTTGTGCTGCTTTGAGTGCCTAGTGGTAATGATATTTTCAGCTCCGGAAACCATGTTTGAATTCATGGTTATCGTCTGATTATGACTATTTTAAGTTAATTAAGAAACAGCTAAACAAGGTTTGAGGTTACAGCAGCCTGAACATTGTGTTTTTACATACCACAAAGATGAGGACAACAGTCCAAAATATCAAAATTATTCCAAATCCACTAGCTGAAATGTAGTAAGCAAAATAAAAAGCTGAGGATAATAGTCCAAATAATTAATTTGATGACTATTTTTATTGTAGTAGAAACTAAAATCTTGCTTTTATCATTACTGATATTTAATTTTCTTTAACAATTAAATCCTTTATTACATTCTCCTATTATATCAAAAGGTTTTCTAATACTTTCATGAAGGGTCAAAATAAGCACAGAACTTGCATGCATATAAAAACAAGGAATGAGAAAAAAGAAAAGAAAAGGAAAAGAAAAAGAAAAGAAAGGAGAAAAGAAAAAAAGTTACAACATACTTGATAATCCCAGACATGGATGAATCATCAAAATAGCCCACATTGTATCGGATTATATTTACAACTAATGCCAGAAAGTCTGTGATACGATTGGATTTGGAGATATCAATCATCCAATTCAGGATCAAGGTACCTAAAAAAAAAATAAATAAATAAATAAATACAAAATTTTTCAAATAAAGCAGAATGAAAAAAAAAAAAAAAAAAAAAAAAAAAAAAAAAAAAAAAAAAAGAAAGACTTAAAAGGCCCACTCCCCATTGGCTATTTTAAGATATACTGACAATTATATATACTGTTACTGCTTCAGAATTCACCCTGAGTCAGTTGAGCTGGCTCCACCCAACGAATTCACCATATCCAGAATGAATGCAATTGAAGTTATGAGTGTCAGACATTCGTGGTTACATGGATGAACTCCATAAAGGCCTGGATTCAGGATCAGCTTGGTATCTTTCTTGACTGTTTTGAGCCATGTTTTCAGTTTATATATATATATATATTATACTATATATTTATATAGTCTGTTGTTTACAGACTGGATCTCTCTGGTGATCGTAAAATATATAAACAAACGTATGTATTTAATAGTTTAAACACCACCACTTAATGGTAGCTGTCAAATGCTGAGAAGTTAACGAATTGGGCTGAGGAAAAGTCAGCTGGGTTTTGCTCCTGGTCAGAGGTAGTTGCTGTGTCTAGCCACACTGAAGAGACATGAAATGTTGAAACATGATTTCTGTGGATGACTTATATAATATATGACATCCAGTAAAAAAAAAAAATATATATTATATATATATATATATATATTATATAATATATATATATATAAAGCGAAATGAAGAAAATTTTAAAATTAAAAAAAAAAAAAATTAAAAAAAAAAATTAAAAAATGGCCATTCACCTGTTAGCCATTTTAAGATATAATAACAATTATATGAAACATCCAAGTAATATGCACCCCCAACCTTTTTTACTCAACAATTGAATGACAGTAGTTGATGTTTTTATTGTTATCTGCAAACCTTAGATAGATTCTTAGAGTCCAACAAGTAAGATGAGTAATCTCTATTTTATGTCTGTAAAATCAAATTTGTTTAAATCAGCTAATTTCGGTTTTTGCATTAAAATTAGTTTTATTTTCCTAAGCATGCCTCATAGATGCTTTACAGCTCCTCGTTTTATTATAAATCCCAATGAAATACTTATTGCACCACAGGTAATCATTGAAAAACATACAATTACAACACTGGCTTAATTCATGCTGGATTCACGGAGCTGTAATCAGTGGTGTGTTCGCTGTGGCTTGATAAAAATTCTCTTATACAGAATGTCCAAAAAGTCCCTGTGCATTTTAAATTAAAAAATTCTTTAAAGTGCATATTGACTTTATGGACACTGTATGTCAAACATTCAAATGTAGACAAATCAAAGAGACACTCTTGATTTTATGACATAAAAAAAAAGTCATCGGTGGCCTTGAGTCGATATCGGTCAATCAGTGAGGGAGTCTATCCCCCTTTCACTAGCGCCAGACCAAGGAGATTGTTTTTGCGTCTGAGGTGGAGCATCACAACTACCATCAGCTCCTTACTTTACCGCACAGATCCCTGTGATACTCATATGCTGAGTTGGCGAGGGCCGGTATTGAACTAGGAACCTTATGGTTTCTAGCTGACAGTAAAGACATAAAAAAAAAGGGGGGGGGGACAATATTATATGGTGTTTGTTAAAATTCTGGTCGTCATTTTAGGTGTTTAGTTCTTCTGTTGGTAAATCTAAGTCGGTATTGAATTTGGGTTTAGTTGGTTAATTCTATAATCCTAGTCTTGTAGTATTCCTGGAAATCCTGGGTAGAAAAGAGGTGTATTATCAGTAGACACTCCTTGTAATCTAAGTCCGTAGTGTTCCTTGGTAGAAAAGAGTGTAGTACAGTAGACACTCCTTGTAATCTAAATCCGTAGTGTTCCTTGGTAGAAAAGAGTGTAGTATCAGTAGACACTCCTTGTAATCTAAGTCCGTAGTGTTCCTTGGTAGAAAAGAGTGTAGTATCAGTAGACACTCCTTGTAATCTAAATCCGTAGTGTTCCTTGGTAGAAAAGAGTGTAGTATCAGTAGACACTCCTTGTAATCTAAATCCTTAGTGTTCCTTGGTAGAAAAGAGTGTAGTATCAGTAGACACTCCTTGTAATCTTAGTCCGTAGTGTTCCTTGGTAGAAAAGAGTGTAGTATCAGTAGACACTCCTTGTAATCTAAATCCGTAGTGTTCCTTGGTAGAAAAGAGTGTAGTATCAGTAGACACTCCTTGTAATCTAAGTCCGTAGTGATCCTTGGTAGAAAAGAGTGTAGTATCAGTAGACACTCCTTGTAATCTAAGTCCGTAGCATTTCTTGGTAGAAAAGAGTGTAGTATCAGTAGACACTCCTTGTAATCTAAGTCCGTGGTGTTCCTTGGTCTTGTAGAAAATAGTGTAGTATCAGTAGACACTCCTTGTAACCTAAGTCCGTAGTGTTCCTTGGTAGAAAAGAGTGTAGTATCAGTAGACACTCCTTGTAATCTTAGCCGTAGTGTTCCTTGGTAGAAAAGAGTTGAGTATCAGTAGACACTCCTTGTAATCTAAATCCGTAGTGTTCCTTGGTAGAAAAGAGTGTAGTATCAGTAGACACTCCTTGTAATCTAAGTCCGTAGTGATCCTTGGTAGAAAAGAGTGTAGTATCAGTAGACACTCCTTGTAATCTAAGTCCGTAGGCATTTCGTTGGTAGAAAAGAGTGTAGTATCAGTAGACACTCCTTGTAATCTAAATCCGTAGTGTTCCTTGGTAGAAAATAGTGTAGTATCAGTAGACACTCCTTGTAATCTAAATCCGTAGTGTTCCTTAGTAGAAAAGAGTGTAGTATCAGTAGACACTCCTTGTAATCTAAGTCCGTAGTGTTCCTTGGTAGAAAAGAGTGTAGTATCAGTAGACACTCCTTGTAATCTTAGTCCGTAGTGTTCCTTGGTAGAAAAGAGTGTAGTATCAGTAGACACTCCTTGTAATCTAAGTCCGTAGTGATCCTTGGTAGAAAAGAGTGTAGTATCAGTAGACACTCCTTGTAATCTAAGTCCGTAGCATTTCTTGGTAGAAAAGAGTGTAGTATCAGTAGACACTCCTTGTAATCTAAATCCGTAGTGTTCCTTGGTAGAAAAGAGTGTAGTATCAGTAACACTCCTTGTAATCTAAATCCGTAGTGTTCCTTAGTAGAAAAGAGTGTAGTATCAGTAGACACTCCTTGTAATCTTAGTCCATAGTGTTCCTTGGTAGAAAGAGAGTGTAGTATCAGTAGACACTCCTTGTAATTTAAGTCTGTAGCATTTCTTGGTAGAAAAGAGTGTAGTATCAGTAGACACTCTTGTAATCTAAATCCGTAGTGTTCCTTGGTAGAAAAAGAGTGTAGCATCAGTAGACACTCCTTGTAATCTAAATCCGTAGTGTTCCTTGGTAGAAAAGAGTGTAGTATCAGTAGACACTCCTTGTAATCTAAGTCCGTGGTGTTCCTTGGTCTTGGTAGAAAATAGTGTAGTATCAGTAGACACTCCTTGTAACCTAAGTCCGTAGTGTTCCTTGGTAGAAAAGAGTGTAGTACTGTGTGGATACTCCTTGTAATACTAATCCGTAGTATTCC
Organism: Doryteuthis pealeii; assembly: GCA_023376005.1. Taxonomy (NCBI): domain Eukaryota; kingdom Metazoa; phylum Mollusca; class Cephalopoda; order Myopsida; family Loliginidae; genus Doryteuthis; species Doryteuthis pealeii. The sequence goes on along the minus strand of CM042148.1, from coordinate 89,341,846 downwards.
TTGTAAAAAGGAGTGTAGTATCAGTATATCTCTTTCTGGCAGAAAGACCAATTATCAATTGAATTGAGGACAGCTGATGATGATCTATATATAATATATATATATATATATATATATATATTACCAACCCCTCCCCCCGCACAAGCAGAATGTGACACAAGGTCAATTTCTTAAGCGGAGTTCAACAAGTTTGAATTCAGAGTTTTCCTTCTCCTAGACGGTTGCCTAACAAGGTTAAAGAGCCCAGTCTGCCCTACTATTTATCCATAGCTGGAGGGAGAGTAAGGATTCATACCTTTCCCAAGGGTATTAGTGCTAAATGAAATGCAATTACCAAGTCCAGGATTTGAACTCAGGGCGACGAGTCAATTTCCCATGACTTTAACCATTACACCACGCGCTTCCATAAAAAAAAACATTCTATATACGTTTCTCAATAGTCACTTGTTACCTGAAGAGCTTGATGTTGGGAAAGTTCATAAATAGGAGTGGCAATTTGATGTAAAACTTATATCTACATATTATCCAACAGTATTCTAATTCACCAAACTCCCTATTTGTCTTCAATGAAAAGATAAAGAAAGGGGCAATGTAAAATATTTTACAATATTCTTTAGTCAGTCTTTCTATCTTTCTAAACTTAAAATATAAAAATTTAACTTACAGTTTCTGTTTCAAAATACGTTAAATCCTTTCCATTTGCAGTGAGAGCATGAAATAACTCCAATCTGAAAAAATAAATATAAAATTTCTTATCTGACGATATAAATAAAACATTTCAATTTTGAATAAAAACCAAAGTGATCAACTTTTCTACACTGTTTTTAAAAAAGAGATTCAAGTTCATATGGTCCAAAGAAACAAGTGTGTGGGGGCAAACAATGTAAATGCATCAAAATCCTTACCTGTGACTCAGATCTTCAGGATTACTCAAATTCTGAATGACTCTGAAAAATGACTTCTCAGTGGTCCCAAGTGCTCTCCCTAGATGAAGAAAAAAAAAAAGAAAGAAAAAGACCGATTAAATACACACACAAAAAAAAAAAAAAAAAAAAAAAATATTCCTATCATTCCATTACGATTTATAGGCCATCTTTAGGTTTCAAGCAAGAGCGCTTGTCCAGCGGAAATCCTTCATACAGAATCCTTGGTGCTCCTTAGTATTGTAAGTTCCTTCGTCAATGATTGCAAATGGACAGTCTCTCAGTATTAGTGCTTAAGTAGTCAACCAGCCACGCATTATGGCTGTTGATTGACGGAGGAATAAACCACGTGACCCTGCCCAGTCTATAAATTCAGGTGGTGTATTGCAGGACACCTTATATACCAAAATATTCCTATACAATAGCCAAATCTAAAAATATTTGTTTCATAATATTAATTATCAATCAGGAGTTTTAGGATCAACAATATATTCAGTTTAATGAATAAGGACTTACACAGTATTTGAAGACATTCACGATATTTCAAAAAGTATGCCAGCAAACATTTTATACATCTTTGTATTTAAACCATTTTAACTTCTTTATATTTACCCAACCCACCACCATGAGCTGGATGTAACACAAGGTCAATTTTTCTTTTTTAAGTAGAGTATAGCTAGTTTGAATTCAGAGTTTTCAATCTCCTAGACTGGTTGCCATAGCAAGGCTAAAGAGTCTAGTCTATCCTACTATTTTTACTTTTCTTCTGCAAATGTGATTATCAATGAAATAATTAGTTATGAGTTAACTGTACCCACAATGATTGTTCTTTAATTACAATGAATCAATTAGAAAGGAAAGGAAAGAAAAGTGTGTGTTCTTACCTGGCCTTTTATAATGTGGAGCAAAAATACCAGAGTCACATGTCTATCTTCTGTGGAAGGAGAATCACCAAATCTCTGATGGCTTCTAATATAGCAGCAACAGCTTCTAAAAATAAAAAATACAAAATAAAAAAAAAAATAAAATAAAATAGATAAAATAAATTTGATATTCTTTAAAATTACACTAATAATAATAAAAAAAAATTTTTTTTAAAAATCAAAAATCAAGTGATCTGGTGGCCTAAATGTTGAGCAAAGCACGGAGAGGGGCGAGGGAGAGAGGAGAGTAGCCTCGACAGCAAAGAGAGCCAGAATGAGGGAGAAAAGACAGCAGCCCCAGAAAGCATCACAGTTTGTGTGCAGTCGGTGTACCAAAAGACTGTCACAATTGGCCTGCAGAGTCACTGTGCAGATGCAGATAATTTTTTTTTCTTTTTTTTTTTTTTTTGGACACTACACCATCATCCTTAGTGGACGGAAAGGTGCCAACAAATGGGAATAATCAAGTCTACTTTTTGTTTTAAACTTAGAATAAAAGTTATACTAATTGTAGATGTACAAGAATTTGTTTATCTGTCCCAAAAGGATTAATTTAGAGCTACCAAATTTGCTATGCATACTGGATCCAAGGGTAAAGGTTTTAACAGAACAAGTTTTTTTAAATATCCCTAAAAGAAAAAAGAGGCTCTCATCAAGAGAATAATTTGTTTGTTTTGTTATTGATTTTTAACGGCATATCAACCCGTCTGGGGTTATGTTTAGAGAATAAGTCTAACACTAAACAATAGTCCAACAAGAAGCTATACTGCTGCAAAGATTTAACTAATCATACAAAATTTAGATTTAGAAAAAAGAAAAAAAAAAAGAGAGTTCAACAATAACAGACACCTTGAAAATAGCTAAAATAAATTGTGACTATAACAACAAAGATGAAGATTACTAGTATAAGCACATCAGTGAATAGAAAGATAATTCCTCATCTCTGAAACCCAAACAGAAATTAGTTATGAAAAATAAAATTAACTTAAAGACATTTTTTTATGTTAATTTTTGTCCACCAAAATTAATTTGATTGTGCCAATGATTGATATTTGCACCCCTCCCCCCCAAAAAAAAAAACTATTCTTAAAACTCTTAAAAATATTTAAAAATATTTAAAAATAATAACTTATAGAAATTTAGGATTTGCTGAAAATTAGTTAATTTGGACCATATGACCTTTAGGCACCCCTTTTGCTTTGCTGATTCATAAGTACATTTTTTCATTTAACCACCATCAACATCTGGTTGTTTGTTAGGGGTTAGTTTTATAATTTTAAAAAACTCTAAAAAATCGTCTGTTAACAAACAACCGGGATGTTGACGGTGTAAATAAAAAAATTACTTATTAATCAGCAAAGCAAAAGGGGTGCCTAATGGTCATATGGTCCAATAACTAATTTTCAGCAAATCTAAATTTCTATAAAAGTTATTATTATTTTTTAATATTTTTTAAAGAGTTTTAATAAAAGGTTGTTTTTTTTTTCAAATATCAATCATATGGTCCGTTAATTTAATGATTGATTGGAATCTGAAACCACAGGGTATCTATTAGTGTCAACTCGGTTCAAAAAGGTCAAGTGAGTACTGAGTTAGCTTTCATTACTTATAGTTGATAAAAAAAAAGTGCTTAAACATATTACTATGCTTGATTAGTATGAGTATTATGCATGCATACACACACACACACAACACACACACACACACACACACATTAATAATGAGATTGTCTGTATTTCTGCCTGTAACAAAAACTACGCCATAGATTTACGTCACAATATTCTTATGCTACCCAAAATTTGAGTAAGCAATTTTTAAAATTGTTTTTTTACTCGTTCTTTTTTTTAAATTATTTTTTCATTTTACAGTAACAAGAAGTTAACTAAAAGTCAACTAAAAAGTTTACAAATAAATAATATCTACGATTTTGTGTAAAATTGATGTGAAAATATTCAAAATAATTGTTTGATTATTACATGCATGCAACATTTTTATTTGAGAGAGTCGGGGCTCAGTTTTCATTTCAAATTGTTTTGTTTTTTTACCCCTTTAATGAATATGAGGATTTTGCTTACTTATGATACAAACCCTCTGACATTGAATTTTTAACTCCCACCCTCTCAGGCAGTCTTTCAAAAAATTAATTTTGCAACGCCCGGAGGTGGTTTCTGTTGCTAGTATATATAATATTAGTAATAGTGAAAAGAGTTTACCATGGTTTCGATCTCAATGACCTCATCAGGATTCTACTTTATACTTAACTAAGTCAATGTCATTCCATAGTCAAACTCTTTTTCACTATTACTAATATTATTATTGCTCTATGTTTTGATATCAGGTGGTAAGTAGGGGCTGTTGATGTCAATATTTAATAAAAGTGTTCAAACATTTAAAGACCATAAAACAATCAAGCACATGGCATAGAAGACAAAACTCTTGATTAAACAAACAAAATAGTATTAACAAAATGTATACAAAAAGGCAGCATTGAATACTGGGCGAGGTTCAGCCAAAAGTTCTTTTTTTATAGTTCAATGTAAAATGTAAGATTGATATTTCACAATTCACAAAGTGAGAAAGAAAGTATAAAGTTTTTAGGTCACAATAATCATCAGTCAGGCAATAGTTGTACTGATATTTAGTTTGTCTCTTAAAGCGATAATTATTTAAAGAGAGAGAGAGAGAGAAGAGAGAGAGAGAGAGATAGATAGATAGTTCGTACTTTCTGCATGAAAATGAAAAAGTCTGGGTATTTATAGAATCCAGGTAGGCTCCGCGAGGCTCCATTCGATAATTTTTCTTTTTAAGCGGGAACGCCTCTGATTGGTTGAATTTTAAGAATTTTATTTTAAATTTTATTTTTACTAAATACGCAAACTACCTATTTTCATTTGACTTCTGTCCGTCGAAACAAAACTTCTGGTCGCCACAATATATTGAGCACTTTTGGATAATTTAGTAATGCCACTGCAACGGCAATTCCAGTGGAAAATTTGCAGCAAACAATGACATTTGGATTACTGGATTACTATATATATGCAAGTTGAAAATGGAAATGAATCCGACGATATGTTGAAAGGATAAATAAGTAACCGTCACCAAACATCACTGTTTTCTACAGCTGTGGAGTGTTCTCAAATAATTAAGAAAAAAAAAAAAAAAATTCTTTTTTGTCCACTTCAAAATTCTCTGTATTTTGACAGTTTTAACCTAGAATATCCAACATTTTACCCTGATGAAGGCCGTTTTTCTTTGTATGCTTAAATATTTTATAATTTTCTATTATCATTATTTTATATTTAAAATAATAATAAATAGAATACATGTGCATATGAACAAACTTCTTGCCAAAACATGTGTGCGTAACTCAAATTAAATCAATTTTATCCATTCAACATTTTCTTTCCTTTATTTATTTATCCTTTCAATATATATATATATATATATATATATATATATATATATATATATATATATATACACACACACACACACACACACAGATTTTTTTGTTTTTCATTTTAATACTGGCAGTATAAAATAATTAAGCAATTATATTTTATATACAGAATATAATAAAAGGAAGAAAAAAAAAGGTACAAACCTCTTCAAGCGTTTTCCTGACTACAGATTCACTTAAATTTTTTATAAGGTCAATGCGTTTGTTGGGTGGACTTGAAGGCCCAATGTCCTGTAATAAAAGAAAATTAAAAATGTCAATAATGAAACCATAATAATAATTACAGTAAATCAACCCTTACAAATTCTAACAACTCAATGTTTGGTTTTTACAAATATTAATATTAAAATTTTTTTTTAGAATTATTTATAAAAAGGTAAACCCACAAGGGTTAGTATACATACGCTTCCATAAAATATTTGAAACTATTTCAATTCAGTTATATAGTAAAACATAAAAAGGTTATGTGTATATTGTTTTTAAGTTTAAGTAATAAGTTTGTTAGTAGTAGGTAAAAAGAAATAACAAACTTTTAAAAAAAATCTCATTAATGTTTTTTTTTTTTGTTTAATGGCACATCAACCTTTGTGGGTTATTTAATACCAAAACCATTCTTGCAGAACAGTTGGTTGATTTGTTGGATTTTATGCCATGTCAACCCAATTGGGTTATTTTTTGCCAAAGATGTTTTTGTTTTATTCATTCTTGATGGGAACTCAATTCATTATTAAACACACTTTTTTAAACTCAATTTTTTTTCTATTTAACCCATGGATGGGACCCTAAAAAGGTACTACCAAGACAAGGTACTGAAACAGAGTGACCTGGGAGTAATGGTGTTGAAGGGGTACTCCACACTCCCCAAAGCTCCAGAATTGGAACCTCACCACTAGATGTAGTTTAATGTCATGCCCAGGACACTAAGACTCTCAACCCACCACCTTCTAGCACATATATGATAAAAATGGGTTGGTAGGTTGCCATAAGAGCAATAGGGTTGGGACAATCATATAGGTGGTACAGCTTGATACAACTAGCCACTTCGATTGGAGGGGTCCTCTCCGATTGCCCGTCTAGCCTAAGGGCCAAATTGGAGTGTTGCATATCATTAACTGCTCAGCCACTAGGGTTCCATCCTTAAGCATTATGGGTTGACACTCACAGTCAACAGGTAGCCCCATTGAGGAGGAAGGGGTCTTATCCCTCTTCAGAAATGCAATCAGTGTATTCTAAAGCAGCCAGCCAACAGGGCTTAATAAAAAGGTAAACCACAAGGATTAGTATACATACACTTCCATGAAATATTTGAAATTATTTCAATTCAGTCATATGGTAAAAATATAAAATGGTTACCTGCATATTGTTATAAGTTTAAGTAATAAGTTTGTTAGTAGCAGGTAAAAAGAAATAACACTTTAAAAAATCTCATTAATGTTTTTTTTTTTTTTTTTTTTTAACTCTTAACATCCTATACCGCCTCATTCCACCCCGCTGGAAGTCACATTCATTTTCCTAATCTACCCCAAATGATAGCCTTTGTTTAAATGTAGTATTAAACATATTTAGAAGTCTTTGGTTTAAGGGAAATAACAGGTAACCTTAAATGAAAAGGCCATTTTTAGCCATTTTTTGATAAATCCTTATAGGAATGGGGATCTGGACTTTGAAAATTCTCAACAGGATGTTAAGAGTTAATGGCATAACAACCTTTGTGGGTTATTTAATGCCAAAACCATTCTTGTAGAACAGCAATGATCCTATTGAATCCATAGCTGAAGGGGTGTGAGGGTTGATACCTTTCCTCAAGGGTGTTAGTCCAATAAAAATCACATTAATAATGAATAGTTGAAGTGGGCACGGAGTGGGGATGGTGTGTATTTACTTCTCAGTTTCCAGTTATTTATTCAAGAAACAGGAATACAAGAGGGAAGAAGGGGCGACAGAAAAAGAAAATTATATATTGTTCTGGAACATTCAAATAAAGTCCAAATATTATTGTAATCCGAGTTGTTCTGCTCAATTACAATGTACTAACCATCAGCTTTTGTACTTTATTTTGGGTGTGGCATGCATAATGGTGGGAGAGCTGATGTGAACAGGCAAAGAGTTAAAAGTAAATATCATTTATAGTAATACTACTCAAAGTCTTCTGCTTAAAAAAAAAAAATTGTTATCATCATATTCATTAGTAATACTACCTATATATATATATATATATATATATATATATATATATATATATATATATATATATAGTGGTAAGGATAAAGGGGAAAATGGACAAAAAGGAATAACACAAAACAAATAGATGTGGAGATATATTTCGTTCCGCGTTAAGTGATACTTCTTCAGTCAATTTATTAAAGCATCATACATACATTTGTATTTATAGAAGAGAAAGTGAGTGGGTGGGGGAGAGTTTGGTGAGTAATTCAGGATGGAAGGGGATGGTTTGTGAGGATTTGGTTGGACAGAGGACATCTATCATGGAAAGTAGAGGGGGAGAGATCAAAAGATTGGGATTTGTTCGGGGTGATAAGATGAGGAGGTGGCTGAGTGCTTGTTGGGAGTGGGTGTGGTAGGAAGAAGTTGGGTTAAAATTCTTGGTTGGTTAGAAGGAAATTTTGATTCATTGTATGAAGAGTGGGGAAGATCCATTGTATGAAGAAGTCCCGCTTAATGTGGAACGAAATATATCTCCACATCTATTTGTTTTGAGTTATTCCTTTTTGTCCATTTTTCCCTTTATCCTTACCACATTCTGTCAGATTTACTCCAACCCTCCTATCTTATATATATATATATATATATATATATATATATATATGTATGTGTGTGTGTGTGAAGAAAAGGAAGTGAATCTGACGGTATGTAGTATATTAAGAAAGATTGAAAAAAACACAGGTTTAAATGAGTTAAGTGGTGAGTGTTTCGATCTATTAATTAGATCATCTTCAGGGCATTTGTTGGTATATGGAAGGTAATAAGAATTTTTTTATCACAGAATAACGAGAAAAGCGAGTGATAGTCCTTGTTTATCAGTCTGTTTAAAATTTGAAGTTTGAAAAAAGGAGACGGTTTGAAATATAACGTCAAATATTCTCTTTTACAGTGTGAGTATGGGACTGTAAGTGTGTGTATCGAAAAGAAAGTATTAGTGATTTGCAAATGATGAGAAAGAGGATAAGATGAGAGAGAGAGAGAGAGAGCAGAGTATATAGATGAAGGGTCAATTTAAGTCACATGGTGAAAAGGGGGTGACAGAAAAGAGGAAGAAAAAAAATCTGAACAAAAACGAAACACAAAACATACTTAAAAAGAAAATCCTTTATAAATTGGTTGGGTTTTACAGCATGTCAACCCTCTTAAAAAAATCAGTACAAGCTTTCAGACATATTGAAATGGTGCAACTATTCTCGATTATTCTAGAAATGTCCTCTCTCCCCTTGTTAATTCTTTTTCTTTGTTTAATGGTATATCAAACTTTGTGGGTCATTTAATGCCAAAACTATCCTTTTAGAAGAACAGTAGTGGTATTATTTAATCCATATCTGGAGTGGGGATGAGTGGGGTTCATACCTTTCCTAAGGGTATTAGTCCAAAAGTGAATGTAATAACGCAATTGGAGTTAGAACTTGCTTATTACACTGTCACAGACCAGCACTGTTTAATGGCATAGCAACCTTTGTGGGTCATTTAATGCCAAAACCATCTTTGTAGAAGAACGGTAGTGGTGTCTGTTTAAGCCATAACTGGGGAGATGAGAGGGTTCATACCTTTCCCAAGGGTATTAGTCGAAAAGTGAATGTAATAATGCAATTGGAGTTAGAAGTTGCTTATTACGATGTTACAGACCAGCAAGTTAACCATCAGGCCACGGGTCACCCCCCCCCCATTTTCAAGTATTTATGTCAAAATAAACTTCAGTGGAATTTGAAGTCACCTGATGAAGATTAGAAACCATCCCTCTCCCCACCAATCAATTGGTGCTATATTTGTTATTGTTTTACATACTCGTAGTAGTAGTAATAATAGTAGTATTCTTTTCTTTCTTTTTCTAATTATAGGAAGCATTATCAACTACTATTTATTTATTTTTTTTACTAATATTTCTTTTGTCTTAGTTGTAATTGCTTTTTATTATAATGACTCAGAGACTGGTAATCTACTACAGTGAGTAAGTAACGTAGATCATAGTGAAAAGGATGAAACTTTTGGTCCATGATTAGTGATTAGCATTACAAGCTCGTTTGGTAAAAATAGGTGGACATTGACAAATTTTTACCTTAATCAGGTCAAATCGCAATTTCTCGCGTATTTCCGGTCCAATCTTAAAAATATCTATATCGTTGGAAAGAAAATAAAATAATCTTTCTAATTATGTAACTTTTATGTATTTTTATCCATTGAATTATTTTTTACAGAGAGTTAAATTGCTATTTTTCTTCGAACAGCCAAAAACATAAAATATGATTTTTTTTTAAGACTAAATTTTACACGCTATTTTTCAAAGTGGTTACTCTTTATCAATATTCTTGAAATTAATTAGAAGACACCTGGAAGTACAAACAGGGCCCTTTTTTTGCTTCTTTTCCACCTTTGGAAGCAAAACCACAACACACAAAGTTGACAGAGATGTCTTTAAAAAATATAAGATAAGCAAAAAAAAAAAAAAAAAAAAAAAAAAAAAAAAAAAAAAGCACTATATTACTAATGGAAGAGAGTCTCAGAATTATTTTCATATATAATGTGTGAAATGTAAACGTTGCTACATCGTCAGGGTTTGGTTTGAAACTTTGAATTTGGAAAAAATAAAAAACTCAAATTTACTTTTCTTCCAAATGTAAACACAATCTCTCAACAGGCATCGTAATTTGGAGCATATCAGTTTGAATAGTAATTCATCGTTTATTTCTGGTTCAATTTTTAAAATATTTTATGTTCAATTGAAGCAGATTAACGTCATCACTCATCCCCTCTCTCTATTTTTTTCCTACTCTTTCTTTCTCATTTTTTCTGTGTAGCATGTACCTTTTCTTCCCTTTCTTTATAATAAAAACTGAATGGTCCATTATTATGCTGAGGTGACGACAAACTTAATAAATACGGAATTTTCACATTGTTTTTTTTACAAAAACAACTAACATTTAGTGTCTGCTTCCATGGATGTATCAGCAACTGTTATTTTAAAAACATTTTGTAGTGTCTGATGAAACTAATATGCCAGATAAATATATTGTTAAACTTCTTGGTTTACATTTTTCTTCTCATATTTCTTAACCATACACACTTGTGTGTGAGTATGTGTGTGCGGGTATTCCACTAAAGACCATCTGTTATTAAGACCAACTGCACAATGGGACCATCCGCAAACACTATACCTGATGCCCCCCTCCACACACATATGCACGCATGGGCACACATTATATTATGTTATAGTATATTATTATAGTATATTATTACTGTACGCTATTCATGCTCCTGACACTAGTACATTATTCTATGTACTAGACATGGGACTTTGATGAGTTGTGGTGCACCTGAGCACTGTACACAATAAATTTCATTATCATATTCATTATATATAACCTTCAATAATTTTGTTTATTATAACCAACATGACATTTATTTCAACCAATCAGCAATACTATTGAATTAACATCTTTAAATAAAATCCAATATAATTACTAAAAAAGTTTTCTTTTTTTTTTTTTAGTTCTCTAAATAATTGTCCATGAAATATTTTTTGCTTATTACTCAAATTGAATGTGAAATAATCGGAGCATATGACCTTTAAGCATCCCTTTTGCTTTGCTGATTCATAAGTACATTTTCATTTACACTGGTTTTTTTGTTAGGTTAGGGGTTAGTTTTATAATTTAAAAAAAAAAAAAAAAAAAAAAAAAAAAACTTCTAAAAATCGTCTGTTAACAAACAACGGTGTAAATGAAAAAATGTACTTATGAATCAGCAAAGAAAAAAGGGTGCCTAAAGGTAATATGGTCCAAATAATCAAACTCTCAAAAATATTCTGGTTGACTAAGTTACTGCCCTTGCTTCAAATCGCACATTATCGATAGTCCTTGTCTCCATTATTGGCACCCTTTCATTTTGTTCATTTTATCTTCAGAAATAAAAGGAAAATAACCAAATCTGTTTCACCAGATTCGTTTTTTTCAGGAGATATTCTATAGTATGTATTGAAAAAATGTCAATTTTATTTAGTTTCTTGATGAATTAGATCTTCCTGATAAACTTGAAGTTAAAAATTCAAGATAATCCCACACCCTTACTAAAACACTCATTAAGGTGAAGGAAGTTCACATACAAAGTTTAATCAAGATTAGTCCAGGAGTCTAAAAACAAACAATCATTATATATATACAGTGATGCTGATAGCTTTTTGATTTAGTGTATCCTGGGATGCACATATTTGCTTTGAATGAATTCTTGGGGAAATGTATGGGTTCCCCCTAAAGCCGTCTAACTCCTATCTTGTAACCTATCCTGTGTAATTTGTTTCTAAGAAACTATTGAAATATATTTACAGTTAGCTTGAAATGGTGAGGGAAGAAAAAGATACGAACCTATCAATATCTCTGATATATATATAATATATATATATATATATATATATAATATATATATATATATATGTATATGTATATATATATATATATATGTATATCTGTTTCTATAGTTACAATCCTTACTAAGAAGCCAACCTTGAAATGTATCTCTTTTTTCTCTTTCACTTCCTGTTTCTATAGTTACAATCTATACTGTTAAAAATATTTTTTTATATTTTTATTTTTGTTTGAATTATATATTTTTTAATATTCAGCTTTTTGGGGTTTTTTGTGACCATAAGTGAATTGAGACCCATCTGATGAGACGAAAATTTGGGGATAAATCAACTTGATTTATATGGGCCCCAATTTTGGTCGAAATAAATTATTATGGAATTCGGTGTTGAGTTCTTCCTTCTTTATAATATATATAATATATATTATATATAATATATATATATCATTCACACAAACACACACATTGTAAATTGAACGAGCTGATAAAAATAAAAACTGTTAAACTTAAAAACTAATATACAAAATAAAAGATCCAGGGTCCCATTAGTAATCAATAAAAACCTGGTGACCATAGCTGTCTAGCCACCCTGAGTTATGTAATGATTGACAGATGAACAAAAAGAGACATTTGGTAAATCCTAAGTTGTTATTGGAAGAAGGAAAAGAAGAAATTGGGCTATTATCTATTTACCTTTATATATTTACAAACCCCTCTGCACAAGAAGGATATGACACAAGGCCAACTTCTTAAGCAGAGTTTAACAGGTTTAAATTCAGAGTTTCTTTTCCTCCTAGACTGGTTTCCTAATCAAGGCTAAAGAGCCCAGTCTGTCCTACTATTTATCCATAGCTGGTGAGAGAATAGTTGGATATATACCTTTCCCCAAGGGTATTAAACAAATGTTTGGTACAGCTAAACTTGTATAAGATTTTGAAAAATAACGACATACTTTATTGATCAGCAAAACTTTTTTTATTTTTCGAAGGAGAAAATAGAAACTTAAGGGCCCTTTCGACCGGTGCTTTGTCAAAAGTAACAACCAGTAGATCGTTTAAAAGTCACAATGTAAATTAAATGGGTAAAAGAGAGATTCAATCAAGCAAATGGTGGGATAACATGAAGGCAAAAAAAAAAAAAAAAAAAAAAAAAAAAAAAATTTTTTTTTTTTTTTTGTAAATACCTTCAGGTGATCCCCACCTCAGCAATAACATCCCCAGCAAAAATTACCAGGGAGTGCTTAAGATGTCTCTGTCTACACAAGGATGGGCAGTAAAAAAAAAAAGGAGACTGCCCCGAGGACGTTGAGATGGTGACTTGTCCTAGCCTTGTGAAGAATAGAAAATTGCTGATCACTGTAGTTTGTTTTACAGCTATTTGAATTACAAAGGTGGTCACCGATGGCAGATTCTTATGCTTGGGGAAGCCCGGATGTGATTTGGGGGAGGGTTCTTATACCCCTCGGGACGTGTTGGTTTATTCGGGTATTAGTGCTATGTGAAATGCAAACATTCATCTAGGATTTAAACTCTTCATGACAGGTCTTTTTCCTACAACGATAACCATTATACTACAAGCGCCTCTATTAACTTATATATGGCGTAAAACCTTGGGAAAGGTATGAATCCTACTCTCCCTCCAGCTATGGATAAATAGTATGGCAGACTGGACTCTTTAACCTTGGTTAGGCAACCGGTCTAGGAGAAGGAAAACTCTGAATTCAAACTTGTTGAACTCCGCTTAAGAAATTGACCTTGTGTCACATCCTGCTTGTGCGGAGGAGTTGGTAAATATATATATGCCGTAAAACACATTTGGACTAATGAAACGCTTGGAGAAAAAGCTAGATGGGAACTACACAAGGATTCTGAACACGGATTTAAACAAATCCTGGAAGTATATTTCATATTTGTTATAGGGTACAATACATTTAACAGCCGATTGTTACCATCGGCTTCAAAGCAGCGCAATGGCCACTTATCATCAAGACAATGTGCTTGTGAAAGAACATCCAAATTTCAATTCATTGAACAATCGACCCTTAAATGTATTATACTCTATAACAAATAAATACAGGTATTACACCAATAACCAAGCACTTTATCTTCAATTCTCCAATAGTAAATAACTACACGTGTGTGTGTGTGTGTGTGTGTATATATATCTCCCTGCCAACTCAGCGTATGAGTAGCACAGATTGGTAATCTGATCTGTGTGGTAAAGTGGAGAGCTGACAGTAGGTGTGGTGCACCACCTCAGCAAAACAATCTCCCTGGTCTAGTGCTAGCAAAAAGGAATAGACTCTCGCTGTACAGCTGATACCGAAAATAGGCCACTGACAACATATATATATATATATATATATATATATATTATATATATATTATATATATATATATATATATGAAGGGAATAAAATTTAAAAAAAAAAAAAAAAAAAAAAAAATGAATTAGCCTACAGAGCCGGTTTAGCTCAGTCGGTAGAGCGTTCGGCTAGGAATCACAAGGTTCCTGGTTCAATACCAGCCCTTGCCAACTCAATAGCACAGGGATCTGCGCGGTAAAGTGTGGAGCTGATGGTAGTGTGGCACTCCACCTCAGACGCTAAAATAATCTCCTTGGTCTAGCGCTAGTGACAAGGGGATAGACTCCCTCGCTGTCTGGCTAATAGTGACATTAGGCCACTCTGACGACTTTTTTTTATATACTAGGTATTTATGAATTGTGATTTAGGACTTATTAAGCAAATGCATAAAAACTTTGTTTTAATCTAATGATTACACATATTATAGATAGAAACAACGAGAAGTAAAAGACAACAAAAAAAAAGGAAGAAAAACAGACAAAACAACAAAAAAAAAAAAAGAAAAAAGATTAAAAAAAAAAGAAAAGAAAAGAAAAAGATTTGTTTGTTTGTTTTGTTTTACGGCATATCAACCTCAGTGGGTCATTTAATGCCGATAAAGTTTTGAAATAAATCAATTCTTAATGGATAATACAATTTTTTTATAAATACATTTTTCTATTTAACACATAGATGGAACCCTAACAGGTACTACCACTCCGGGTCAGAGGGACCAGGGAGCAATGGTGATGAAGGGGTGCTCCACATTCCCCAAACCTCAAAAACTGGAACCTCACCATCAGATAGAGTTTAATGTCATTCCCAGGACATGTAGACCCGCAGCCACCGCCTTCTAGCACCCATATGATAAAAAGGGGTTGGGGCTTGCTATAAGGGCAATAGGGTTGGGAAAAGAAAAGAAAAAAGACAACAAAAAAAATCATGGTTTTATTCTAATGCCATCTGGATTTGAACCTGGTAACTTAACTATTTCTCAAAGAAACAAAACCATACATTTGAGTGTACAATCTAACACATTTCTACACATACACACGCAAAAAAAAAAAAAAAAAAAAAAAATCTTTGAATCTTTAAGGCTGTTGTTTCTAAAATTTTCTCTAAAATGAAGTTATTTTAATCCTTGCAATACTAAATAATCTAAATAGTAACACTCAAATGTCAGAGATTCAAGTTGTAAAACTGCAATTATTTATTTTGTTCTTTTTCCAAATAGACAAAAGGAATTAAGCCGATAATATTGCAGATTCTAAAGAGACATCTACACAATGGGTGTATACGCTGACATTCCTTAAATACTTTTGGATTCACAAGTGATTGGCAACAACAAATGAAAAAAATAAATTATAGACTTAGATATTTTTGTAAACAACTTTGAATAAAAAATTTTTAAAAAAGAAAAAAAAAAAAAAAAGAAAAAAAAAAAAAGAATTTACATTCATTTTTAGAGATGCAAAAATGACAAATTAACTGGTAATTTATGAGGAAGTGCGTCCCGGTCCTCCTGCCTCAAAAATTGCTACCCGGTGACTTTCAAAATAACAACCCCAGCTCGTCGTAATTCTTGTTTATTTATTGTAATTTGTCGTAATTCTTGTTTAGATATGAAGATAGATATATAGTTTGGAGTAGACTGAGATAGATAGATAGATAAACAAACAAAATAATATAGATAGATATGAACAAATGAAGATAGATATTTTCGACAAGTAAATGTAAATACACATACAGAGATGTTGATGGGTATGCGTCCTATGTCCCTGACGCACAATATTATATAGATATAAGTAGTAGGCAATTTATTGAAACTAGTTATTTTTCACATATATTCAATTTCAAGAAATGCAATTCAGTCATAAGCTGTATATAGTAATTAAGAATAATTAAAAAAGAA
The DNA here is from genome assembly GCA_023376005.1 of Doryteuthis pealeii. Lineage (NCBI taxonomy): Eukaryota > Metazoa > Mollusca > Cephalopoda > Myopsida > Loliginidae > Doryteuthis > Doryteuthis pealeii. The sequence continues at coordinate 89,325,699 of CM042148.1, read as the reverse complement.
CTTATCCATAATTTACATGAATCAGAGATCTATTTAATTCTAAAATATTCTAAAATTCTAAAATAGGGTAAAGCATATTATAAGGTTATAATAATAACTGCTAACGTTAAGTTAGCAGTTATTATTATAACCTTATAATATGCTTTTATGGTAGGCCACATACTATAAGAGAGACATGATTTTGTAGGCCATATTCAAAAGGTAGGCCACATACTATAATAGTACCCAAAATTATATAATAATTACAGTTAATACTAAATTGTTTTAATAAGAAAAATAGAAAAAATAAGTTACCTCCCAGAATGTCCTAATCTAAAAGATGCCAGTTTTAACTCAACATTAATGTCTTACTTTATAAACTTGTTTACATTTTATCCAATACTTAATTAAAAGGCTGCACAATATTAAGTCACATTCTTTTTATAGAATCTATATTGTAATTGTAACAGCTGTTTTCTCGTGGGGGTGTTGTTTTAAAATTTTGTTTAGGATCGCATGCAGATATCACCCAAACCATCAGAGTAAGATGAACAAGACATGCAGGACACTGCTGGAGAAGCAAGGACGAACTCTTAAGCGATATCCTTCTGTGGAAGCCATGTTGGAAATTTTTGATATATAAGGTGTGCTACAATACACCACTTAAATTTATAGACTAAGCAAGGTCACATGGTTTAAACCTAACCCAACAAACAGCCCGAATGTGTGGTTGGTTGACTACTTAATCACCGATACTGAGAGACATCTATTTGCAATCAGTGACAAAGACTTGCAAGGCTGAGGAGCACGAAGGAACATCCAAATGATTGGGGTATACCCATTAATGTTCATAGGTAGAGTATATATAAAGATTGGGGTATACCCATTAATGTTCATAGGTAGAGTATATAACATAGAAGTTATCATAAATCAAACTAGAAAAATATTAAGCATTAAATATTCAAGATATAGACTTTATTTTTTCATTGTAGTAAAGTTTGTGGTGTGGCCTATTGTCGGTATCAACCAGACAGTGAAGAAGTCTATCCCCTTTTGGCTAGCGCTAGACTAGAGGGAGTATTTTTGCTGAGGTGGAGCGCCACACTTACTGTCAGCTCCCCACTTTACCGCACAGATCAGATTAATACAATCTGTGCTACTCACCGAGTTGGCGGTCTGGTATCAAACTCAGAACCTTGGGATTACCAGGTTAGCTCAGTTGGTAGAAACCACAAGGTTCCTAGTTCAATACCAGCCCTCGCCAACTCGCATATGAGTAGCACAGGGATCTGTGCGGTAAAGTAAGGAGCTGATGGTAGATGTGGCACTACACCTCAGATGCAAAAACAATCTCTTTGGTCTGGCGCTAGTGAAAAGGAGAGACTCCGTTGCTGATACAACTTTAGGCCACCCCCAACTTTAATCATCTATTCATAAATCAGTGTAAATATTTATGTGACATTTACCAAAAAAAAATAAAAAAAAAAAAAAAAAAAAACTCCCCCCCTCCCAGTTCTGGAGAGATAGTACTCGTTAGATTCCCACCTATAGGGCAAATGCCTTATAACTGTAAATTATTTGTACTAACCAAAAAAATAAAAAGATGCGATTACTCAAAAAATAAGCCTTATATCCTCTTTGTAAGATAATGACGAACTAGCTTCTACAGACCAGCATCTTTAAGAAAGAAGAAATAAAGTCAAGCTAGCATCTTTAAAATGTCACAGCTACACAAAGACAAATTAAAGGGACCATATGACCTTTAGGCACCCCTTTTGCGATCTCGATTCGTGGGGAGACCTTTTCCATTTACACAGTCAAAATCCGGTTGTTGGTTACAGTTAGGGGTTAGTTTTATAATTAAAAAAAAAAAAAAAAAAAAAAAAAAAAAAAAAAAACTCTAAAAATCGTCTGTTAACAATTAACCGGATTTTGACGGTGAAAATAGAAAAAATGTCCCCACGAATCGAGACCGCAAAAGGGGTGCCTAAAGGTCATATGGTCCAATTAAAGTACCGGTCAGCTATTCAACTACTCAAGTAAGTAACAAGAGATAAAGACTTTAAAAATGCGGGGTTATTATACAAATACCTCTAATGCCCCCTCATTCTCTCAGATGTCATAAAATCTTTAGAAAGTTAATTCTTTTATCTACAAATGTGACATCATGCTGGTCTCTCTCTCACTCTCTCTCTTGAGATTATATAGTTTCAATTATTAGCAATCTAAACATGGATTCATGTGACTGCTTGCTTTATAATTAGTCAAACAAAAACAATAATTGAGAGGTAAATAATCTTAAATGCTGCTCATTATAACAAGGCTTAATGATATAATGTCACAATGAAGTGTTATTAATCAGAGATAAGCAGTTCTGTTATTAGCAGTACTAAATCAAGATAGACAAATTGCAAATGCCTTTGAAATGTATATGATTCAAACAAGCTTTTATTAAAAAAAGCTATGAGTTTCTCAAGACAGTAAATCTTTACTATGAGATTGTTGCAGTTGTCTATATTATATTTATATATATATATATACATATATATATAATAATGGACTCTCCCGTCGATTTTCGACGTATGAGTGTTCATACACACAATGAACATCCACACAGTGATTTGTTTATAGTAGTGACGGCTTGTGTTGGACCATCCACACTTTTTGGCACAGTCGATAGGAAAGAAATCAAGGGTTGCCACAAACCCAATCAACGACCGACCTCAGGAATTTTGAATTCAGAGTTATCCTCTCCTAGACTGGTTACCTACCCAAGGCTGAAGAGCCCAGTCTGCCCTACTATTTAACCCATAGCTGGAGGGAGAATATATGGATTCATACCTTTCCAAGGGTATTAGCGCTATGTGAAATGCCAACAGCTTCGTCTAGGAATTGAACTCGAATCAATGAGTCCATGTTCCACGACTAACCACTAGCCCACGCGCTCTATATATATATATATATATATATATATAATAAATAAAGGGCAGTTGTGAGTATATATATTTACCAACCACTCCGCACAAGCTGGACGCGACACAGGTCAATTTCTTAAGCGGGTTAAACAGGTTTTCCTTCTCCTAGACCGGTTGCCCAATCAAGGTTAAAGAGCCCAGTCTGCCCTACTATTTATCCATAGTTGAAGGGAGAGTAGGATTTATACCTTTCCTAAGGGTATTAGTGCTAAGTGAAATGCAATTACCACATCCAGGTAATTTCCCATGACTTTAACCATTACACCACGTGTTTCCACGCGCAGTTGCGAATATATGTATGTCCGGAGGAAACTACGAAAATAAAACAATTAACGACAAAGTAAATACATATACACATTAAATATCACCAGGGCTTGGTTTTTGAGCAAAAATAATAGAGATTTGATTTATAATCATGAAGTAAAAAATAACATTTAAATGATAATAGTATAGAATTTTTTTGTATTTAATGTTGTAAATAGTAGACATTAATTTTTCTATTCAGAGTGGCTGGATCAGCACAAGGTCTTTTTCATGTGGGGATTTCAATGGGACATCTTTTGGGAAACTAACTCATGATTCAGTAATAACAGATCTATGAGACTAAATTTAAAAAAAAAAATCCCCCTCTATCCAGGTGATGCTGGGTAGACACTTCTAGTACATATATAAAAGGGCAGTTGAGTGTATATGTATGTACGGAGGGAACTACGAAAAAACAATTAACAACAAAGTAAATATCTATACACATTAAATATCACCAGGGCTTAGTTTTTGAGCCAAAATAATAGAGATTTGATTTATATTCGTGAAGATAATTAAAAAATAAAATTTAAATGATAACAGCATGGATTTTTTTTTCATTTAATATTTTAGATAGAAGACATTAACATTTCTTTTCAAAGTAGCTGGATCAATGCAAGGTCTTTTTTTTTTTACAAAGGGATTTAAATGGGCATCCCACGAGGATTCAACTCACAATTCAGTAATAATGGATCTGCAGGACTAACTTAAAAAATCCCCCTCTACCTTGGCGACGCCAGGTAGCCACTGCTAGTCTATATATAAAGGGCAGTTAGTGTGTATGTATGTGTATGTCCAGATGAATCTACGAAAATAAAACAAGTATATATATATATATATATATATATATATATATATATATATATGGTAACAGTGTCCTTTGTTATTTTGTGGATGCAGCTACATGACACACCAGGTTATAGTAGTGGTGCATTTATCATTGACAAGTTGATTTGGCGAGTTTCATGTGTGGTATAGACCAGTGGCCTAGAGGTAGAGTCTCTTGCTCTGCGTTCTCTGGTTCGATCTCTGTCGGGGGGAGATCGTAGATATACACTGCTGATGAGACCTAATTAGGTCGAAGCAGCTGTACAGTCTTCTGCACGTCGCACACAGTATTCGCCAAATTTGCTTGTCATGATTATTTCATATATATATATATATAGTAAGTAAAGTCATCAGGGCGGCCTAATGTCGGTGTCAGCCAATCAGCGACGGAGTATCCCTTTTTCACTAGCATTAGACCAAGGAGATTGTTTTTTGCATCTGAGATGGAGTGCCACACCTACCATCAGCTCCTTACTTTTACCGCACAGATCCCTGTGCTACTCATAACGCTGTTGGCGAGGACCAGTATCGAACTAGGAACCTTGTGGTTTCTAGCCGAATGCTCTACCAACTGAGCTAACTCGACCCATTATATATATATGGGCCGAGTTAGCTACCCAGCAATATATATATATATATATGCACACACACACACACACACAATATCACTGGTTCTTGCTTTTTGTGCAAAAACTATGTAGATTTGACTTATATTTACATAGATATGTAAAAATTAAAATATGCATAATATGCGAGACTAACTTGCTAACCATTACACCACATTTTTGCCCCTCCCCCTACCCAGGTGATATTAGGTAGCCACTTCTAGTACATACATAAGGTGCAGTTGGAGTGTATATATGTATGTCTGGAGGAAACTATGAAAATAAAACAATTAATGACAAAGTAAATATATATACACATTCACTATCACCAGAGCTTGATTTTTGAGCAAAAATAATGAAGATTTGATTGATTTATATTTGTGAAGATACATGAAATATAAATAGTAGCAGCATGAGATTTTTTTCCTTTTGCATTTAATATTTTTAAAAAAGACATTAATTTTTCTTTTCAGAATGTCTGTGTACTTTTTTTTTCTGAAAACCTACCAGGTCAGATAAACACAAGGTCCTCTTATTTTTTTTTAATTATATACATAGGAATTTTAATGGGGGCATCCTGCGAGGATCCAACTTGCGATTCAGTAATAATGGATCTGCGTGACTAACTTTTTTGCATCCCCTTTACCCAGGTGATGCTGGGTAGCCACTTCTAGTAGTTAATACAGCATGAACAACAAAATGTAAGACAAGAAACCACCAAGTTCTTCATTATTTGATTAGTCTATAAAGTCAAAGGTAGTGTAGGTAGCATAACAGTTATCAACATGGAATTGGCAATCAGAGTTCAAATTCCACCCGAAACATTTCATTTTAAATCAGTGATTCTCAAACGGGGTCCATACATTTTTTTTGGTCCAGGTAAGCAAAAAATGATAATGATAATGAAATTTATTGCGTACAGTGCACCACAACTCATCAAAGTCCCATGTCTAGTACATAGAATAATGTACTAGTGTCAGGAGCATGAATAGTGTACAGTAATAATATACTATAATAATATATTATAACATAATATAATGTGTGCCCATGCGTGCATATGTGTGTTATACACTCATGTATAATACATAGAATAAATAGCGTCAGGAACATGAACTGTATACAATAATAATGTACATGTATGTGTGTGTGCATATGCATGCATATGCGTATGGAGGGGGGATATCAGATATAGTTTTGTCGAATTACAGGAAGCATGGAGGTTTGAAAGATGCAGTGTTTCAGCAGCCTACAACGGATGACTCAGCAACTCTGAATGTGAAAAAATGTTTCTGAAAGTCATGTAAACTATACTGTTTTCTGACTTTGTAGGCATGCCCACGTGTGTTATAGAAACATGGAAATAAAAACAAATGATGATAGTTTTAACTTATGCAGGATACAAAAAAAAAAAAAAAAAAAAAGAAAGAAAAAGAAATCTCCAGTTAGTTGTAAACAAGTGATGAAATAAATTTAAATTGTGACTAAGCAAAAAGTGTTTTTCTTCAACCATCTATTTTTCAGTTTATCAGGGCACCTTGTGTGGTGTAATGGTTAACAAGCTAGACTAGCAGACTGGTTATTTCCTATAACTCCAACATAAATAAAGGGGAACCACTCTTGACTGATAAATTATTTATTTATTTATTGATCTACTAGGAAAAAAGACGGGGTTAGGTTTAGGGTTTAGGTTAGTTTAATGGGAAAATAAATAAATAATTTATCAGTCAAAAGTGGTTCCCCTTTGTTTATGTTGGAGTTATAGGAAATAACCAGCAGACTATTGTTAGTGAGTTTGATTTTCACTGGGCACCCCATACACCAGGCCTTGTGCTATACTAAGCAAAGCTTAGTAAATGACTTTTTTTCAATTTATCTAAAGCATTGCAAATACTCCTCTCTATGTGAGTACTGGGCTTGTGTGCTAAAAATAAAGAAAAAAGAAAAGAATAGAGAGGGAGGGGGTGGGGACCAGAGAAAGAATTGTGCACTTTTTTTTTGTCATCCTTTCAGATAGACAACTGAAATTACCTGTGTAAATCAAAACCTGACCTTGAACTACCAAAATATTGTTAAGGTGTTTATAATCTTTCAAACTCATCACTGGAGTATAAAAATTTTAAAAAAATAAAATAAAAAAATAAAGATAAAAAATTTTTTTAAATCAAATAGCCCTGCTGACAAAGTTAACACACATTTTACCATACATACTCACTAGAAGTGGCTACCCAGCATCAATTGGGTAAAGGGGTAGGAAAACAAACCAAACCCTGGTGAATCGATTTGTTTACTTTTGAGATTTACAAAAACTGAACATTTTTAAGTAGAATTTCAATGCTATTTCTATGTATATTTTAGTTTTTAGGTATCTTTAAATATAAATCAAATCTTAATAATTTTTGCACAAAAAGCAATAACTGGTGATATTTAATGTGTATATGTATTTACTTTGTTGTCAATCATTTTATTTTCATAGTTTAATCCGAGAACACACACACACACCAACTGCCCTTTATATATGTATAGATAGATGTATTGGGTAAAAATTTGAAGACCTAATTTTTAAGAAACAAACAAAAAAATGTGAAGGACTAGGAGAAACCTTTAGCTGTAAAAATTAATTCCATAAATAGTCTATATATATATATATATATAAGGGAACGCATTTAATGATAACCAAATAAATTTTTCTTGTCCAAAAGATTACATGTTCGATAAGAAACACCTGAAGAAGGCTCGGAAAGCACATTGTCCGAAACATTGTGTATATAACAATAAAGATGAGGACAATTGTAAAAAAACAAATTAAAAAAAAAAAAAAAATAATACAAAATATAGTTTGGTTTGGTTTGGTTTATTTTTTTTTTAATGGCATATCAACTTCTTATGGGTTATTCAATGCTGAAATTTGATTCATTTGTAAATGTTTCATTAGAATCATAACTATTTGTATTTTCAACATTCCATTGAAACATTTTTTTTTTAACTCACTTTTATATTTGACTTTGATAATGATAAATGTCTGTATATTTAGTATCAAGTATTCCTATCTATTCTAACATAAATAATCTGAACACTGTTATATGATCACATACCTTGGTAGTAATATCTCATCTACTGAAAGTGATGTCAACATATGCATAGATAAACTGCTATTAAGAGGGGGCAATCTGTACATTAGCTACATAAATGAGTAACCTCCCCTTGTTTATTTCACTTTGAGGAAGCCATGTTTTGGTCGTCCATTTTTATTTCACCATGAATCTACACTGAAAATACGAATTTGTTCAAATCAATACAACCTGCATGTTTTAACATGAAAATATCATAAAATGTGTTCTTAATCGTGTTTGCACATTATTTAAAATGAACTTAATTGTTATTAAGAACACATTTTATGATATTTTTGTGTTAAAACATGTAGTTGTATTGATTTATGGTGAAATGAAAATGGCCGACCAAAACATATGGCTTCCTCAAAGTGCAATAAACAAGGGGAGGTTACTCATTTATGTAGCTAATGTTCAGATTACCTTAAGAGGTTAATGACTATATAGAAGTCTGACCTCTCTGATAAAATAAAAGAGGAATTCTTCTAAGCTGTAGCCATGTCAGTACTATTGTAGGGTTGCACTATTTTAACTTTGAAGAAATGCCTGGAGAAAAAGCTAGATGAGAACTACACAAGAATGCTGTGGGCTGTTTTCAACAAACCCTGGGAGTAGGACCCTACAAAACAGCAGCTGTACAGCCACGTACCCCCCCCCCCCCATCCATGTAGCAAAACATCCAAGTATGATAAGCAAGATATGTTGGGCACTTCTAGAGAAGTAAGGACAAACTCATAAGTGAAATTCTTCTATGGGCTCCTCGCCCTGTTAGCTGCGGTTGTAGAATACACCTAATGACCTCTGCAGTGGGGTAAGACCCCCCCCATTAGGCTACCTGTTTTTTCTTCCCTCACCATTTCAAGCTAACTGTAAAACATTTTAATAGTTTCTTAGAAATGAATTACACAGGATAGGTTACAAGGTAAAAGTGAGACGGCTTTAGTTATTTCCCCAGATCATATATAAAAACCCTACAATTTATTAAGAAACTTTAGTTGGGACCCTTAAATTTTCCCGGGGACTCATTCAAAGCAAATATGGGATGCACTAAATCAAAAAGCTATCAGCATCACTAAATACATATATAAAAATTAATAAATATATTGGGATAGAGTTGTTTTTTGGGGTTTTTTTTAATGTTGGATCATCAAATTGAAAAAAAAAAAAAAAAAAAAAAAAAAAAAAAAATAGAAATAGGCAAAAGTCTTACGCTTATGTAACAATAATAAAAGTTTCTTAAATCTATTAATAATGGAGATTCGGTCTCTAAATGTCTGTAACTGAAACTATGTCACTGCTTATGTCATATTACCCAAAATCATCAATACATAGAATAAAGAACAACTTTGAATTTAACTGTGAGAAACTTGATTTTATTAGACAGAAAACATTTATTTGAATTTTGATAGGAAAACTATTTTTTATGTCTATTATTAAAAAGATAAGATGTTTACATTTTTTTATGAAAGAGTATGGCAAAAAATCCTTTATGTACTTTTGGATGTCAATAAAAAAAAAAAAAAAAAAAAAAAAAAAAAAAAAAAAAACGAGATAAATTTTTTATTTATTTTATTATTATTTTTTTTTTTTTACACTAAAATAAAAATATTTGTTAAATTTCAATAAAATTTTGTAGAATTTAGCTCAGTCGGTAAAGCATTCGGCTAGAAACCACGAAGTTCCTAGTTCAATACCCGCCCTCGCCAACTCAGCGTATGAGTAGCACAGGGATCTGTGCTGTAAAGTAAGGAGCTGATAGGTGTGGCGCTCCACCTCAGACGCTAAAAACAATCTCCTTGGTCTAGTGCTATTGAAAAGGGGATAGATCCCTCGCTGACTGGCTGATACCGACTTTTAGGCCGCCGCGACGACTTTACTTTTTTTTATGTTAAATTGAGTGTACTTAAAAAAAAAAAAAAAAAAAAAAAAAAGCCTTGTCATTTGTTGTAAAAGAAAACAAAACTCCCACACCTTTAGGCAATATCTTTCAAAATTAAATTTTACACCACCAGGAAGGTGTTTTTTTTTTTTGTTATTCTTTTTCTTCAGGTATTATAAAAGAAGTTTTATTTGCTGTGTTCTTAAGAGGATATACATTTTTATATCTGTTAGTTGGTGTAGAATTACATCACTTCATTTGGCAAGATAAATAATGTGTAACAGGTCATGGAACATGAAAACAACTGATATATGAACACTGAAAAGAATGTAGATAATACCTGTTAACACATGGCTGTTAAGAAAGGTTATGCTTTATATAAAAATACTCAAACAAGTACTTTGTTTATCTCACCCAAAAGCTAGAAAACTGTCAGATAAGCAACTCATACGAATATATATATACATATATATATATATATATATATATATATATATATATATATAAATAAACTGGTAGGTTTGTCTGTTCAGATTCTACATAACAATTGTGTCACCAGAACAATCACTCCTTTCCATCTCAAACAAGTTTCTGAGTAGCCTGTTATATAACTTGACAAAGGTAGCATTCATTTTCCTAATAGTATGAGGTAATTTGTATATTTTGCTTTAAATGAAATAAAAGTAATTCTAAATTAAATTTTAAAAATAAAAAATGAAAAGATTTGAAATGAATAACTGTTTTATTATTCTTTTAAAACTCTTAAAGTCCTATACCACCTCATTCCACCCGGCTGGAAGTCACATTCGTTTTAACTAATCAGCCCCAAACAATAGCCTTGGTTTAAATTTAATATTAAACATATGTAGAAATCTTTGATTTAAGGGAAATAATAGGTAACTTTAGATGCAAAGGTCATTTTTAGCCATTTTTTTAATATATCCTTATAGGAATGCTCTGGACTTAGAAAATTCTCAACAGGATGTTAAGAGTTAAAATATAATATTTTTTAAAATAACCATTCTAATTTCGTTGTCTTTATTTTTTGTTAATAAGTCACTGTTTAGTTGATAAATTTTATAATTCTTCTTGGTTGTGTGATATGTCAACCATGACATTCTCACAAACTGTCAAATTTTAACCTTATTGTAAATCAAACCAGCCACCTATCAATTTTTCTCCAAAATAAGATAAATATATTTACACACAAAACCAAGTCTTAAGGTTATAGTTATTTATTAACTTTAGTTTAGTTGTGGCACAATGCCCCAGCCCAATGAGAATTGAACTCACTAACAATTGTCTGCAAATCTAGCTGGCTAACATTTACACCACATGAAGTCTTAAGGTTAATTTTCATTTACTGGACCTGTGGTATACCACAGTATGATAATTTAATTATCACAACGTTTGATATGTTTACTTAAGAGCTATTGCAAAATTGTTCAATATGTAAAAAGTATCTTGATTTAACTCTCTCACTTTATTTCTTTTCATTATGTTCAATTGAAACAGATTAGCGTTATTGTTTCCACGTACTCACCCCCGCTCTCTATCTTTCCCCTACTCTTTCCGTTTAGTTAATGCCAAAGCCATCCTTGTAGAAGAATAGTAGTGGTACTATTTAACCCATGGCTTAGGATTATCAGGTTTCATACCTTTCCCAAGAGTATTAGTACGAAAATGAACATAATAGCACAACTGGAGTTCCAACTTGCTTACTACAATGGTAGTTGTTTTTTGGAGGGGGTTGTTTTGTTTTACGGCATATCAACCAAAGTGGGTCATTTTATGCTGATAAAGTTTTGAAATAAAGTCATTCTTAATGGATACTCAATTTCTTTTATAAACACATTTTTCTATTTAATCCATAGATGGGGCCTTAACAGGTACTACTACTCCGGGTCAGAGTGGACCAGGGAGCAATGGTGATGAAGGTGTGCTCTACATTCTCCAAACCTCCAGAACTGGAACCTCACCATCAGATAGAGTTTAACGTCATTCCCAGGACATGAAGTACCTCAGACACCACAGGGAGCCACCCCACCCCCTGTAAGCTTTAGTAATTTAGTCTTATAATATATCATGTAAATAGTCACAAGGTCACATAAGATGATTGAATAAGTTTTGCTTCACATCTGTTCATAGATTATACAGTCAGCTCTTTATATCCACATATCAACAAAAAAAAATAAAATAAAATAAAATAAAAATAAATAAGTAAAATAAAAAAATAAATAGATAAATAAATAAATCTTTTTAATTCCCAAAAGTAAAACACAAATTTTCCACATACCAAGCACTATGCTGATTCCATGCAGATGAAAAGTATAAATATATCATCATCATCATCAGGTCGTGCTAGTAGCACGGATATTCATGACAATCTATTGCCAACCGTCCCTATCATTCATTGCCCTCAGGAGCTCCTCTGTGCAGCATCCAGTATCTGCACAGAGCTGGTCAATGTAGGCCTTTGCTAGATGACCTATACTAACGTGCCCATGTGTTGGTTTCCCCAAGAGAACATCACTTACAAGTTCATCCCTACTTCTCCAGCAGTGTCCAACATGTCTTGTTCATCTTTGTGCGATGGGGGCAAGTGGCCGTACAGCTGCTTTCTTGTGGGGTATTGTTTCCACAATTTGTTTAAGATTTCAGCATTCTTGTGTAACTCCCATCTAGCTTATTCTCTAGACGCCTTGTTAGGTTCTAAGTGGTGCAGCCGTACAGTAGCACTGATACAACTAGGGATGAAAATCCGATCTCACTGACAAGTTAAAGCAACAAGTATAGATATACCCAATACAAGTATGAATTTATCCAACCCCTCCACCACAGGCAGTACGTAACACAGGGTCAATTTTTAAGCAAAGCTAGTTTGAATTCAGAGTTTTCCTTCTTCTAGTCAGGTTGTTTAAAGAACCTAGTCTGCCCTACTATTTACCCAGTAGTAGCTTCCCATCATTTCACTGATCTACTCATTGTTTAAGCATTCTTTGATTCATATCTCATTTGGTCACTACTTTTGTGATATGCACAGTTTTATACTCCAAAATTTGGAATGGAATCTCCTTAAATTTTTTTTATCTTTTATTAAATAAGAACTCAAAATTGTATCAAAATTACAATCTACATAATAATAATACTGGTGTTCCTAAAAAATATGACAGTTATCATCTTGCAACATGCTCTGGTTAAAAATGAGAGTGTCCAAATCATTCAACATGAAAGAATCGTCACCTAAGCTAAATGATGAGCTATTCCATTTTTATTCGAAAGAAAAGGAAGAAAAAGGACATACTACACAGAAAAAATAAGAATGAAAGAAAGAGAGGAGAAATATAGAGAGAGGAGGTGAGCATGAAAGCGATAACGCTAATCTGTTTCAATCAAATATAATGAAAAGATGAAAAGAAGGAAAGAAAAAGAAAAAAAAAGAAAAAAAAAAAAAGAGTTAAATCAAGATTATAATACTTTTTACATATTGAACTATTTTTCAATAGCTCTTAAGTAAACATATCAATAATAAATATTAAATAACAATTAAATTATCATACTGTGGTATATTCACAGGTCCCACTAGTAATACCATAATTATTTGTGTACAAGACTTTTTAAAAAATTTTTTTACACATTTTTCAGCCCAAATGTTAGTGGTGCATATTATATGCAAAAACTATATAATTCACTTTTTTTTCTAGTCACAATCCTCACTATATTTGAGACAAGATGACCAAAAGTATAAGTTATATCTTTAATCCAAACTAATGTGTTTTACACTGTTACATGATTATTAGATACCTAATATTTATGTGCAATAGTGTAAAAATCAAAATCGCCGTTATAGGCTGCAGCCCACGGCCTTGAAGGATTTGAGTGACAAGGCTTGACCTCAGTCCTAACCTTCCGGTGGATATCGTGAGAATCGGTGGAGGAGACCCTCTTCCGGTTTAGATTAGAAGTAAGTTTCAGTTAGAAAGTAGCAGCAAGCTCGAAGGGGTAAGTCGCGTTATATGTGCATCCTCTCATCTGCGCAGATTGTCTGGTTGGGGATTTTAAAATAAAGTAAGATCAAAGCAAATCGGAGTCTTGTGTTATTAAAAACTAACAATGACACAGGGCTTCTGATAAAGAGAAATCCCCAATAGAAGACCAGACCCGAAGTCCCCAAGAAAGTCCAGACCAAGACAAGATAAGTCCAGACCAAGACAAGATGTTATAAGATTCCAAAGACGGCCAGAAGAATAGAGTAAGTAAAGAAGTAATGAAGAGGGTATGCAACAACACTATTACAGAGAAATATCCACTAGAATTTGTGTTTGTTTATAATTTTTTTTTCTCCCAACGTGAACTTATTTTTGCCGCAAGCTTATTGCATTTTTGTGTAAACATGCCCATGCATTTGTTCTAAATACTATGTAAATTTTATGTTTCAACGTAATGTAAACTTGATAGATTTTTATTTTAAATCAGTACAAACCAATAAAATGTTAAATAAATTCTAAATTCAGATTAGAATTAGCTGCTACAAATTCTAAAATGTTGGTCCGTGCCAGTTTAGCTCAGTCTGGAGAGTGTCTGACTGGGAACTTCAAGGTTCCTGGTTCGATACCGGCTCTCGTCAACTTAGCGTATGAGTAGCACAGAAATCTGTGCGGTAAAGTGAGGAGCTGATGGTAGGTGTGGCGCTCTGTCTCAGACACTAAAAAAACAATCTCCTTGGTCTAGCACTAGTGAAAAGGGGATAGACTCCCGCGCTGTCTGGCTGATACCAACTTTAGGCCACCAAACTTTTTTTCCCTAGAATTTTGTAGTTCAAATTTAGGGGTGCATGTTATATACAAATAATGGCAGTAATCTGATTTTGGTAGATTTTAAAATTTTAGGTGTTTTTCAGTTTAAAAGTTTTCTAAAGTACATTTTTACATTTGTTTAGCTGTAGAAATCTCCCAATGGTATTCCTGGAAGATTAGTTTTAAGATTTTTAATGGATACCTCAAGTCCCTTTATAAAAAAAAAAAGAAAAAAGAAAAAGAAAAAAAAAAAAAAAAGAAAAAGAAGCGGCTACCTGACATTGCCTGGGTAGAAGGGGTATAAAAAAAAAGTTAGTCTCACAGATTCATTGTTTTAGTCTTACATAATTGATTTGTTTTTAATCACAAACGCAAACAATGACTTTTCCTTCTCTCACAATTCAAATCCTAATTTCTAAATATCTTCCCAGATATAAATAAAATTATCATTTTGCACAAAAATCAAGCTCTAGTGATAGTAAATGTGTATATATATTTACTTTGTCATTAATTGTTTTATTTTCATAGTTTCCTCTGGACATACACGCATACAGGACAAAATTATCCTCCTTGGTGATTTTAATGCAAGAGTTGGCAAAAGTCACCTTCTTTGGGAAGGGATCACTGGATGGCATGGAGTTGGAGGGTGCAATAATAATGGACTACGCTTGTTGATCTTCTGTTCGCAACATGATTTAGTTATCACTAACACTTGTTTCCAGTTCTGCAATATGTTTAAGACAACCTGGATGCACCCTAGATCAAAAACATGGCATATCCTTGACTATGCCATTGTACGGCGCAAAGACCTGCGTGATGTTGTGATTACCAGAGCCACGAGAGGTGCTGATGGATGGACTGACCACCGCTTCGTCCATACATCCCTAAACCTCTGCATAGGTCCACCAGCATGTTGTCAACTGCTGCATTCCCGGATAAACCTCAACTCACTAAATAACCCAGAAACACAAATTTCTTTCCCAAGTAACTCTAGAAACACGTTTGACAGCCCCTGATCAAACTATTTTTCCTCCAACAACACAAGAAGGTCTAAACCAAAAATGGGACCATGTGTGCAATATACTCCTCGACTCTGCAAAGAGTATCCTCAGCACCACCAATAGGAAATACTGAGACTGGTTTGATGAACAGGCAGCAGACATTCATCAATTACTGGAAGACAAGAAGAAGGCTCAAGAAGCTGTTATCAACAACCCAAACACCTCGATAACTTTTTGATTTAGTGCATCCTGGGACTCTCATATTTGCTTTGAATGAGTCCCCGGTAAAATTCATGGGTCCCAACTAAAATCGTCTAACTCCTATCTTGTAACCTATCCTGTGTAATTCATTTCTAAGAAACTATTGAAATGTATTTACAGTTAGCTTGAAATGGTGAAGAAAGAAAAGAGAAAAACACTGGGATGCATGGATACGATTTTACTGCGTCCTTTCAGATTTTTGAGCATCAGGAACGCAGAACGTGTACCTGTCAGCATCTCTGAAACAATACAAACCTTTTTAGAAAAGATGTTCCAAATTGCCAAAGGAATCCCATTTGGAATATAAGGAAATAAATTTAATATGTGGATAAAAAAAAAAAAATTTTTTTAAATTAATCATCTGATTAAAAATTAACCAAAAATTTTTTCACAAAAACTCTCTCTCCAGGGGATAGCCTAAGGTCGAAACTAGTAGAGAACAATCAAAAAATAAATAAAAGAAATATTCCTATTTGTCGTCTCACTTTTTTTTTTTATCTATCATATATATGACTAGAAGTGGCTACCCAGCATCACCTGGGTAGAGAGGGGGATTTTTTTAAAAAGTTAGTCCTGCAGATCCATTATTACTGAATCATGAGTTGGATCCTCGTAGAATGCCCAATAATAATCCCTACATTAAAAAAAAGCCTTGCATTGATCCAGCCACTCTGCAAAGAAACGTTAATGTCTACTATTTAAAATATATAACGCAAAAAAATTCCATGCGGTTAACAGTTAAATTTTATTTTTTAATCTGATTAAAAATTAGGTTTGTTTGGTTTTACGGCATATCAACCTCAGTGGGTCATTTAATGCCGATAAAGTTTTGAAATAAATCAATTCTTAATGGATAATACATTTTTTTTTTAATAAATACATTTTTCTATTTAACCCATAGATGGGACCCTAACAGGTACTACCACTCCGGGTCAGAGTGGACCAGGGAGCAATGGTGATGAAGGGGTGCTCCACATTCCCCAAACCTCCAAAACTGGAACATCACCATCAGATAGAGTTTAACGTCATTCCCAGGACATGTAGACCCGCAGCCACCGCCTTCTAGCACCTATATGATAAAAAGGGGTTGGAGCTTGCCATAAGGGCAATAGGGTTGGGAAAATCATATAGGTGCTAGGGCTTGACGTGTCAGGAGTTGGATCCTCATAGAATGCCCAATAATAATCCCTACGTAAAAAAAAAAAAAAAAAAGGCCTTGCATTGATCCAGTCACTCTGCAAAGAAACGTTAATGTCTACTATTTAAAATATTAAACACAAAAAAAATTCCATGTGGTTATCAGTTAAATTTTATTTTTTAATCTGATTAAAAATTAACCAAAAAAAAAAAATAAATAAAAATAGCTTTTTGATTTAAACTTGTTTAACCTTCAGTGGTATTTAATAGAACAATACCATCACAGCAAGCATACCATCAGCCACTACATGCAAAATAAAGTGGATAGAAGAAGGAATGTGATAAGTTGTTGTTATGCTAGTAAGAACCAGATAAGGCAATTAGTCTTCATATGGTGGAACTGTGGGTGGGCATAAGCGTTATCAACAAAGAATATGGAATCAACAAGAAGAGTTCAAATTCCAGTTTTGGAATACGGGTTAGAACACCAGAGTTAAGATATTCTGCTTAGGGTAAGAATGATTTTTTTCATGCCAGGTTTCATCAAGATTGGCTCATTAGCTTAGGTGTTCAAAAGGTAACAAGAAAACAACATTAATTTATATTAGATACATATTTACCAACCCTTCCACACGAGCAGGATGCAACACAAGGTCAATTTCTTAAGCGGAGTTTTAACAGGTTTGAATTCAGAGTTTTCCTTCTCCGAGACTGGTTACCTATCCAAGGTTAAAGAGCCCAGTCTTCCCTACTATTTACCCATAGCTGGAGGGAGAATATATGGATTCATACCGTTACTAAAGTTTCATGCGTATTAGGCAATCCGCAGATGGTTGAATAGTTATTCAAAATACACACACACACACACACACGTGTATATATATATATATATATATATATACACACACACATACATACACACATACATACATATACACATACACACACACATATATAAATATATTCACCACAGAGACATGCTGATAGGTACGCGTCATGTGTTTTTTGCATCCCAGTTTTTTTTTTTTCTTCCCCCACCATTTCAAGCTAACTGTAAATACATTTCAATATTTTCTTGGAAACAAATTACAGTGTATGGGGTACAAAGTAGGGGTTAGACAGCTTTAGTTGTTCGTAAATAAAAACTCTACAATTTATTAAGGAATTTTAGTTGGAACCCTTCAAATTTCCCAGGGACTAATTCAAATCAGTGTGTCCCAGGACACACCAAATTAAAAAGCTATCAGCATAACTGTGAATATATAAAAAAAGCAATTCAAGATAATTTAACCAGAAGATGGTTATCACTCAACAAATGGATATGCCACTTTGCTTGTAGATTTTCCTTCTTTTCTTTTGTGGCTTATCAATGAATAAGAAAATTTTTTCACAAAAACTCTCTCTCCAGGGGATAGCCTAAGGTCGAAACTAGCTGAGAACAATCAAAAAATAAATAAAAGAAATATTCCTATTTGTCTTCTCACTTTTTTTTTATCTATCTATATATGACTAGAAGCAGCTACCCAGCATCACCTGGGTAGAGAAGGGGATTTTTTAAAAGTTAGTCCTGCAGATCCATTATTACGGAATCTGGAGTTGGATCCTCGTAGAATGCCCAATTAAAATCCCTATGTAAAAAAAAAAAAAAAGAGCCTTGCATTGATCCAGCCACTCTGCAAAGAAACGTTAATGTCTACTATTTAAAATATTAAATGCAAAAAAGTTCCATGCGTTTATCAGTTAAATTTTATTTTTTTAATTGTCTTCACTAATATAAATTGAATCTTTATTATTTTTGCTCAAAAACCAAGCCCTGGTGATATTTAATATATATATATATATATATATATATATATATATATATATATATATATATATATATATTTTGTCATTAACTGTTTTTATTTTCGAAGTTTCCTCCAGACATACACATACACACAACTGCCCTTTATATATGTATGATGTATACATATACATTTATATATGTATAGATATTGTTAGAGATCACCCATGCTTCTTTCTTTGTAGACTTATTTGATGGATGTTGGGGAAACGTTTTTGATTCTATTGGAAGCATGGAAAAGTCATTTTCTTCTAAAACGTTTCGGTAAGTCACTAAGCGGACACTCATGAAGATGGCAATTTTATTTGCTTTCTCAACGAATTAGACCTTCCTGATCAATTTTAAGCTAAAATGTTCTGACTAAATCCCCACCCTGTCTATTAAAACACTGAGGTGAAATAAGCTCACATGCTAAGTTCGATCTAGATCGGCCATTAGCCTACGGGTCAATAGCTTACAAGAACACAAATGAATTGAATTATTAATATAGATATGAATAAATATATAGATAAAATATCTGACAGGATAAAAGAATATGAAATGTGAAAAATAATTTATTAGAGAGTTTATATATTTATTCAATAATTTAAATAAATAAAATACAACATCTATAGGTGTTGGGATATTTGAGTATACAAGGTGTGCTTTAATTCCCCACCTCTATTTATAGACTAGCCAAGGTCACGGGATTGACCCTGTAGCCAATCACTAGCAATACTGCGTGACCGATACAATATTTAAACCCCCCATATTGGTCATAATTACAACGGTGCTCATTGATGACTTAAGGATTCATTATAGACGGACTTTTATCAAGGATCCAATTCCACCAGATAAGCGCTTCTGCTTTAAGGCCAAGCAATGGCCCTTAAAAATATAAAAATATGCGTGTTTGTGTGTACACCCATAACTTTCTTAGATGAGCAGCTACAGAGTTGAAATTTGATTTATAGATAGAACTTAATAAGATGCACAGAGCAAATGTAGGTGGGGATAATTGGTTGGGTTTTATGGCATGTGAACCACTATCGGGTTATTCTATGCTGAAGATAGTTTGTTCATTCTTGATAGGTAATCAATATTTTTTCTAAACATTTTTTAAATTCTTTTTTTCTATTTAACCCATAAATGGGACCCTAACAGGTACTACCACTCCAGGTCAATGGATCTGGGAGTAATAATGATGAAGGGGATACTCCACACTCCCCAGAGCTCCAAAATTGAACTTCACTATTAGATGTAGTCTGTCATACGCAGGACACTAACACCTTCAGCCACTGCACCTTCAAGCACATCTATTAATAATGGAGATTCGCTTCCGGTTTTTGTCTGTAACAAAAATTACATCACTGCTTACGTCACATTACCCAAAATCTTCATAACATAGAATAAATACACTCAAAATTTGAATATGCAACATTAGACAGTCCTCATTGTTTTTTTAAAACAAGTTTTAATAAATACATGACTGGTATTATATATCTATATATAGTTTGTTTTATTTTAATACATATTTAAATTTTACATTTCAAATTGTTTTATTTTTTAATCCTTTAATGAATTTGATGATTTTACTTACTTAGGGTACAAACTCGCTGACATTGAATTTTTTACTCCCACCCCTCAGGCAATATGTTTCAAAAATCTATTTTTACATCGCCCGGAGTGCGTTTTTTATTTTGTACTAGTATATGATAAAAAAGGTTGGGGTTTGGCATAAGGGCAATCATATAGGTGCTAGGGCTTCGACACGACCAGCCAGGAGGGGGTCTCTGCGACTGCCTGTCTAGCATAAGTAAGGGTTAAAGTGGACAGTTGCATTTCATGGAATGCTCAGCTACCAGGATTCCGTATCATGTGTCAACATTCACAGTCAACAGGTGGCACCATGGGGGTGGGAGGCTTACCCCTCTGCTGAGGTGCAGTCTGTGTATTCTAAAGCCCCAGCTTAGGTGGGGATGTGGCTGTGATCAGGGTGCAGTCAGAGAAGAGCGTGTAGTGTACTCTGCCCAGTTCTATCCAACTCCCTAGGATCAACTTCAGAAAATTAAAACTTTACACAGCAAGCAAGTTGTTTAGTGGTTGGGACTTTGATATATTATGTTTGTGGTGTCTCTGTCTATTTGAGGATGCATTTCAAAACAAAAGCCCTGTACCAAGATCAAACAAAACTATTCTAGGGTAGAATTTTATGAGGAATCCAGTGGTGGTATTTATAAGTAAGTAAAGTCGCTGGGGCAGCCTAAAGTCAGTATCAGCCAGTCAGCAAGGGAGTCTAACCCCTTTTCAACAGTGCTAGACCAAGGAGATTGTTTTTAGCATCTGAGGTGGAGTGCCACACCTAATCATCAGCTCCTCACTTTACCGCACTGATCGCTGTGCTACTCATACGCTGAGTTGGCGGGGACCGGTATCGAACTAGGAACCTTGTGGTTTCTAGCCGAACGCTCTACCGACTGAGCTAACCCGGCCCCTATCCGGTGGTATTTATATTTACCCTTGAATTCATTTGGGATCACTAGGGACCATATTACTGGCTGTGGTATTAGAAAATAAAAATAAATAAATAGGATACCAGAAAAACTCCAATAAATTTGCAAATTGATAGCCATGTCTAGTAATTTAATAAAATACCAAAGATTTTTTTTTTTTTTCTGTTATGACCCCAATTTGTCAGGAAAAAAAAATTAAATGGCAGATTGATATGACACTAAGATTTTCTAATATGATAGATTGATTTTAATGGCATGTCACCCCGTCTAAGTTTATTTTATGCCTAGGGGTTAGGAAAGTGCATTTATTGTACATGATGGTCCAAAAGTCTTATATTTTTTAGAGGCAAAATAATTGCTTAAACTCTTAACGTCCTATACCACCTCATTCCACCCGGCCAGACGTTACATTCATTTTTCTAATCCACCCCAAATGATAGCCTTGTTTAAAAGTAATATTAAACATATTTAAAAGTCTTTAATTTAAGGGAAATAACAGGTAACTTTTAATGAAAAGGACATCTTTAGCCATTTTTTGATAAATGGTTATAGGGCTCTGGACTTAGAAAATTATCAACAGGATGTTAAGAGTTAAATATAACCTGAAATTCTAAAAATTAATTTTTAAAGATTTTTGTTTAGAGGTAAAGACAATACATAACATTATTAAACAAAAAATAGGGAAATTTAAAACAATATGTAGAGGTGACAAGACTTTTGGACCAGCCAATAGATTAATGTACAGCGTGGTCCGAATGTCTTGTCACACCTAGAGGTAAAATAATTACAATACTTTTGTATTTTATCATTATAACAAAACAAAAAATAGTGAAAGTGAAAACAATATGTAGAGGTGACAAGACTTTGAAACCACCGTGTATATTAGCTCATTACACATCTGTGCGTAAAGTGAGGATGATGGTAGGTGTGGTGCTCCACCTCAGACACTAAAAATAATCTTCTTGGTCTAGCGCTAGAGAAAAGGGGATAGACTCCCTTGCTGATTGGCTGATACCGACTTTAGGCCACCTCAACGACATTACTTATCTATTCATAAACCAGTATAAATATTTATGTAACATTTACCAACAAAAAACAAACCTCCCCCCCTCCCAGTTCCGGAGAGATAGTACTCGCTGTATGGCTCATACCAACATTAGGCTGCCCAGACAACTTTTTTAATATGATATCAAGTATTCCAATCTAATACGAATAATTTGCTCACAGTTGTATGGTTCTATGGTTTCAAGAAATTATTTCTATTTAATAATTTCATTTGTTTGCACACAGCTGAGATTTCAAGTAACTAATAATAACCAATCCTTAGTAAACAATTATAGCCTCAATTGTTGTTTATTGATTTTAACGGCATATCAACCCATCTGGGGTTATGTCATGCCTAACGGTTAGGAAGTGATACATATCATGTATTTATATTTATACTTTTTAATAATGGTTTTAACAATGTGTTAGCATTATTGGGGATTATGTTGTATGGTATTGATTTGTTTCATGTCTATATTCTATGGTGTAATTTTATTTCCCTCAAAAAAGAGAGAATATCCTCCATGTTGACATTTTCAAACAGATCTTTCATACTGTTTGCTTTAAAATATGGTATCAAGCATTCCTATCTATACTAATAATTATATGATTTAAAGTAATTATTTCTATCTATTCAGGTCAGAGTGGACCTGGGATTAATGGCAATAAAGGGGTACTTCATACTCACCGGAACTGAAACTTCACCAAACGCAGTTTAGTGTCATACCTAGGACACCCCTTTTTCAGTGTGTGGGAGGGTCTTACCTCTCTACTGGGTAAACAGTCAGCCCCACTAACAGGGCATGATTTTCTAATATGTATAGGATATATTCAGCAGGATGAATAGATTTTTAAAATTAAAGAAGCACACTATAAATATAATCATCATCATCATCATCAAGTCATGCTGGCAGCATGGATATCCATGACAATCTCTCACCAACCATCCCTATCCGTCACGCCCCTCTGCACAGCATCCAGAATCCCTATCTGTCACAGGTCCTCTGCACAGCATCCAGAATCCACACATAGCTGATAAATGTAGGTCTTTGCTGTGCAGCATACACTGGCGTACCCATGTATAGGTTTCCACGGAACATCACTAATGAGTTCATCCTTGCTTCTCCAGCAGTGTCCAGCATGCCTTGTTTTGTCTTACTATAAATATAAATCAATGATTTCTTGTTTTTTTGAATGAAAGGCATTAAGATTTATAAGCTGAAAAGAGCAACAAGTGGTTTCATTGATTTTTTTTGTTTTACATTGTATCAAACCCAAGAATCGGCAATTGAGATATTAAGCATGTTATTTCCTATAGCCATTGAAGTCTAACTTATAAAATGGACAATATTCAAATTAGAAGCGGCTACCTAGCATTGCTTGGGTAGAAGCGGGGAGGGAGGGACAAAAAACACTGGTGTATTGATTTGTTTACTTTTGAGATTTACAAATGCTGGACATTTTTAAGTACAATTTCAATGCTATTTCTATGTATATCTTAATTTTTAAATCTTCAAATATAAATAAAATCTTCATAATTTTTGCACAAAAAGTAAGAGCTGGTGATATTTAAAGCGTGTATATATATTTACTTTGTTGTTAATTGTTTTATTTTTGTAGTTTCATCCAGACAGACATTATATATATATATATATATATATATATATATATATATATATATATCAATAAAGGAAGAACTCAATACAGTAATCCCATAATAAATTTATTTCGACGAAAATTGGGGCCCATATAAATCTAAGTTGATTTAAACCGGCTCCTCAAATTTTCGCCTCATCAGATGGGTCTCAATTCACTTATTACTGTATTGAGTTCTTCCTTTATTGATAAATATTGCTCTGTATATAATCTAAAAAGGTTATTTTACATTGAGCTCTCTTTAGTGATTTAATGATTCACTGTATTTATACATACTGATCATCAATATTAGTACAGTGGATCTTGAAATCACATATAGAATCATCCCTTACTACCAAGTTTTGGATAAATCTCAATAAAGGAAGAACTCAATACAGTAATCCCATAATAAATTTATTTCGACGAAAATTGTATATATAATATATATATATATATATATATATATACCCCAACTGCTCTTTATATATGTATAGATGGTATACCGTTTAGAGTTTTTGAAAAATCTCATTAATATTCAAATTATCATCACATAGCATTTCTATCCGTACCCTCTCTACCCTTCTGGTTTTTGCTATCATTTTTTTTGTTTTGATCACATTCTTAGTAAGTAGTTGGCGGAGTGGCCTATTGTCGGTATCAGCCAGACAGCAAGACCAGGGAGATTGTTTTCTGCTGAGATGGAGCGCTACCCCTACCATCAGATCCCCACTTTACTGCACAAATCAGATTACCTAAGCAGTGCTACTTATATGCGGAGTTGGTAAGGACCAGTATGGAACACAGAACCTTGTAATTCCTAGGTGAATGCTCGGTAATATTCGCAGAGTTCCGTGTCGGCCTCCTGCCTCAAAAACTGCTAGCCAGTGGCTGCTGAAAAAAAAAACACCAGCTACG
Organism: Doryteuthis pealeii; assembly: GCA_023376005.1. Classification (NCBI taxonomy): domain Eukaryota; kingdom Metazoa; phylum Mollusca; class Cephalopoda; order Myopsida; family Loliginidae; genus Doryteuthis; species Doryteuthis pealeii. The sequence goes on along the minus strand of CM042148.1, from coordinate 89,300,899 downwards.
ATTGGAGTCTGTAGCCAAAGCGGTGTCACTTGAAAAAAAAAAACAAACAACCAACTTAGGGCATTTTTCCCCGAAAACGCAACCCCAAACCCCCCTAGTTAAAATTAACAGTTTTATTACAAAATTTGTGGGTTCTGTTTTTTCTGGGTCACCCTGTATACAGGGTGACTCAGAAAAAAACAGAGCCCAAATTATTTATTTATTTTCCTATTAAACTAACCCTAAACCTCGACCCTATTTTTTTTTTCAAGTGACACCGCTTCAGCTACAGACTTCAATCATAGCTGGTGTTTTTTTTCAGCAGCCACCGGATAGCGTTTTTGAGGCAGGGACAGAAGTCTGCGAATATACCTGAATGCTCTACCAATTGAGCTAAACCAGCCCCATTCTTAGTAGTGCAAAACAAATATGGTAGCAAACAAAGAAGGCAGAAGAAGTATGTTGTGTAAAAAATAAAAACAAGGAGTACAGTTGTATTATTTGGATTTTTCAGACTGGACATTTCAGCTGATGTGCCCTCTGGCCTTCTTCAGGTGTTTCTTGTCAAACTTGGGGAACCTTGTCGAACTCAGGAGCCTACACGGAACTTCGAACCGAATGCTTTATTCAATTCATCAGGGTAGACTGTTCTCACTCTATTAACCATGACCAGCTACAAGTGTTAAGCCATGTTAAGTATTCTATGTTATATACAGAGTTCAATAAGAAACACCTGAAGAAGGACAGAGGGCACATTGGCTGAAACATTATGTATATAACAATAAAGGTGAAGACAAAAGTCTAAAAAATCCAAATCCAAATTATCAAGCCTCATTTAAAAAATTCAGACAAAGGAGTTCAGCTGTCCAAATAATTCTTTGAATGAAAATTGTATATCTGATTTTTCTAAGTCACAAAGATTCATAAAATATTAAATTGTCATCCATGTAAAATACAATTACAATATCCTTTTAAGATTTTTTTGGTTGCCTTTGTTTTACAGCATATCAACCCGTTTCAAGTCATTAAATGCCAAATCAAGTCATTTTTGATAAACAAAGGACTCAAGTTGTTTACAGTAGCTGGTCATTAAATAGGCTCATTGCTGATTAACTTTGGCAATCTTGAAAGGGTGCATTCAGCATGATTTGGCTTTGATAATGACCTTTTATGAAAACGGCCCTCGCCAACTCAGCATATGAGTAGCACAGGAATCTGTGTGGTAAAGTAAGGAGCTGATGGTAGGTGTGGTGCTCCACCTCAGATGCTAAGACAATCTCCTTGGTCTAGCGCTAGTGAAAAGGGGATAGACTCCCTCGCTGATACTGACATTAGGCCGCCCCGATGACTTTACTTATATTGAAATTCTCCAAGGATATGTATTCATCTAACCCCTCCACATAAGCTGAATACAACACAAGGTCAATCTTTTTAAGTGAAGTTTAACAGGTTTGAATTCAGAGTTTCCCCTTCTATTACACCAGTTGCCATACCAAGGTTAAAGAGCCCATTCTGCCCTACTATTTACCCATAGCTGGAGGAAGAATAATTGGATTTATACTTTTCCCAAGAGCATTAGCACTATGTGTAATGGAAACAACGTCGTCCAAGATTTAAACTCTGGTCACCGTGTATTTCCTACTATGATAACCATTACAACACAAGCACTACACAAAAAATGCGAATATAAATATACAATGAATGTAATTCTCTTACATCTAGGCATTAAAAAAAACACTAGACAGGTTGACATTATCATAATGGAGATTCAGTGTCTGTCTATCTGAAACTACGTCACTGCTTACATCACAATACCCTCAAGAATTGCGTGAGTTTATCAACGAGTATTTAATTTATAGTCAAAATCATTAATACATAGAATAAACCTTATTTATTAACGATGTCTATGTAAATCTGAGTTGGATTTGTCTCAAAACAGCCCATGTTATTAGTGTATTTAAAATCCTGAAATGTGTCTTATATATCACAAAGAAATAAAGGTTTACATAATAAATGGTGGGTTAATTTGCACACTGGTTTTAACAAAACCAGGGTTAATAAATAATTACTTGGTGTTATTGATTTCTAATATTATTGTTTTATTCTCCAACGTATTAAAATCAATCTAGAATGATTTTATACAGAAACCAATTAAAATAAGTATAATCTTTATCTGCATTCTTATTCAATTTTGTTAGTCATTCTAATTTAATATATTTATTACATTAAAACTTAAATACTTATGCTTGCAGGGTGCATATTCCTGCTAGTACAATTAAAACCAGTCAATCCAAAGATCACTGAAAAGTTTGATGTACAGATACCAAATTTGATATGTATATTTATTGGACAGAGGGAAAGGTTTTAAATGTAGAAAAAGAAAAGGTGCTGTTATAGTATGTGGCCTACCTTTTTGATTCCGTTATAGTATGTGGCCTACCCGGTTTGAATGTGTCCTACCTCAGTAAGAGTATATTTATAGATATAAGTATGCAAATTTATTGAAACTAATTATTTTTCACATATATTCAATTTCAAGAAATGCAATTCAGTCATAAGTGGTATATAGTAATTAAGAATAATTAAAAAAAGAATTTATCCATAATTTACATAAATCAGAGATCTATTTAATTCTAAAATATTCTAAGATTCTAAAATAGGGTTAGGGTACCATAATACCTTTAGGCACCCTTTTGCTTTGCTGATTCATAAGTAATTTTTTCATTTACACTGTCAACATCCGGTTGTTTGTTAACAGACGATTTTTAGAGGATTTTTTTTTAAATTATAAACTAACCCCTAACAAACAATCGGATGTTGATGGTATAAATGAAAAAAATGTACTTATGAATCAGCAAAGCAAAAGGGGTGCCTAAAGGTCATATAGTCCAGATTAGGGTTAGCAGTTATTATAACTTTATAATATGCTTTTTATGGTAGGCCACATTCTATAAGAGAGACACAATTTCGTCGGCCACATTCTATAAGAGAGACACGATTTCGTCGGCCACATTCAAAAGGTAGGCCACATACTATAATGGTACTAAAGAAAATTTAGTTTTTCATGCAGAAAGGGTGGGGTTCTCATCAAGGGAGGATTTCTAATAAACAATTAGTGTGAAGTGCTGAAAGACACAACTAATCATAGAGAATTTTAATTCCTTAAACTTAAAAAAAAAAAAAAGTCTTACTAAAATAATTATTCATATTTAATTAAATATTATTAATTAGGTTCATAGGAAGTTCTTCAAGTTAGATGTAAAATAATTACATAGTATCATTATTTAATTAAATTTATGTTTTAAATCAAAAACAAAAGGGTAAAATAAAAGAGGTCTTAAAAGATATTAATAATTTTATAGCATACAAGGTGTGTCATAAAAGCATCAAGATTGAAGCTGTATTTAAAATGATAGAAATGAACAATGAATGAAACGTTAATTTTTTCAGAATATAAGCTGTGTCAAAAAGTACAAAATATCTTGATACTTTTTGACACCTTGTATATCAGATGCTGATAAGTGTCAGTGATGCACAAAAATCTAAACGGATAAAGAAAAATCATATCCATGTGTGTTTTTTTTCTCCCCCCCACCATCTCCAGCTAACTTGTAAATACATTTCAATATTATCTTGGAAACGAATTAAACTATATAAGGTACAAGGTAGGGGTTAGAGGACTTTTGTTGTTCATAAATAAAAACTCTACAAATTATTAAGAAACTTTAGTTGGGGCCCATTAAATTTCCCGGGGACCCATTCAAATCCAATACATGTATCCTAGGATGCACTATCACGGAGATATATATATATATATATATATATATATTATAAGAAAGAAGGTCCACAAAAATAAGATGAATTATTAGAAATATCTGTTTAAAACTTTTAGAGGAGGAGTTTCTATTCACACATCTCAGAATATTATCTTTGTCTTAGTTGTTATATTTATAATGTTTTGGCTGCTGTACTCTCCAGCCTTCTTCAAGTGTCTTTTGTTATAGGCACAGACAATGGAATGAGAATAGTCTACTCCTGAATAAAGAGTTCAGTTCAAAATTCTGCAAAAAAACTTCCAAAGAATTTCTAACACCTAACCTACCTTCATTCTGTGGCCTGTGTATTGTTTTTTTGGTTTTTTTTCACTTACTGATATTTTCCTAGGATTTTTATACTTTTACACAAACACATTCTATAGTTTCAAACTTATCATAGTAATTCTTAAATTCTTGAATTAGTGAAATAGATAACTAATTAGGACTGAGCCTATTCTATCAGTGTCCACCCAAAGCGGAGTTTAACAGGTTTGAATTCAAAGTTTTCCTTCTCCTAGACTGGTTGCCTAACCAAGGTTAAAGAGCCCAGTGATATAGATCACTAATTAGGACTGAGCCTATTCTAGCAGTGACTACCCAAAGCGGAGTTTACCAGGTTTGAATTCAAAGTTTTCCTTCTCTTAGACTGGTTGCCTAACCACGGTTAAAGAGCTCAGTCTGCCCTACTATTTACCCATAGCTGGAGTGAAAGTAGTTGGATTTATACTTTTCCCAAGGGTATTAGTGCTATGCGAGCTGTAGCTTCATCCAGGATTTGAACTTGGGTCGACGAATCCATTTCCTATGACTCTAACCATTAGACCATGCACCTCCACAAGTAATCACACATGGATTGTCTAGTTGGTGATTTCCCACAATGGATCCTAATGTTGTATGTTGATAAACCGTTGTTTTTTTGGGACAATTAGTGTAGAGTTAGATTTTGAATTCAAAGTCGTTGAAATTCAAAATCTGTAGGGTTAGATGATTGACATGAAATAACCTTTGGGTGGCCTTCTTTCTGGTTACACAGACTGTGGGAAATAAAGCTCAAAGTTTAGTTAGCTTAATCAGTTAGACCAGAGACATTATTCAACCCACATGGGTATACTGTTCTCATTCCATTAACCATGACTGGGTACAATTGTTAAGCTGTGTTAATTATTCTATGTTACTGTTGCCCTTGACCAGGATTGAACCTGCAGCCCAGAGATAACTGTCATTTAGAACTGTATTAACTTAATGCCTGAAGGCTCCCGATTACAATAAGGTTCCCGAGTCCGACAATATATACCTGCAGAAGGGCAGAGGGCACATCAGTTAAAAATGTTGTGCAGATAACAATAAAGATGAGCACAAGAGTCTGAATAATATAAATTATCAAGACTCATCTAAAAAATTCAGAGAAATCAAAAAATGTTTTCACTATAGGAGTCACAACTTTTTACCTTCACCGAAAACAAAAGACGTGATGTAAAGACGTACCGGTTTTGACTCCACTGCGGTTGAGAAAGTCTCTGTTTCTGAACAAAAATGTGATCACGAAATATGTCTTGGTTGTCTCTAACTAAGTGACAACCTTTCTGAACCAATACGAAGTCAGACCAGCATCTTAGGAACCAGACCAGAACTAAGAAAGACCAGTTAGAAATGTCCCAGCTACACAAAAAAAAAAAAAAAAAAAAAAAAAAAACTACAGCCATAAGGTACCAGCCTGCTACTTTGAAAGACAAGTAAGATAAAGATTTAGGACCATATTACCTTTAGGCACCCCTTTTTGATCTCGATGGTGAGTTTTTCTATTAAGACTGAGAAGATATGAGAGCATCCATTGTTATGCACCCATATCTAAATCTTGGACCATATGACCTTTAGGCACCCCTTTTTGATCTCGATTAAGAAAGGACATGTTTTTCATTTACACCTGCCCCCTTGATTTAAAGGGGCAGGGCTGGGTTTATTGCCCAGTGCCTTAGGTGCCACCCCTTGAGGGGAATGCCGACGGGATCAACACATTTTTTGTACCCGCCACCCATGAGTCAGGGCTTGTGGCCTTGTGCCCGACATGTACATATAGGGTACATGGTAAATACCCAATCAATCCTGACTTACTATATGAGTAATGTAACATAGTGAATCACTCTATTCATGTCAGTCTACTTGTTTATATAAAAGCAGCTGATTATGCTACCAGTGTAAATTAAAAGAGAATTTGCATCTATAAAAGATTGAAATTTGATTTGATTTGTTTTGTTTTACGGCATATCAACCTCAGTGGGTCATTTAATGCCGATAAAGTTTTGAAATGAATCAATTCTTAATGGATAATACAATTTTTTTATAAATACATTTTTCTAGTTAACCCATAGATGGGACCCTAACAGTTACTACCACTCCGGGTCAGAGTGGACCAGGGAGCAATGGTGATGCAGGGGTGCTCCACATTCCCCAAACCTCCAAAACTGGAACCTCATCAGATAGAGTTTAACGTCATTCCCAGAACATGTCGACCCACAGCCACCGCCTTCTAGCACCCATATGATAAAAAGGGGTTGGGGCTTGCCATTGAAAGTTGAGAACTTATTAAATTTTGGTGACCTTGAAATACCACAAAAGAATTAATAGACAATTATTCAGACATTACATTCTTATTGTTTTATCCTTCAACTCTTATGAATTTTAGATTGATGTAATAAAATAGAAGTATATAATACTAGTGTTCCTTAATTGTACAACCGTTATCATCTTGTAACACCCTCTGGCTAAAAATGAGACCATCCAAGATGAAATGCAAAAATGTAAATCCCGATTGTCTGGTGTTGCTTATCTGCCAAATTCTTATTTATTATGTGTGTCATAACCTCTGCTAAATAATGGACCAGTCTGTTTTTATTATTAAAAAAATAGAGGAAAGAAAAAGGACACACTACACAGAAAAAATATAATAGGAAAGAAAGAAAGAGTAAGGGGAAAGGCAGAGAGAGGGGGCGAGTGTGTGGAAGCGATAATGTTGATTTGTTTCAATCAAACATAATGAAAATAAGGAAAGATAGAAGAAAAAAAGTGAGAGTTAAATTAAGATTATTATACTTTTTACATATTGAACTCATTCATAATAGCTCTTAATTAAACACATCAAACGTAATAATTAAATTATCACACTGTGGTATATCCACAGGTCCTGCTAGTAATTCATATTTTGCTTAAACATTAAAAAAATTTTAAAAAAATAAAAAACAAAGTCCATAACATTTTAATGCTTTTTGAAAATAATTTCTAATTTAAAAAGATCTTTCTCTTTTTCAGTTTGTTCTCTTTCAATGGTTTTTAGGGAATGTATTCTTTTCTTTTTTTAAACCTGGATTAATATAAAATAATATGAATAATATCAATATAAAATAATTAGCATTTAACTCAAAATTTAGATCTACAAGATAGATGGAAAAATAAACAATAGCTCTTAAGTAAACATATTAAACATTGTAATAATTAAATTATCATACTGTAGTATATCCACAGGTCCTGTTTGTAAAAGCATATTTCAACAACTTTGAGGTTTAATATCCAAACAAATTTATTGGATATATATATATATATATATATATATATATATATGAAGTGGTCAAACAATGTTTGAAATGGCGAAGGCCGACAATTAAGCACATAATCCCCCCCCCCCAAAAAAATATATATATATATCTTATTATAATGGAGATTGTGTGTTTTTCTGTCTGTAACCAAAACTATATTACTACTCAAGTCACAATTCCCTTTGTTATTTTCGTTACATTCTCCATGATTTTATTTATATTTAAACCTCAATCATTGATAAAATTGCTTCACCTTTTTATTAGTGTTGTCCATATCTACATACAAATAACATGCAATTGTATTTATATATACAAAAAATAGTGGTTTACAGTGTGAATGGGAAGGCTAATTTGCATATTGATATTAAAAATGTGATTTTATTAAATGTGCTTAGTATTATTGATTTCTAATGGTTTGGTTTTATTTTAATGAATATAAGCAAAAATCTCTTCAATGAATCTTAAATGAAATCCATTAACAAGAAAAAATAACTGTCATTTTATTCTTTATTTCCTAATTTAACTAAATAGTTAAATAAGTAAAATTCAGCAATGAAAGACGGGAGTGATGGAAGAGTAAGTTTCATTTCTATTTTTCTATTATACCCCCACTCTGTTACATATCTTTTTATCTGCCTTCTTATTAGACTTTCTAATTTAATACGATATTTCATTACATTAAAACTTAAATACTTGCACCCGGAGGGTGCATATATTTGCTAGTATATATATATATATATATATATATATCCAAAAAATAGTAAATAATATTTCCAAAAGCAGTAAGTCAGCAGAGTAGTTGTTGGTATAAACCAGAAAGCTAGGGAGGTCTTTTCGCTAGCACTAGACCAAGGAGATTGGGGTTTGTTTTTTTTTTGCATCTGAGGTGAAGCTCCACACCTACCATTAGCTCTCCACTTTACCACACAGATCCAAGCTGTGCTACTCATGCACCGAGTTGGCCTGGAACCTTGTGGTTTCTCTTGGCGGATGCTCTACCAACTGAGCTAAACTGACCCTTAGGACTCATGTGGAGGTGCACAGTGTAATTATTATTGTCGAATGAAATGCACTCAGCAACCAGAGTTCAAATCCTGGATGAGGCTGTTTACATTTCATATAGTGCTGATACCCTTGGCAGACTGGGTTCTTTAACCTTGATGTGGTAACAAGTCTAGAAGGAAAACTCTGAATTCAAACCTGTTAAATCCTGATTAAGAAATTGACCATGTGACGCATACTGGAGGGGGGTTGGTAAATACATACTCTCATGCGATATCTACTATGTCTTATATGAATGGTTGCTGAAAAGGTTTTAAACCAAATATGAGGGAAATAATTGTTTTAAAATTCTTATTGAATTTTTGCAGGGAAGAATTTTTAAAAAACAACAAAAAAAAAACAACTTTAGAAATAATGTGTTAATTGGTTTTTTCTTTTATGGCATATCAACCCTTTTCGGGTCATTTAATACCGAATCAAGTCATTTTGATAAATAAAGGATTCAGGTTGCTTACAGTACCTGCTGTTACTTAAGTGGTCACCCAATTAAGAGCTGAACAGGCTCAACACTGTTTAACATAAACAATGGTCTGTTAGCCTAGCTTGTTAATCATTACACTATGCAAGATGCATTATTGGGTGTTTATTTCATCTGATTTCAATATTCATGAATATAAAGTGTTATCAAATAAAAGAAAATTTATCTTGGCCCAAACATTCTACCTCGACTCTGCAATATCACCTTAATATCCCCAAAAACCAAAATTTACAAAACAATCAAAATTCATATATTCCTAGATTTTACAAGGAAGTTTATTTTACCTTGTTTGAAAAGCAGAGTAACAATAACAAACCAATTTCAGTGCATTTAGTCTAAGCTGCTAACCACAAACCTTCAAATGGAACCACTTCCAAAATTAATGCATTACCTATATAGACATGCCAATGCTTTGTTTAGTAGAAAGATTTTCTTTTGTGTTGATAAATGATATAAAAGTGAACTATGATTATCACCTTGGCTATTAGTAAAATCATTTTTGACAAACCTGCAGCATCAATATTCCAACCAGCATCCCCAAAGGATAGTTTGAAAAGGAGAGGAAAAAAAAAAAAAAAATGAGAATTATGATTTTAGCTCAGTCGGTAGAGCGTTCGGCTAGAAACCACAAGGTTCCTAGTTCGATACCGGTCCTCGCCAACTCAGTGTATGAGTAGCACAGGGATCTGTGCGGTAAAGTAAGGAGCTGATGGTAGGTGTGGCGCTCTACCTCAGACGCTAAAATAATCTCCTTGGTCTAGCGCAAGTGAAAAGGGGATAGACTCCCTCGCTGATTGGCTGATACCGACTTTAGGCCGCCCCGACGACTTTACTTTACTTATTGGCTACCTGGCATTGCCTTAGATAGAGGGGTATAATAAAAAGTTAGTCTCACAGATTCATTGATTGTTTTGGTCTTAATTGATTTATATTTTAATCATAAACGCAACCAATGACTTTCCCTTTTCTTACTATTCAAATCCTAAGTGTTAAATATCTTCCCAGATATAAATCAAATCTTCATTATTTTTGCACAAAAAGCTAGCTCTGCTGATAGTGAATGATATATAATATATATTGCATTGTCGTTAATTGTTTTATTTTCGTAGTTCATTCAGGACATACACATATATACATACATACAACTGCCCTTTATATATGTATAGATAAATAGATAGATTTCCAGATTAATTCCTAAGTGAAACATACATAGAATCTAATTAAAAGTAAATGAATAGAGTTAGTTTGTCAAGATTAACTCTTAACATCCTGTTGAGAATTTTCTAAATCCAGAGCCCCATTCCTATGAGGATTTATCAAAAAATGGCTAAAAATTTCTTTTTCATTTAAAGTTACCTGTTATTTTGCGTAAATTAAAGACTTCTAAATATGTTTAATATTACATTTAAACAAACGCTATCTTGGGGTGGATTATGAAAACAAATGTTACTTCCAGCCGGGTGGAATGAGGCGGTATAGGACGTTAAGAGTTAAGGTTACTAGTAATAAAAGTAAAGTCTGTGATCTATTGTTGGTATCAACTGGACAGTAAGGGAGTCTACATTCTTTTTGCTAGCACTAAACCAGGGAGATTTTTTTTGCATCTGAAGTGAAAAAAGAAATAAAAGGGTGTTAGAAAAGCAAAGTAACACTAAAACACCAAAGACACATGGAAGATGGAAAATGGATGCACCACAAAAGACCTTTTGTATGGCGAATTAGTTAAATGCTCCAATCGGTAGGTAGGTAGGTAGACCACGTCTATGCTTTACAGATGTCTGTGGGAGAAACATGAATATATGCCACGGACACAAACACATGAGAGGTAGGTGCAGAAAATCAAGCAGCCTGGCACCTTAATGTTAAACAAGGCACGGAGAAGAGAGTAGCCTCCACAGCAAAAGGAGCCAGAAGGAAGGAGAGAAAACAGCAACCCCAGCAAACATCATTGTTTGTTTGCAGTCACTGCACCACAGATTGTCACTCAGAGATTGGCCTGCTCAGCCACATGCGCAGATAAGTTTTTTTCTTTTGACACACCACCAGTGGACAGAAAGGTGCCAACTAAACATGGACGCACCACCAGTGGACAGAAAGGTGCCAACTAAACATGGACGCACCACCAGTGGACAGAAAGGTGCCAACTAAACATGGACGCACCACCAGTGGACAGAAAGGTGCCAACTAAACATGGACGCACACCAGTGGACAGAAAGTGCCAACTAAACATGGACGCACCACCAGTGGACAGAAAGGTGCCAACTAAACATGGACGCACCACCAGTGGACAGAAAGGTGCCAACTAAACATGGACGCACCAGTGTAGGTTGGCCAACAAAAAAACTAGAATGATCAGCTCTGTATGGATACTGGATGCTATGGAGAGGACATTATCATGAATTAAGGTTACAAGTAGTAAAAAGTAAAGTCTGGAGTGTCCTATTGTTAATATGAGCCTATTAGAGAAGAGTATCTTTCAGTAGTTAAACATTTTTTTTAAACTATTTAGATGTATTTATATGAATAGAAATGTTCTTTTTGTTGTATTATTTTGGTGATATAAGGTGTGCTCCACTTAAATTTATAGACTAAGCAAGGTAATGTGGTTTAAACCTCAGCCAATCAACAGTCGAAATACGTGGTTGGTTAACTACTTAATCGACTGATATTGACAGACGTCCATTTGCATTCACTGACGAACAACCTGCCAAACTGAGGAGCACCAAGGAACAACCAAAGGATCATACCCAATATTAAGGGATACTAAGGAGGAACGCAAGGATTCTTCACTAAGGATCGCGTTCTGCTTAACACCAAGGGTCTCCTCTGGACAGCGCTCTTGCTTGAAGCCTAAAGGATGGCCACAAAAATCGAAACACTTAAGAACATTAAATGCAAAAATATAAAAGATTGATCGATTGATTTTAATGGCATATCAACCCATCTAGGGTTAGTTTATCCTTAGAGAATAGGGAATCATATTCATTGTACTATTGTTAGTATGAGCTTAAATATCTTAAAAATGTGAATATATGATATCTTGATAAGAAACTGGAAGCTTATTCTCATATGAATGTTTTCGGCCTACAATTTCAGCTGTAAAGACAATTACATTTTTTGTGTAATTGCTTAAGGTTTGTTTTTGTCTTTTTCATAGTCCTATCAAATACGAATAATTTTTAAACAGACAAGCAAAATAAAAAAACACCCTCCGGGCGATGTAAAAATAGATTTTTGAAACATATTGCCTGAGGGGTGGGAGTTAAAAATTCAATGTCAGCGAGTTTGTACCCTAAGTAAGTAAAAATCATCAAATTCATTAATGGATTAAAAAATAAAACAATTTGAAATGTAAACTTTAAATACATATTAAAATAAAACAAACTATATATAGATATATAATACCAGTCATATATTTATTAAAACTTGTTTTAAAAAAACAATGAGTACTGTCTAATGTTGCATGTTCAAATTTTGAGTGTATTTATTCTATGTTATGAAGATTTTGGGTAATGTGACATAAGCAGTGACCTAGTTTTTGTTCCAGACAAAAACCAGAAGCGAATCTCCATTATTAATAGAGATTTATTTGACTCATAGAAGAGACTACTACAACCACTGCCGGATTAGAGTGGACCTAACAGGGTAATTTATGAGGAAGTGCGTCCCGGTCTCCTGCCTCAAAAATTGCTACCCGGTGACTATCAAAATAACAACCCCAGCTCGTTGTAATTCTTGTTTATTTATCATAGTTTGTCGTAATTCTTGTTTAGATATGAAGATGGATATATAGTTTGGAATAGACTGAGATAGATAGATGAACAAACAAAATAATATAGATAGATATGAACAAATGAAGATAGATAGATATTTTTGACAAGTAAATGTATTTGGGGGGGAATCGCATCTTTTTTTGTCGTAATTCTTGTTTATTTAAACTAAAAACAAGACATTAAACAAACCTGAATAAAAAAAAATCTTAGTATTTAAAGTAATATAGATAAATATGAACAAATTGAGATAGATAGATAGATATGAAGATGGATAGTTTTGAATAGACTGAGCTGGGTCGTTATTTTAATAGTCACCGGGTAGCAATTTTTGAGGCAGGAGACCGGGACGCACTTCCTCATAAATTACCCCTAACAGTAATGCCAATGAAGGGGTATAGCACACTACCTAGAACTAGGGCTTCACCATTAGATGCAGTTTAGTGTAAATAAGAAATAGTTCTGTGCATTGAAAAGAAAATGAGATTTACTTATCTCCTGTGGTTTTCAGCAGTGTAAAGATGAAGCTTCTAATTAATGTACCTGTTGTTAAGCATCCCGTCGTGCTGTAATAGCTAGCAAGCTAGTAAGTATTTAGTGATATCCCACCATGTCAGTTGAACACAAGGATCATTATAGTGGGGAACCACACACAATTAAACCATCAACAGGTTTCTGTTTTGGCCTATAGTAAGTATTTACTGATATCCACCATGTCAGTTGAACACAAGGATCATTATAGTGGGGAACCACACACAATTAAACACCAACAGGTCTCTGTTTTAGCCTATAGTAAGTATTTACTGATATCCACCATGTCAGTTGAACACAAGGATCATTATAGTGGGGCACAATTAAACCACCAACAGGTTTCTGTTTTAGCCTATAGTAAGTATTTAGTGATATCCACCATGTCAGTTGAACACAAGGATCATTGTAGTGGGGAACCACACACAATTAAACCACCAACAGGTTTCTGTTTTAGCCTATAGTAAGTATTTAGTGATATCCACCATGTCAGTTGAACACAAGGATCATTGTAGTGGGGAACCACACACAATTAAACCACCAACAGGTTTCTGTTTTAGCCTATAGTAAGTATTTAGTGATATCCCACCATGTCAGTTGAACACAAGGATGGAAAACACAATTAAACCACCAACAGGTTTCTGTTTTAGCCTATAGTAAGTATTTAGTGATATCCCACCATGTCAGTTGAACACAAGGATCATTGTAGTGGGGAACCACACACAATTAAACCACCAACAGGTTTCTGTTTTAGCCTATAGTAAGTATTTAGTGATATCCCACCATGTCAGTTGAACACAAGGATCATTGTAGTGGGGAACCACACACAATTAAACACCAACAGGTTTCTGTTTTAGCCTATAGTAAGTATTTAGTGATATCCACCATGTCAGTTGAACACAAGGATCATTATAGTGGGGAACCACACACAATTAAACCACCAACAGGTTTCTGTTTTAGCCTATAGTAAGTATTTAGTGATATCCCACCATGTCAGTTGAACACAAGGATCATTGTAGTGGGGAACCACACACAATTAAACCACCAACAGGTTTCTGTTTTAGCCTATAGTAAGTATTTACTGATATCCACCATGTCAGTTGAACACAAGGATCATTATAGTGGGGAACCACACACAATTAAACCACCAACAGGTTTCTGTTTTAGCCTATAGTAAGTATTTAGTGATATCCCACCATGTCAGTTGAACACAAGGATCATTGTAGTGGGGAACCACACACAATTAAACCACCAACAGGTTTCTGTTTTAGCCTATAGTAAGTATTTAGTGATATCCCACCATGTCAGTTGAACACAAGGATCATTGTAGTGGGGAACCACACACAATTAAACCACCAACAGGTTTCTGTTTTAGCCTATAGTAAGTATTTAGTGATATCCCACCATGTCAGTTGAACACAAGGATCATTGTAGTGGGGAACCACACACAATTAAACCACCAACAGGTTTCTGTTTTAGCCGTCCCACCATGTAGTTGAACACAAGGATCATTGTAGTGGGGAACCACACACAATTAACCACCAACAGGTTTCTGTTTTAGCCTATAGTAAGTATTTAGTGATATCCCACCATGTCAGTTGAACACAAGGATCATTATAGTGGGAACCACACACAATTAAACCACCAACAGGTTTCTGTTTTAGCCTATAGTAAGTATTTTGATATCCCACCATGTCAGTTGAACACAAGGATCATTGTAGTGGGGAACCACACACAATTAAACCACCAACAGGTTTCTGTTTTAGCCTATAGTAAGTATTTAGTGATATCCCACCATGTCAGTTGAACACAAGGATCATTGTAGTGGGGAACCACACACAATTAAACCACCAACAGGTTTCTGTTTTAGCCTATAGTAAGTATTTAGTGATATCCCACCATGTCAGTTGAACACAAGGATCATTGTAGTGGGGAACCACACACAATTAAACCACCAACAGGTTTCTGTTTTAGCCTATAGTAAGTATTTAGTGATATCCCACCATGTCAGTTGAACACAAGGATCATTGTAGTGGGGAACCACACACAATTAAACCACCAACAGGTTTCTGTTTTAGCCTATAGTAAGTATTTAGTGATATCCCACCATGTCAGTTGAACACAAGGATCATTGTAGTGGGGAACCACACACAATTAAACCACCAACAGGTTTCTGTTTTAGCCTATAGTAAGTATTTATGATATCCCACCATGTCAGTTGAACACAAGGATCATTATAGTGGGAACCACGCACAATTAAACCACCAACAGGTTTCTGTTTAGCCTATAGTAAGTATTTACTGATATCCCACCATGTCAGTTGAACACAAGGATCATTATAGGGGAACCACACACAATTAAACCACCAACAGGTTTCTGTTTAGCCTATAGTAAGTATTTAGTGATATCCCACCATGTCAGTTGAACACAAGGATCATTGTAGTGGGGAACACACACAATTAAACCACCAACAGGTTTCTGTTTTAGCCTATAGTAAGTATTTAGTGATATCCCACCATGTCAGTTGAACACAAGGATCATTGTAGTGGGGAACCACACACAATTAAACCACCAACAGGTTTCTGTTTTAGCCTATAGTAAGTATTTACTGATATCCCACCATGTCAGTTGAACACAAGGATCATTGTAGTGGGGAACCACACACAATTAAACCACCAACAGGTTTCTGTTTTAGCCTATAGTAAGTATTTACTGATATCCCACCATGTCAGTTGAACACAAGGATCATTGTAGTGGGAACCACACACAATTAAACCACCAACAGGTTTCTGTTTTAGCCTATAGTAAGTATTTACTGATATCCCACCATGTCAGTTGAACACAAGGATCATTGTAGTGGGGAAACACACACAATTAAACCACCAACAGGTTTCTGTTTTAGCCTATAGTAAGTATTTACTGATATCCCACCATGTCAGTTGAACACAAGGATCATTGTAGTGGGGAACCACACACAATTAAACCACCAACAGGTTTCTGTTTTAGCCTATAGTAAGTATTTACTGATATCCCACCATGTCAGTTGAACACAAGGATCATTGTAGTGGGGAACCACACACAATTAAACCACCAACAGGTTTCTGTTTTAGCCTATAGTAAGTATTTACTGATATCCCACCATGTCAGTTGAACACAAGGATCATTGTAGTGGGAACCACACACAATTAAACACCAACAGGTTTCTGTTTTAGCCTATAGTAAGTATTTACTGATATCCCACCATGTCAGTTGAACACAAGGATCATTGTAGTGGGGAACCACACACAATTAAACCACCAACAGGTTTCTGTTTTAGCCTATAGTAAGTATTTACTGATATCCCACCATGTCAGTTGAACACAAGGATCATTGTAGTGGGGAACCACACACAATTAAACCACCAACAGGTTTCTGTTTTAGCCTATAGTAAGTATTTACTGATATCCCACCATGTCAGTTGAACACAAGGATCATTGTAGTGGGGAACCACACACAATTAAACCACCAACAGGTTTCTGTTTTAGCCTATAGTAAGTATTTACTGATATCCCACCATGTCAGTTGAACACAAGGATCATTGTAGTGGGGAACCACACACAATTAAACCACCAACAGGTTTCTGTTTTAGCCTATAGTAAGTATTTACTGATATCCCACCATGTCAGTTGAACACAAGGATCATTGTAGTGGGAACCACACACAATTAAACCACCAACAGGTTTCTGTTTTAGCCTATAGTAAGTATTTACTGATATCCACCATGTCAGTTGAACACAAGGATCATTGTAGTGGGGAACCACACACAATTAAACCACCAACAGGTTTCTGTTTTAGCCTATAGTAAGTATTTAGTGATATCCCACCATGTCAGTTGAACACAAGGATCATTGTAGTGGGGAACCACACACAATTAAACCACCAACAGGTTTCTGTTTTAGCCTATAGTAAGTATTTACTGATATCCCACCATGTCAGTTGAACACAAGGATCATTATAGTGGGGAACTATGCACAAACCGAAGCTCATGTGTGGCTATTGTTAAAAAATTGTATGAATCCCTTCAGCCTCTTTTGAGGCGTCTCATGGCACTGGGCAATAAACCCAGCCCTGTCCCTTTAAATCGAGGAGCAGGTGCTGCCTGGGGGGATAGCCTCCTGGGATCATGCTGATATTAATATCTTACCAGTCCAATAGCCAAAGCCACTGGTTCCGAGAAACCAGGTAAGAATTTTTACTTGGTTAGCAAGCTAGTATCACAGATCCATTAATATTGAAAACCGAGTTCAATCCTTGCTGCATGCCCCCATGCTTGTGACCTTGTGTCAAATCCTACCTGTGGTGAACAGGTTGTGTAAATAATTCCCCTCCTCATACCTATCCTTAATTTACTACTACTTTCTTGCTGTCTATCGTATCCGATGATGACACCATGCGAATCATTTTCCTCCAATTTAATCAGTCTCTGGTTGCGTGTTGCCAACTGTCTATGGGGATGTTCAAGTCCTTCAGGTTTCTTTTGATGTTGTCTTTGTATCTGAGCTTTGGTCTACCAATTCCACGTGATCCCTCTCTCAGCTGAGAGTACAGAATCTGCTTTGGTAGTCTGTCATCCCCAAGTCTATTTAAGTGGTCAGCCCATCTCAGTTGGACCCACTTGCGTTGGACAAGTATTTTGTGCATGCCGGGAAGTCCAGTTCTCTTAAGGATGGTCCTGTTTGAAACATGTTGCCACTACCTGACATTTAATATACTGCGCAAGTGATGCATGTAGTAGACATGTAGTCTATGGGCATCCACTTTGTATATTGACCAGGCACCTGCACCGTACAGGAGGGTTGAGAGAATTATGGCACGGTATACTGCACATTTAGGAAGCGTGTGGTGTAATGGTTAAAGTCATGGGAAATGGACTCGTCGACCCGAGTCCAAATCCTGAACGTGGCAATTATTTCACTTAGCGCTAATACCCTTGGGAAAGGTATGAATCCTACTCTCCCTCCAGCTATGGGTAAATAGGGCAGACTGGGCTCTTTAACCTTAGTTAGGCAACCGGTCTAGGAGAAGGAAAACTCTAAATTCAAACCTGTTGTACTCCGCTTAAGAAATTGACCTTGTGTCGTATCCTGCTCGTGCGGAGGGGTTGGTATTTATATATACTGCACATTTAGTTTTCAAGGAGATGTCTCTGTTGAACCAGACGCCTCTTCAGCCGACCAAATGCTTTGGAAGCATTTGAAATTTAGAGATCAAGCTCTGCATTGAGTCTATTGTTGATGGCAACTGTGGAGCCCAGGTACCTGAAGGTATTTACCTGAGCTAGAATCTGACCTTCTATCATTATGTCTTTTCCAGTGTCATGTGATGTCGGAGGGGGCTGGTACATAATTTCTAATATCTTTAATTTACTGAATAAATAAAAAGTAATTATTAATAATGCCTTGCAGTTTATATTATTTTTCCACAAGCTAAAATATATAAATAACCTTTTTAGTTTTTTTTTTTTTTTAAATACATTTCTGAATTTTTATATATTTTGCATCTAAATATTTTTTCTTGTTTCAAAAGTGCACTTCATGCAAAAAAAAAAAAGTTTAGGAACTACCGTTGGTTGGGGAGTGGGGTTACCCAACTTTTCAAATCACTATAAATTCCATCTTAATTTGGAGTGAGGTTGAGCACATTTGAGTAAACCTTTCAATCTTTAAACATTTAATACATCCTTTTTGTTAAAACATATTTTTACAGTTATAAGCATAAGTGATTGAATTGAAAGTATACAGATCCTTTAATATATTCTACAAGTAAAAATAACAGAATAGTCAATTTCATGTGAAATGATGTTAGCCATTACTATCACTCGTCTATAATTATGATCAGCTGATCTTTAAGAACAGGCTAGGTTTTTACTCACAGCTAACTGATTATTAGTGATTATGTGAGAACTATTACTTCCTGTGTACCATAGTTCTTAAATATATTTTTTTTTTTAGCAGAAAAAAAAAATCGTATTGAAGTTGTCACTTATGTCTACAAATAAGTTTGATGTTTGTAAAGTCAGATTTAGTTTTCATTGATACATTGGTTAGATTGTAGTTGGGCTTTAAACTATCATATGAAGAATTATAAATAAAATATTTGCCAAAATAACTAACAATTGTATTACTAAATAAAGCGTGCAGTCTTAATTTTGTTATTGTTGTTAAATTCATAATAGAAATATCTATGAACAGTTTTGGTAGACTAATATTAGAGGATTTTTAAAAAATTGTTTTGTTGTTTTTTTAGCAATTTAAAACACACCCCTTTTGGGGTTAAACAAGGTCTGTGTCTATACTGTCTGAAAAATATTATGTAGCATTAGCAAGAGCAGTATAGGAAAAATGTTTTAAAGCAAAAATTTACTTCTTTTTCTTAACAGTTTAGTGATGGTAATAATAATTTAACTGTAATGATTAAGTAACTTTTATTTCTTCTAACATTGAAAATAAGAAATGATTCAACAAAAATAGAGGTACGTAAATAAATAATCATCTGTGATAAAGGCAAGTCAAATCATACAAGTTGGAAAAAAATTACGTTCCGATCTTCGTTCATACAAAATATTCTTGGTGGGTTAATAATGGCAGTAGTACAAGGTTTCGTACTAGTATGAAAAGCTGCAAATATCAAGTACTGCTTTTAAAGTTTAATACTAATAAAAATACTAATATATATATATATTATATATATATATTTAGTGGGGGGAGAAGAGGTTTTCAGAAATATGAACATTACATTTCAAAAATAGTAGCCAGCAACAAACAGGGAGAGATGTCATGAAAAATGGTAACATTTTTGACATAGTCCCAAAACAAGAACAGTAATGTTCGTGAACTGAATAAATCGTGTTCACTTTTTTTTTGTTGTCTCTTCATCTTAAAAATTGAGAAAAAATTAAAACCATATCAGAATTTTTTTTAAATTAAAAAAAAAAAAAACCTTTTTAAAATGAAATCTGAACGAACTTTGAACTCTTGTCGATTTCAACGTGGGGATATAAGAGAGGAAGAGAGAGAGTGAAACAACAGCAAGAACACATGTTAGCTTCAACGAGGAAGATATCCTTGGCCAATGTGTTCTTGTAGAGATAACTTAAACCAAAATTAAAAAAGACAAAAAACCAGGAGGAATCTATTGCACTCTTGTTGTTGTTGTTATAAAACTGTGCAAGCAATGGTAGACACTAAGATAGTAGCTGTAGTCAATAGTGTGTATACTAGTGTTACTGTTATAATAAAATGATGTAGAATAGACACACGCATCATTTTAGACAGTGTATTGACATAGATAATAAATGGTAAATTAAAATCAATGGCGCTATTACATATTTTCACCTGTGTACATATGTATACTACAAAAACTCAACGTTTTGGGATTTTTTTTACCTTTAATGGGTGCATAACAAAAAATAAATAAACGAACTCGTACAAAGAGTAGGCTACTATATCTTGTGACTTTTGAAAAGAGTGGGTGTGTATGTATGTGTTATGTGTATGTAATATTGCGTGATGTAAATATAAATCTGTGTCTGTGTGTGTTTATGGTGTCGATGTTGTATGTTTGAAGCCAGGTCACCAGGTTCCTCTCTCTCTCTCTCTACACACACACATACAAACCGGGTTGCCCCCCGCCCTAAAGAAATGTTGATGATCACTGAATAATATTTATTTACAACTACGTTACATTCATCTAAAGAACACACATTTCTCCACTTGATTGAAGAAAAAAAAAATGTAAGCTTCAATAGTTGGCGAATAAAATATTTATAAATATATAAATAAAATATAATAAAAGAAAAAAAGAAAATTAGGTATTTTTGGTATTTATTTAAAAAGATCAAGAGAAAAAAAATTGCCAGATTTTTTTTTTTTGGAAAAAAAAAAATCTAATCACAAGTTGTTTTTTGTTTTTTTATTGATCAAAATTTTACGAGCATTTTTTGTCGGTGAGGACTGGTAGCCTAATTTCGAGAAAATAAGATTAGTAACCGTGTTTATTTATCTAAAATAAACCTATTTTAAAGAAAAACTAAAAATAAACACTATGTTTTATTAATGTTTAAAAGAAGAAGACTAGTCTTTCTTTTTTTATTCTTTTTTTTTTAATGGTTTCGTTTTTGTTTTGTTTTCCTATGTATATAGTTTTAGATATTTTATTATCAGGCTCCCAACCATGAAAAATATGGAATTAATGACGAAGAAAACTAATAAATGGTTTTCGATGTTAGAAAAACAATAATACAAGTTATATTATTTAATAAAAAGATAGATTTAAAATCAGGCATTGCACTGCTACCAACAGAAGAATAGTTTCATTTCAAAGCCAAGAAAACCGGTCCCCCATTTCGTGGCCAGAAAGCCACCTGTGTAGGGGGGCATTGAAAAATGGTATATTTCCTCAATAAAATAGTCATCAAAAATTAAAGTGGACACCAGAAAGCACCAAAAGACATTGATGACAGAATAAATACTTTGTACAATTTCGACTGGCTTTAAAAAAAATAACAACAAGAGAGATCATCTCAACCATTTCTTCTCTTTTCGTTCACATACACACACACACACACTCAGGATATTCATAGAAAGAAATACACTCTAGACGAAATAAAGAATATGTAGATAATATTGAAAACATAAATATGAAGAAGAAAACAAAGATAATAGATTTATCAATTAAGAAGAAAAGATAGGTAAAAATAAAAATAAAATAGAAATCATTTATTTAAAAAAAAAAAAAAAAAGAGAGGCCGGAGTTTATGTTTCTCTGAAATGTGAGGGACACATGATAACGAAAAGGAAAGAGAGAAAGTGTGAGAGAAGAATACAATATTATATATATATATATATATATATATATATATATATATATATATATATAATTAACTTGAGAGATAAGGGAGAAGAGATGACAAGTTAAACGTACACAGAGGGGGAGAAATGAGAGGGTAGACTTTATATAGAGAGTGGGTGAAGGAAGAAAAGTAAAGAAACAAGAACAAGGGGGGCAATGAGTGTGTATGTATTTTTTTCTTTCTTTTTGCGTGTGTGCGTGTGTGTAAGTGTTAGTATTTTTCTGGGGGTTGAAATCTCACCTGCAATATATTAGAAGTAAACACAACTTCCTTTACGAGGGATCTCGGAGGTGTGACAGCCGAACTGCTACGAAGTCCGAAAAAGTTCTTTATTAGGTCTGTAAATTTCTCCTCCGACTTGCCTTGCCGCGACATCTTCGGTCATCTCTCCTCTTCTCAAAAATTTGACGTCGATTCTTCTTCTTCTTCTCCTGCTCCTCCTCCTCTCTCCTTATTCTCTCTTCTTTGCTTCTTTCTTTCTTTCTTTCTTCTTCTTCTCTCTCTCTCTTTCTCCTTCTTCTAACAAGGCGCCTCCTCGGCAGCAGCAGCAGCAGCAGCAATCATTTTAGCACGTGACACAGCTCTGCCAGGTCGCTTCTATCCTCCACAAAAAAATGCCTTGTTCCCCTTTTTTTTGTCACCTGGCAAAAGCCAATGAATAAATAAATAAATGTTCAACATCTACATCCGACCAGAATCATCTTCATCAAATTGAAAAATAAAAAATGAATAAATAAATAAAAGAAATCCCACACGCGAAACTTAATACTATCCAAAACCCTAAATTCACACCCCCAAATCTAATCTTTCCTGGGTTAGGGTTTGAGTTTCTTTTTTCTTTTTTTTTTTTCTTCTTTTTTTCTCACTCTATAGAAAAATTAACTAAGCAACTCTTGTCCTTGACCTTGTAACAAATTTTTGTAAAGCATGTGAAGAAGAAGGCTTTTTAAACAGCCTTCTATCAAGAGGTGTGCGGGTTCGATTCCCACCGGTCCTATAGCTACCTACCTAGGTCATAGTGTTCAAATTCTTCTAGTACCATTAGCATTCCTTGTACAGAACCCCTGATTGTTGTGAACACTTGGCAGATATTTCGAATATCGTTGATATTTTCATAAATAGTCAATGACTGATATAAAGCCGTGTTAAAAGAACTGATCCTTCACATTTCATGGATGATCTACTCTAGTACTATAATAAATAAGTAATAATAATAATAAGAGGAGTAGTAGTAGCAGCTGTGGTGCTGACGACAGTGAAGCTAGTTTTTCGCATCGGCTCTCTATTCCAGCCTTTTCTAAGAAGAGCTATCTTCACAATATAAACGAATTGTTTCCAGTTAATATTACGATAAAATAATCATTTATAATTAATTGAGTTTTATTTTATGATGATACCTTCTTGTAAATGTTTCCCTTCTTTTGCAACTACTAAATTACGTACTTAACTGAAGCCTTGATTCCAAAATGATGAAATATTGGTTTCGTGTTTTTAATTTATTTATTTACTATTTCACGAATGATTTTTTTTTTTTTACATTTCTCAAACCAACAAATTTTTAAATATTTCCCCCCAAAATTACTAATATTTAAACGAAAATTAAGAAGTAAAAATGTGTTAAGTTAGAATAAAATTTGGATAAAGAAAAAAAAACATAATGTGCGAAAATTTAAAACTTTGGCCAATAACAACAAGCAATACAAATTTCTCAGCACTAAAAATATCTCCAAAGTTAATCTAAGAAAAAAAGTTATTTTTTATGTTAAGAAAAGTTAACTAGTTAAATATTTAATTTTTTACTTTTTTTTTTTCTCAATTATGACATTTTTTAAATCTAGGGAAATAGTTTTGTTTTACATTTAAAAAAATTCATAGAAATTTAAAACTTGATTTTTCTCGTGTACTTTTTAAAGCAACCTATAGTCAGATTTTCTCTACTAATTAATTTTAAGCTTATTCAATAAAATTGAATACAAAAATTAAATTAAAGTTTGTGTATTTTATTCTCAGGGGGAAGAGCACCAATTATTTTAAATAGTAATTTTTTTTTCATCGTTGTAACTGATTACACTACAAAAAGTACAAATATTCTACTTTAGGTGGAAAATTCATATAAAATGAAACTTTTGGGTTAAAAACTTTAAATTAAAGTGTTAACTTTCTCTTATTTTCTCATTAAATATTATGACTATTGTTTACTGTATGAAAGAAAAAATAACTTTATATTCTAAAATTTGTTTAAAAAGTTGTTATCAAAAAATTTTCAACTTTTATTCCAACGCCACATTGGCCGCCACCATTGAAAAATATTTACATTTAGATAAGAAATAAAATATTAGTAATAAAAAAAAAGAATTAAAAAAAAGAAAAAAAAATTATTACTGTACACTACAATTATGTTGATAGTTTATTTTTTGTCAAAGTCGTTTGACGTTTCCGTATAAATTACAAACTTTTTTCCCAGTAGAATTCGAAGCCGGGGTAGCGAGATTACATGTAAAAACGAAGAGGAAAAATGTCTAAAGAATTTTTATACGAATAATTAATTTCATTAGATATTTGACAATCTCAAATTATCGGAAAAATAAAACAATTAAGCTATAATTATTAAGTTCTCGCATAAATCATTGGAAACCTTGTATTTGACAAGAAACATTTATTTATATATTCATTTATTATTTGTTTGTTTATTTGTTATAGTTGATTAGTTGAATAGTTTATTGTTTTTGTTTGTTTTTGAGAGAGAGGGGGTGGTCCGTACGGTTTTTAATCGTAGTTTTTCATATAATATTTTAATTATATGAAAAACTACGATTAAAAACCGTATGCAAAAAAAAAAAATCAATTAAAAAGTTAGAACAAGAAAAACTGCCATTTAAACTTACAAGAAAAGTTTTTTTTTTAAAGGAACAATTAAAGTTTAATTTTTCATTGTGCACGTGATCACGTTTTAGAATGTCACATTTTTCGTAAATGTCACAATTTAAAAATTCATGCTTCAAAAAAGTGTAAAAATGTAACTATATTATATCGTAACACAAAATATAATGTAATCCAAGTTTATATACTAATAAAGTTTAAATTTTCTATCATGTGATTTTATCATGATATTTTCAAGTGACTAAAAGCGAGAAAAGAAAATATATAGGTTACAATTAGTTTTTTGAATCTTTGTTTCTTAAATTATAATTTGCATTAATATTTTTTAGCTGCGAACTTGAAATATTTTTTCAGTGATTTATTTAATTTAATTTTTCCTGCTTTAAAAATCTTATGAATACTTCTCAAAGCAATATATTTTCTCTAATATTCCTGCGCTCTTAATCATTTTAAAGTATTTCTTTCAGTATCTTATATTTATTAAACGCATGATATAGTAGAATGTGATATTTTACTTGATCTCAAGTATTGAAATAATCAACTTGTCGTCTGCTAATTTATTAAGTGGTAATTTATTATACTGGGAAAAATTCACAATTACACCGTTTCAATCTTTAAAAAATGATTTCCGGTTCCGGGCAGCGATTATAGAATGCTAAGATGGCGGTGTATGAGTTTTTAACGCTGCCATCCAATCTAAGAGATATCAGCTGAGATAATTTTTGTGACCGCTGATCATAATATTTGATAGTTTTATTGGAAACAGGACATCATTTTTGTTTTGTCCCTTCTAACATTTCTTTTAATGAGAATATCAATTTTATCACCTTGAATGTTCTGTGCATCGGTGTTTTAGAGACGCATCGAGTTAAAATGAATGAATGGAAGAAGCACTAAAATTATGAAAAAAGAAGTTTTATTTATTTATATTTCCTTTTTCGTATAGATCATCTAGATTTTCTTTTACTTAATTTTTTCACAATGACTGATTTAAACCCAATTGCTATCATCCTAGCAACGTCTGGTTCAAAAGGCAACCGAATTTTATTTCGTTATCCACCAGAAAAAGTTAAAAAGGATGCTGTCACTTCTAAATGTAAGTCTTTTAAATACATTTGTGTATGTCTGTGGTGCCTAAAATGCAACTTTAAACAGCTATGGTTTCAGTTGTTTTTTGTTTTTGTTTTAATTAATGTGCCCTCCGTTAAAGAATAAGCATTACTTTTTTTAATCGCTGGAGTAACTTTTCAGTTGTTAAATGTGTATGGGGTAGTTGTGGCGTAATTTTTGGCGAATAATAAACAAAACATTGAATCTCAAAAGATTTATAATCAAATGTCGCTGGTTTCCCTTTTTATAAAAATATTAAGTATCTTAAATATTTTGATCTTTCGGAAACCTTTTGTATTGGTTTATTTCATGTTGATTATTAAAGACATTGCTAAAAAGGAAGTAAGCATTTTCAAAACAAAAGAAAGAATCTTTTTTTTTTCTTCGTGCTTAAATTTTAATTCTTTTCTAATTTTAGTTTATTTCTCAATTATCAACGATCTCGAAAATAAAAGGAATACTTAACAACAAAAACAGAAAATTAACATTTAAAACGTGCACGTCATCTGAAATTCATTTTTCGTTAATGTTTTTGTTTTTTATCTTTTCTTTTCTGTCTCCTGCCACGTCTTGGTAACCATAAATTGTACCAGCACTGTTAGAGATTTGGTGGGAGATGAGTTGTTTTAAGATATTTTAGAATTTAAAAAAATATTTGATTTGACTACGTTAAGAATATTCTAGTTTTCATGGGTGCCTACTGTAGCACGATTGTTAGTAACTCGGTTTCTTAGACCAATTCATTAGTCACTTGACACATGCGTTCAATCCTCATTGTTATTTTGTACCTGACAACAACAATAAAAATGAATTAGTTTTTATTAATTCATTAATTTTTTAAATTGTAAAGTCGTCGGGGTGGCCTAAAGTCGATATCAGCCAGACAGCGCTAGACTAAGGAGATTGTTTTTTAGCGTCTTAGATGGAGAGACACACCTATCATCAGCTCCTCGCTTTACCGCACAGAGTCTTGTGCTACTCATACGCTGTCGGCGAGAGCTGGCATCGAACCAGGAATCTTGTGATTCTCAGGCAGACGCTGAACCGACTGAGAGAGGTTCCACCTTACATTACTGATATTTTGTTCCCTTTTTCTTTTCTTTTCTTTTTTATATTGTTAATATTTTTAATACACCTGAATACCCAAAAATCGGTTGTTACAGTTTTTTAAAAACGAATTAAAATTAATTGAATCGATTATTTAAGGTCAAACTTTTGTCTAAATAGATAAGTAGTAACATAATGACCATCAATAAAAAAGCAAAATAATATTACACATTTAATTCATTTTTTAATGCATTTAAAACGATTTTTTTTTGTAAATTTCAATCGCGTTCGGCCATAAACACTCTTTATAAATGGCGTGTTTACAAAATTAATGTAACATTAGCGATTTTTAAAATTTACCAAAAATCAGGGAATTATCCGATTTTAATGAAATTTTCAGTATATATTTATCAATTAATGAATTTTATAATGCATCAGTTATTTTATTTCAAAACTTTAATTAAGTATTTTTGCTATGAAAAATTAATATATAAAATTCATTTAAAATATAAATATTCTGATGTTAAGCTTAAAATGTTATATTTTTAGATTCTAGAAATAAATATCTATTTAATTCAAACCTTATTTTAGTCAAACAAAGTATAAGTTTTGAAGAAAAACTCTATTGAAAATTTAGCCCCCCCCCCTCTTAAGCAGAAAAAATATCGATGTATAATTTTTTCTTTTATATGATAATAGCCAATTAAATAATTATCGAAATGAGTAAAAAGAAATCTTTAAAAAAATTTTTTTTTTTTTTTACATTTTATTTTCCGATTTTCGGTACTTATTTTTTCATAGAATATTCCCCTTAAAATTTTTTTTTTTCTATTCACAACTTCGGTCTTTTATCTTTTTATTTCTACTGTAATTAGTATCAAATGCAGACCAACTCGCCAAGATTTTACGCCTCCAAAATAGGGGGGGGGGTCAATATTAAGTGACCTGAAAAAAATCAGAAAGTTTTGAAATAAAATAAATAATGCATTATAAAGTTCATTCATTAATAAATCAACACTGAAAATTTCATAAAAATCTGATAATTCCCTGATTTTTGGTAAATTATTTTCTGTAGGCGGGGTGGCTAAATTCATTTTGTCAAAACGGATTTTAGGTCAATTTTGGGTATACCTATAATACACTTTCGTTTTCTTTCTCCTTTTTATTTTTTAAGATTTTTTCTAAATTTAATTAATACATTTTGGGGTATTATCACATAAATGTGTCCTGGCCCAAAAAACACTAAGTGGTGCTTGTTGAAAAACCGATCCGCACTACTATTTAACACCTTATCTGTTTGAAGGCGTTTTTCCCGAAAAGTTAATGCGATATGAAAGCGATATTTTATCACCCCCCCCCCAGTCTTTTCTCAATAAGTAAATGCAAATATTTTAACCCTCCCCTTTATAATATTTTTTTAGCAGTTTGAAGACGTTTTTATCGACAAATGACTTTTTTTAGTGGTTTGAAAGCGTTAAAAGTAAGCCACCATCCAGGTTTTTTTTTTTATAGACAACTGAATAAATGTAAATATTTTACACCCCCCCCCCCCTTAGAATATCTTTTCAGTATTTTCATTTTATTTTAATTCAAAACAACTGTCACCCTAACTCTTGAGGGGGGGTAAGATATCGCTTTCATATCGCATTAACTTTTCGGGAAAAACGCCTTCAAACAGCTAGGGAGTTAAATCGTAACGTGTGTTAGATTTTGAGCAGGTACCGTTTACTGATTTTTAGGGCTGGAGGCTAGGACACATTTATGCGATAATACCTACATTTTGTGGGCACAAAACTACGCTCTGCTACCACTGATAAGTTCAAATGTTGCAGCCTAACCATGCAGTTACTAGTTCTTCCATGAACCCACTATAACCAGCTTAAATAATTACTGCCACTACTGCCATGAAGAGTCCATTAAGCTGAGGGGGTATTTGACTGTTCCACTGTCCAATAGTTAACAATCTGTAACAGTCATTTCCAGACTGCAGGTTCAATCCTGTCTAAGGGTGAAAGTAACACAGAATAACAATTAACAGTTCGTTTTGACTTTTTGATCTTAATGATTTTTATCTATTCTACCGTAACAGAAAAAAAGTCTTCAAATAAATTTTTAAAAAATGGA
The DNA here is from genome assembly GCA_023376005.1 of Doryteuthis pealeii. NCBI lineage: Eukaryota > Metazoa > Mollusca > Cephalopoda > Myopsida > Loliginidae > Doryteuthis > Doryteuthis pealeii. Next base: position 89,271,626 of record CM042148.1, on the reverse strand, counting down.
ATTGCCCTTATCTCTTTCTATCAGAGATTAGTATTTGATTTAAAGAAAAAGAAAAAGAAAAAAAAAAAAAAGGTCTACAATTATTTCTAATACAGAATTTATTCATTGAAATTCTGATGAATATTTTTTTTAATGAATTCCTTAACATTTAAGCCTGAAGACCCCCTTCAGGCTTAAATGTTAAGGAATTCATTAAAAAAAATATTCATCAGAATTTCAATGAATAAATTCTGTATTAGAAATAATTGTAGACCTTTTTTTTTTCTTTTTCTTTTTCTTTTTCTTTAAATCAAATCCTAATCTCTGATAGAAAGAGATAAGGGCAATTCCATGTCAAATTGTCCAGAAGAAAAAAAAAATTGTCACCCACCCCCCTTCAATTTTTCTGAAATTGTGTACAGGTGTAGACTAGGTTAAAGTTAGACAATCCCCCAAATTTGAGCTTCCAATTCGAAAAATTGGCCGAGTTGATTTTTTTGGGGGGATGAGAAAAATGGCGATATTTTGTAATCTATTTTTGTCTATAAAATGAGTTCTAGAGCATTTTTGGAAAACTTGGGCCAAAAAGCTTCTACAAACCAATTTTTAGGAGTAGGGGAGCTCTAGAACTCATTTTACAGACAAAAATAGATTACAAAATGTCGCCTTTTTTTCTTTCTTTTTTTTCCCCCTCAAATTTTTTTTGTTTAAAACGACAATTTTTTCGGATTGGAAGCTCAAATCTAGGGGATTGTTTAACTTTAACCTAGTCCACACCTGTACAAAATTTCAAAAAAATTGAAGGGGGTGGGGTGACATGGCCTGGATGATTTGACATGGAATTACCCATAAGTATTTACTTAAAGAAGATCGGTTGAAAACAATTCAATGAGTATTCTGATTCTGTGTTGCCCTGACTTGTTGATCCATTTTGGATCAACAAGTAAAATGAATGAATGAATAAAAACTGAAATTATTTCAAACTGTTGGATTTTGTTTATAGACAAGACGATGTTATTAAAGAAGAGAATTTTAAGTGATTTTCTGATTCAAGTAAAAACTAAATGGGAGGACTGAGTGGTTGGTCATTCAAGCAGTACCTGAGCCGCCCACCCGCCCCCCCCCCCAAGTACTAAGAGACCCTACAAATATTTCATTTCTTAATTAGCCTTAAAGGAATCAATGTGTTATAGCTAAAATGTTTTAACATTGCGAATCCCTGCAGTTCAGTAGCACTGAAAATTAGCAATCCAATACATCCTTCTATATCCTGAACCTAAAGTTTCAAAAATGAAATCTGAATTCAATAAAAATGTGTGTATGTGTGTGTATATATATATATATAAAGTTAAGAGAAAGGAAATGAAACCGATGGTATGAGTATAGATAAAAGGATATGAAAACAACACAATATCCTGTTAAAGTGAAAAGATTTTATATCATATTCATAGCTAATATTGAACAATATTTCGATATTATATTATTTTCGTCTCTGCTATTGATAAGTCTGGAGTATAAACAAGCTCTGAAGATGATTTTTATAAATCGAAATATTGTTCAGTATTAGCTATGAATATGATATAAAATCTTTTCACTTTAACAGCATATTGTGTTGTTTTCATATCCTTTTATCTATACTCGTATGTATGTATGTATGTATATATATATATATATACTTACACATATTTACACATACGTAGGATGTGACACATGTTCAATTTCTCAAGCAGAGTTTAATGGGTTAAAAAGCACAGTCTGCCCTACTATTTACCCATAACTGGAGGGAGAATAGTTGGATACATATTTTTCCCAAGTGTATGCGCGCTATAGGAAACGCAAATAGCTTTATCCAGGATTTAAACTTGCCATGTCCATTTCCTATGATGATAATCACGTGCTCTCTCTCTCTCTCTCTCTCTCTCTCTCTCTCTCTCTATATATATATATATATATATATATATATATATATCTATATCAATCATTCATGAGGGTGGTCTGAAAAGTTCTTAGGATGATATTATATCTGCTGTTGATGCCTTTTTTTTTATTTTTTTTTTTTTTTACCAATGAGATCCAAGCACTGCAACACCAATGTTTGGCTGTTTAGTTTAATGGCACATCAACCCTTGTGGGTTATTTAATGCTAAATCTTGTTGTTTTTTTTTTTATATATAGATGATTTGTTTAAGAAATGATTTTCATTAACTTTATATGTATTAATAAATGCTGGTGATTGACCCTCAGTACCGCCTTCTAGCACCTATAGGATAAAAGGGGTGATATTTACCATAAGAGCAATTTCAAGGATATGGCCAACTGATTAATCAGATGGAGCCTCTTTAACTGCCTATCTAGCCCAAGCAAGGGCCAAAGTGGAGTGTTGCATATCATGGGACCACTTTGTACCCAGACTGCTCAGCCAAAACAATCCGGACCTCAGGCATTATTGGTCACCACCCATGGCCAACAGGTGGCCCCATTAGGTTGAGGGGGGGGGGGGCTCTTACCCCTCTGCAGAGGTGTGGTTGGCATATTCTACAGCCGCAGCTGACAGGGTGGATAACACCAATGGAAGAAGTGTATGGACCATAGTGGAGACTGTTGAGAAATCATGAGAATATCTTGGTCAACCAAGGAACTTTTCAGCCAACCATCATTATATATATATATATATATATATATATATATATATATATATATATATATATATATATAAAGGCAATGCTCTCCTATAAAACAGATGGAGCACTCTCTGGCGGCCTGGTGGTAAAGGCTTTACATATATACATATGTATGTATTTATCAGTTAAAATCCTCCTTCCAGTCTGTAGGTGCTAATGGCAGAGTGGTTAAGAAGTCTGACTGATGATAAATCAATCGGGTTTCTATCCTGGCTGGAGGTAGCTTGCTAATGTCTAGCCACACTGAAGAGACGTGATGTCGAAACATGGTGTCTGTGGATGACTATATATATATATATATATATACCTTTGAAAGGAAGGAAAAACTCAATAAACCATCATTCTGAAATAAATTTATTTCGACCAAAACTTAAAAGGCTTTTAGAAATTTAAATAAATTCCTAAAACTCCCTAAAAGTTCAGTCTCATCAGACAGACAACACAGATAAAAATAAATTGAAAACCTGAAGAAAATTTTACCAGAATCCCTCAAATGTGTGTCAAACAGCAAATATGAGTTTACAAATTAAAGCTAAAAAAAGGTTACAATGTATCTTTTAAATTTTCTTTTTAACCGGATATATTCAAAAATGTATATGTTTGATTTTAATATCTAAAATAGAACAAAAATTGTCTAGACGATATTAAAAAGGTTTAAAATGATTATGGGGAGGTTGTTATTGTTATCAGGGAGTTTTAGGAATTTATTTAAATTTTTAAAAGCCTTTTAAGTTTTGGTTGAAATAAATTTATTACAGAAAGACTGTTTATTGAGTTTTTACTTCCTTTCAAAGGTAAATATTGCTCTGTATTTAATCTAAAATAGATTATTATACATTGAGCTCTCTTTAGGGATTTATAAAAATCCTAGTATTTGCACCTACTAAAACATGCAATAATTATACAGTGAGATTTTGAAGATCCCATGTAGAATCATCCCTTATTAACAGTTTTGGATAACTTACACATACACACACACACATACATACATATATATATGTTTGTGTGTGAGAATGGAAAATGAATCCAACAATATGAGGAAAAAATGAGTAAAGAAAAGAAATGTAGATGGATAAAAATGAATTTTATCGATATCACTTTTAATCGATATCACTTACACGTGTTTCGGTCTGTTTATCAAAATGTATACGGATTTACGTTATTATTATTATTATTATTAAAATAATCAGATGGAGTTGAAATGATGATGATAATAATAATAGGAAAAATGTATAAAATGTTCCGTACACAGAGACCTTCATCAGAGTGATTTTTTTATTTTTATATATATATATGTATATATATATAATAAAACAGATTAAGAAAAATAAAAGTCTATATAAAATATCTAAGCTGGTACTAAAAGCTGTAAATAAAAAGCCTTTATTTTTAAGACCCTCACTCATGATTTTAAGTCTTAAAAACTTCCAGTGAGAAATATTTGTATTTCAATTCTATAAGAATTTTGAGAAGTTTTTTTATGTTTAAAATTGGGAAGGAAATACCAGTATTCTTATAAAAGAATTGATGATTTAAAAAATACCCATAAATCTTGGAATGAAATATAAACTTTATATTATACTAGAAGTGACTACCCAGCATCACCTTGCTTGAAGGGTTGGAGGGCAAAACAAAACCCTGATGTATTGATTTGTTTACTTTTTAGATTTACAAATGCTGGACATTCTTAAGCAGAATTTCAATGCTATTTATATGTATATTTTGATTTTTAAATATTTTTGAATATAAATTAAATCTTTTTTTTTTTTTTTTTTTTTTTTTTCACAAAAAGCAAGAACCGGTAATATTTAATATGTATATGTATTTGTTGTCATTAATTGGTTTGTTTTCATAGTTTCATCCGGACCTACTTACATACACACCAACTGCCTTTCATATGTGTATAGATAGATAGATATGTTCTAGATTAAATATATATGTCAATACTTCTCTTATATATATATGGTGATTGCCACTTCTTCACATAATAAGGCCATTTCTACAAGTAGTTCGGATGAGAGCACGCCGAGGGTCCCCTGATTTAAGTTTGTTTGTTTGTTTCCTGTCTCATGAACCCCTTTCTAGGTTTCCACTCGCATGCGACCGATAAGCCCAACCCTCGATAGGCAGGCCCTGCCACACAGGTCACACATGTGGTCAGTCCCAGATGTAGGAGATGTGTCTATGCTGTCCGTCATGTGCCGCTTACGCAGAGGCCACTTTAGGATGGGGTGCTCGAGCTGCCTTACCTCAATTCCATACAGCTACCATGAGCCTGCTTTTACAAAAGAATGTGTACCCAGACCCCACCTCTGTCAATTGGTCCTCCTCGCTGAAGCGGACTTCCGCAAAGCTCAAGATGTCTGCCCCATATCGAGAGTTCTTTGTCACGGTACCAGTTCATTGTCCAGAGCCCCGGGAGATGTCCGAATATTTCAGGTGGCTATTGTTAGCCTAGGTTTGTTGTAATGTTTTCTTGTTTTCATCCTGTTAATGTGAACAGCCACCAGCCTCAGGCTACCGGCCAGCTTGATATTTGGGGGGCGCAGGTGGATAATCTGTTGAGATCTACGAGTCCACCACAAAAAAAAAAAAAATTCATGGCTTTTTCCTAAGTTTTAACTTAGTTTAAGTCCACAGGTATATTTTCAATTAGATTACATTGATGAAGCTATGAAAGCTTAATGAAATAGATGCAAATATTTTATGACAAACCAAATACACCGGCATTTAAGAAAAAAGGAAAATAAAACACTTAGCTTTCTACAGAGCCTGCGACGACCTGACTGTGTCATTTTAACTTTCACTGACTTTACTTTCAAACAACCCATGCCCTACGAGTGAGAAGGGGGTGGGGGCATGGGTTTGGATTCTAGCCATTTTAACTTATTTTAAAGCGAGAGGGGTGAAATAGACTTCTTTTTTTTTTTTTAACATATCCCTGTAAAAATGAAATGAATTAGGTGCAAATATACACACACACACACAAGTCAATACTTCTGCATGCCTTATAGTTTATATTGATAAATTCTGGTAAGATTAAATCCTCAGTTGATGAATTGAAGAAAAAGCTTTATGAACACCTTGTCCCATATTGGTTTATTACCAGAGGTGTGATAGTGATATACATGTCAAAAAATCAGAGGAGGGTCTCTCTCTCTCATATATGTATGTATGTGTATATATATATATATATATATATATATATATATATATATATAAAGTAAAGAAATAACAAAAGACTTAGAGATTCAGCATTATAGTCTATTTCAGGGAGCTTAGACAATGTGTCTAACTCTCCCGACTCATCAGATGCGAATGATGAATTCTTTATTACTTTAAAGGCATTTGAAAACAGATTTTTATTTTTATTTTTTATTATTTTTTTTTTTTTTTTTTTATTTATTTATTTTTTTTTTTTTTTTTAGGTCATTTATTTTCATTTTTTTAATAATAAAATGATAATAATAAAAATAAAAATCTGTTTTCAAATGCCTTTAAATTAATAATGTTTTCAAATAAAAATAAAAATCTGTTTTCAAATGCCTTTAAAGTAATAAAGAATTCATCATTCGCATCTGATGAGTCGGGAGAGTTAGACACATTGTCTAAGCTCCCTTAAATAGACTATAATGCTAAATCTCTAAGTCTTTTGTTATTTCTTTACTTATATATTTGCTCTGTGACTCTAACATTAAGAGCACACATTGAGCTCTCAAACTGCGACAGGTTTTTTAAATAAAACTCTTGTATCGTAAGGAAGATTTCTTTTCTGGACTTTTGGATATATATATATATATATATATATATATATATATATATAATTATTATTATACTAAAGCTGAGCGAATCAATGTTTGTCTCCTAAAGCCCTTTCTCCTGTTTAATTTAATGACCAAGAATATTCTTTGCGTTTAGGATTGAGTTATGTTTGAACAAAATTCCTTTTTAATTGATTCTAATTAGTTGTAATTAGCAATTAAGTCAAAAACCAACTCATCTCTTACCTCACATTCTGCCTGACACTTTCCCCCTCTCTATGTATATCTTGATTACCTCCTTGTTATATATGTTAATTTCTTTGTGTTAAAGAGAGAGATGGGAGTGTGATTATGAGAGATACATTAAACTTGTCACTTTATTTGTATGTTAAAATTCAGCAGCAGCGATGAGCTCGTAGCTTAATAAAATTCCATGATCCATTTCAAGTTAAATTAGGTCAAACATTTCTCTCTTAGAAATCTTACAAAATGATTTTAATGTTTTTAAACTCTCCGTGCATTTTTAAAAAAAATTCAATTCATTTTGAAAACTCTTTTATCTCATCCCAATTATCTACTAAGAGTTCAACAGGTGACCCAATAGGTCACGTTTTGTCTAGTATATATATATATATATATATATATATATATATATATATATATTAAGGTGTGTCATAAAAGTGCCGAGTTTGAAGCTGTATTTACCAAGATAGAAATGAACTATGAATGGAATGTTAATTTTTTTCGGAATACAAGGTGTCATAAAAGTGCCGAGTTTGAAGCTGTATTTACCAAGATTGTGTGTCATATAAGTATCAAGATTGAAGCTGTATTTATCAAGATAGAAATGAACAATGAATGGAATGTTAATTTTTTCAGAATACAAGGTGTATCAAAAAGTACAAAAAAATCTCGATACTTTTTTGACACACCTTGTAGTATATACAAGAGAGAGACATTTATCCCCAAAAGGATTAAGGTTCTATGTATCAGAACTATTTTTTGTATTTGTTTTATATTTCAATAGAGTGGTTTTATTTTTTTATTTTTTTCTACTAAGGACAAAGCCCCAAAAGCAAAACAATAGAGAATGCATGAATAATATTTTAAGAGAAGAAAAAAAAAACTGTGTCACCTGACTATCATTCAGATCAATATTATTTGTCAATGCCCATGTCATTAATCTGATTGTCATCTGATTCTTTTGCTGGTCAATCATTTATTTTGAATCTATTACTAAAGATTTGCTTTTTTGTGGACACTTGATCAGTCTCAATATACTTAGTTACTAAGCAACTACTGAATACCAACAGATTTAATCCTAATAAGTAGTTTGTCATATTCTGTCTTCTTTTTTTGGATTAATCCCCAATGAGGGTAGAAATCAACTGCCTTCTACATAAAAAAGAAATGGCAGTAAAATATGGAAATGAATCCGACAATATATTGAAAAAGGAAAAATAAAGTGTTGCGAAAAAAAAGATAAATTTATTATGATGTTTATGTCGATACTTAAATGTTTTGGTTTGCGTAAAACCTTCTTCGGGACAATATAATAAAAAGAAAAGAAAAATATTTTTTTTGTTTAAAAACATCCATCACTGTTTGAACAACAAAAACTCTTTTTCTTTTCTTTTTAATTATATTGAAGAAATAAATTTATTGTATAAAGAAATATAATTATTATATAAAGAAAAAATATTTTTTGTTGTTTAAACGGTGATAGATGTTTTAAAAACATCCATCACCATTTGAACAACAAAAAATCTTTGAACCATATGACCTTTAGGCACCCCTTTTTGATCTCGATTAAGATAGGACATGTTTTTCATTTACACGGTCAATATCCGGTTGTTTTAACAGACGATTTTTAGATTTTTTTAAAAAATTATAAAACTAACCCCGAACCCTAACAAACAACCGGATGCTGACGGTGTAAATGAAAAACATGTCCTTTCTTAATAGAGATCAAAAAGGGGTGCCTAAAGGTAATATGGTCCAAATCTTTTTCTTTTCTTTTTATTATATTGTCCTGAAGAAGGTTTTACATAAACTGAAACGTTTAAGCATTGACATAAATATAATAAATTCATCTTTTTTGGAAAACTTTGTTTTTCCTATTTCTATATAAAAAGAAATATAAAGAATTTAAAAAAAAATTTTTTTAAAGCAGTTTTTAAAATAATAAGAGTTTGATAAGTTAATAAAGATATCAATGTTTAGTTTAGTTACAAATAGTTAAAAATAGGTACTTGAAGCTATAATCATTTACAAATTATTAGTTACTTGAAAGTATAGAATTGGTTGCAAATTATTGGTGTTAGATAGGAATACTTAAAACATAACTTTTTGCAAAGAAATGATTATTATTAAATAGAAATAGTTACTTTAAACCGTATGATTGTGTATAAATTATTAGTATTAGATAGGAATACTTGATATTCCTATGTGCTAACAATTTATTATTATCATTATTACTAGTACAAAATAAAAAATGCCCTCCGGACGATGTAAACATATTGCCTTGAGGGGTGGGAGTAAAAAATTCAATGTCAGCGAGTTTGTACCCTAAGTAAGTAAAATCATCAAATTCATTAAAGGATTAAAAAATAAAACAATTTGAAATGTAAACTTTAAATATGTATTAAAATAAAACAAACTATATATAGATATATAATACCAGTCATGTATTTATTAAAACTTGTTTTAAAAAACAATGAGGACTTAGACAGTTGCATGTTCAAATTTTGAGTATTTATTCTATGTTATGAAGATTTTGGGTAATGTGACGTAAGCAGTGACGTAATTTTTGTTACAGACAAAAACCGAAAGCGAATCTCCATTATTAATAGATTATCATTATTATTATCATTATTATTATTGTTATTATTATAGTCAAATTAGTAAAGTAAAGAGGCTGGTTTAGCTCGGCCAGTAGAGCATTTGCTTAGGAATCACAAGGTTCTGGGTTCAATACCAGTCCTCACCAACTCAGCACATGAGGAAGACAGCTTGGGTAATCTAATCTGTCCTGTAAAGTAGGCACTCTACCTCGGCAACAAAAACAATCTACCTGGCCTAGTGCAAGTGAATAGGGGATATACTCCCTTGACTGTTCAGCTGATACCAACAATAGGCCACTCGTTTCCCAAATATTAACCCTTTCAATACCAATTACCAGTTTGTTGAGTATAAGTGCTTGATTCAAAAGTCAGACAATTGGTATGTCTTTATAGCCAGGTTCTTAGGTCCATTGGGAAGAGGCTATCTCAAAATTTGTGAAAATTTCTTTTGAATTTATAAAAGTCAGTGGAGTGGCCTATTGTCAGTATCGGCCAGACACCTGAAAGGGGATCGAGATGAGGTCAACCCGTGTCACTCAATCCTCCAAGGCCGCTGGCTGTAACTCATTCAGCTATTTTGGTTTCTACACTAAGTGTTAGGGTACTAACAATTATGAAACATCTTATTATAATGGAGATTATTTAATTATCTGTCTGTAACCGAAACTATGTCACGATTTCCTTAGTTATTCAAGTTATATTCTCAACAATTATGAAATAGTAATTATTTAATCTTAATTAGCATCTTATTTATTAAGGATGTCTCTATTAAAGTCTAGCTGTGTTAGATTTGCCACAAAACTGCTCATATTATTAAAGCATTTAAAATCCTGAAATATGTTATATATCTCAAGAAATTAAGATTTACATAGTATATGGTGGGAATAATTTGCATAATGATTTTAACAAAACTGGTTTAATAAATGATTATTTTGCTGTTACTGATTTCTAATACTATCATGTTATTCTTACACATATTTAAAGCAATCCTATATATGATTTTATATAGAGATCAATTAAAATAAGTGTAATATTTTTATATTCAATTCTATTTGGTTTTGTTAGTCTTTCAAATTTGATATATTTTATTATATTATAGCTTAGATACTTGCGCCCAGGGAGTGCATACTTTTACTAGTTTCTATGATGATTAAAAAGCAAATATATTCAAATGAACTTTAATTATAAGTAACAGATGCTAGGATATTAAAAATGTAAATATAAAGATTCTCTTGTTTGCTTTTTTTAATGGAGTTAACAAAAACAATGACCTGCTATATATTTGTGGTTGAATAAAGGAAATCATTTTTTTGGATCCTATAACCCAATTTAACTATTGATAAATTAAAGCATATGTACTCAAACCATGGGAAAGGGCATTTAAGTGCATGTCCTCTTGAGAAATGTTTTCAAAATCCTTTCTAAGAAATCATCATCATCATCATAATGCTAATAGCAGGGATATTCATGACAATCTCTCTCAAACTGTCCCTATCAATTCGTTGCCCTTGGGAGGTCCTCTTCACAGCATCCAGTATCTGCATAGAGCTGGACAATACAGGTCTTTGCTGTATAAGAAATATAATTGCTAATGTTTTCTGGTAAAAATTGCTAATAACTCACATAAAATGCAAGCCTTCTCTACACACATGCTGATTGCGTACGCAGATACTACATTCTGATCCTAGACAGAAATGCCAATCCCTGAATAAGATACTGCTGAAAAATAAAATTGAGAAACAATGTACCAAGAATGTTGGGACCATATTACCTTTAGGTACCCCTTTTTGATCTCGATTAAGAAAGGACATGTTTTTCATTTACACCGCCAATATCCGGTTGTTTGTTTAGGGTTAGGCGTTAGTTTTATAAAAAAAATTTTAAATCTAAAAATCATCTGTTAAAACAACTGGATATTGATGGTGTAAATGAAAAACATGTCCTTTCTTAATCGAGATCAAAAAGGGGTGCCTAAAGGTCATATGGATCGAATGTTGAACTGCAGGGTAAATATATAGAATATTTATTTACTAAGTTTATTTTAGTTGTGGCACAAGGCCAAAAGTAGGTACTTACCCAACCCGTTTTCCACAGGGAGGTAGGATGTTACACAAGGTTGCAAGTATGGGTCATTCAGTAATAATAGTGAGACTAACTTGCTGACCACATGAGGTGCCCCATGTATAAAAGCATATACATTTCATGGCTCTAGGTCATTGCCTTCTTGGTCAGATCAAGAACTTATCACCACCCTCATAATCACATTATTATTTATGGATATTATGCTAGATTATAATAAACTAGTAAGATTGAAAGTTTGGTATTTTTATGTTTGAAATAGATTATAAATCAGTAAGATTATTTTATCACTGTCATTTTAACATTGGGTATTTATCAAATGTAGAATTACAATGATTAGATAAATCTGACTTAAAAATGAAGGTAAGATTTGATTTGTTTGAAACTTGCAGCTCAAAATGTCTCCTCTTGACAATTTAGCTGCAAATTGTATTTGTTGATATAATTCATTATAATAAATGACATAACATTACATGCTCTTTTATACAAACTAGAACCGGCTACCAAGTATTGCCTGGGTAGAGGGGCATGGGGGGTGGCAAAAAAAACTAGTGTATTGATTTGTTTACTTTTGAGATTTACAAATGCTGGACATTTTTAAGTAGAATTTCAATGCTATTTATATGTATATTTTAATTTTCAAATATAAATCAAATCTCCATAATTTTTGCACAAAAAGCAAGAACCAGTGATATTTAATATATATATTTATATATATATATATTTACTGTCGTTTTATTTTTGTAGTTTCATCCAGAAATACATACATACATACATACACACCAACTGGCCTTTATATATGTACTAGAAGTGGCTATCCATTGTCACCTGGATATGGAGGGGCGGGGCTTGGTGTATTGATTCGTTTAATTTTGAGATTTACAAATGCTGGACATTTTTAAGTAGAATTTCAATGCTATTTCTGTGTATATCTTAATTTTTTAATATCTTCAAATATAAATCAAATCTTCATAATTTTTGCACAAAAAAGTAAGAACCAGTGATATTTAATGTATAAATATATTTACTTTGTCATTGTTTTATTTTTTATAGTTTCTTCATCCAGACATACATACCAATTGCCCTTTTATATATGTATACAAGATTGATAGATTAATTTTAACATCTTCCTTAACAATCTCATCAAATTTAACTTAAATTCACTTTTCACCTTATGTCCTTTTTTTTTCTACTCTTTTTCAGCAAATGCTTTTACAAATCCTTATGCTGTAATAATAGCTGAAGATTTCAGTGCAAAAGTGTAAGTAAAGATATCTACCTTTTTTATAAATCATACATCTTTTATAATGATAATAATAATATCTTTTTCAGCTAGTATATTAAGTCTGAAACCTGTGAGCTGTTCCTTATAAACATTCATCTTAATTCCACAGAATATTTATACTCTTTCCACAGATTATCTAACATTGCCTTAAAGGAGTTTAGAGATGGGGCATTCACTATTGATGATGGTAGTTTATTCCATGTATTCACCACACTATTACTAAAATAATTTTGTCTTGCATTTGCTTTACAAAATTCTTTTAAGAGTTTTAATTTATGACCCCTGGTATTGGTATTTTGAGCAATGTTTAGTAGATCAAAGTTCGTTGAATAAAATCCATATGTATATTTGTAGCTGTTTCTCTCTTATTTCTCATTACATATTATTTGCTGTCATATTAATGTTTTGCTTGTTAAGCTTCAGCAAAATATATTTCTAAATACAGACTCAGATAAATCGTAACACATAAATTTGGTTACAGCAAGATGAAGTTTTATTTCACAATTTTTTTCATTAAATTTACCACATGAAACTTTGTGTGTTCCAAGTTAAGAAATTAAATTTCTCTGAATTTTTTAAATGAGGCTTGATAATTTGGTTTGGTTTGTTTTGTTTTACGGCATATCAACCTCAGTGGGTCATTTAATGCCGATAAAGTTTTGAAATAAATCAATTCTTAATGGATAATACAATTTTTTTTATAAATACATTTTTCTATTTAACCCATAGATGGGACCCTAACAGGTACTGCCACTCCGGGTCAGAGTGATGAAGGGGTGCTCCACATTCCCCAAACCTCCAAAACTGGAACCTCACCATCAGAGTGTGGAGTTTAACGTCATTCCCAGGACATGTAGACCCGCAGCCACCGCCTTCTAGCACCCATATGATAAAAAGGGGTTGGGGCTTGCCATAAGGGCAATAGGGTTGGGAAAATCATATAGGTGCTAGGGCTTGACGTGACCAGCCGATTGATCGGAAACGGGCCTCTCCGACCGCCCGTATAGCCCAAGATAGGGCCAAAGTGGAGTATTGCATGTCATGAACTGCTCATCCATTGATAATTTGGATTATTTGAATGTTAAATGGATTACTTTTTTAAAAGGGAACAGAATAATCATCCCAAGTGATCTACATGGAGAAATCTGAAATCTCATCCACTTGGGACACCAAGGAATTGAGAAGTGTATCACTAGAGAACATGTCTACAGACTTGGTATCACAGCAGAAATCAAAGACATGGTTAACAACTGCAACACTTAATGAATGCAACCCAACACATTGATGAACCAGTTATACCCCATGAAATCTCTGAAATACCTTTTAGTGAAATAGATCACTAATTAGGACTGAGCCTATTCTAGTAGTGACCACCCCAAGTTGATTTAACAGGTTTGAATTCAGAGTTTTCCTTCTCCTAGACTGGTTGCCTACCCAAGGTTAAAGAGCACAGTCTGCCCTACTATTTTACCCATAGCTGGAGGGAGAGTAGTTGGATTCATACCTTTTCCAAGGGTATTAGCACTGTGTAAGTTTGGTATTTTTATGTTTGAAATAGATTATAAATCAGTAAGATTATTTTATCACTGTCATTTTAACATCGGGTATTTATCAAATGTAGAATTAAAACTGTAAACTGTAGCTTCGTCCTGGATTTGAACTCTGGTTGACGAGTCCATTTCCTACAACTCTAACCATTACACCACACACCTCCAACTAATACCATGGATTAAAATTGACACAGACATATTTGAACTACTCAAAAAACCTTATGTGATCGCTGTTAATTATATCACCAAGTTTTCAACATTTATTTTTTTACAGACAATCTCCTACTGTCATCATGCATCTTAAGAGCATGTTTTAAAAATTTGGCATTCCACAAACTTTCATCAGTGACAATGGTCCTGAATTCAAAGCAAATGAATTTAAAATATTTGCTAAGAATTGGGATTTCCAACATGACAAATCCAGTGCTCTCTATCCACAATCCAATGGTTTTGTAGAATGCACCATCCAAACTTTCAAACTTACTCTGAAGAAAGCAATGAAAAGTAACCATAATCCCTACCTAGATATTCCTGCCCTACAAACTACCATCAGCAACAACTCAATTTACGGGTAGAAATCTCAGAACGAACCTGCTTCATATAAAACATCACCACTGATACAAAGAAAAAAATCCGCTTGTTAATTTGGCTGCGACTCTACCTGAACTCAAACCTGGTGATATGGTACAAATATAATCCAAAAATAAATGAGAAATGAAGGAAGTGATGCTTAAGCTAAGATATCCCTGTTTTTATTTGATTGAGACCGATAAAGGCATCAAAATTTGGCACACTTACTCAAAACAAAGAAGAAAGTCCTTGTTAACCCAGATGTTAACTATGAACACATCATCCTGTTAAAAGATATGCCAACCTTTCCTGGTCAGCATCCTGAACTCCTACGGACAGACCAGGATCTGGAAGTTCAGCAGTCCCATCATACAACACAAAATGGTAGACAAGTTATCATAACGCACTCTTATATACTCAAACAAGAACAACCACAATGTGAAACATGTCAAACAACTCTGACAGTTAAACACTTATTGATGGAATGCAGATTTTTTGCTCCCATCAGAAACCATTATTTTAAAGCAAACAATATGAAGGATCTATTTGAAAATGTTATCATTGGGGATATTTTCTCCTTTTTGAGGGAAATAAAATTATACCATAGAATATAGACATGAAACAAATCAATGCCATACTATATAATCCCCAATAATGCTAACACATTGTTAAAACCAATTACTAAAAGTATATATATGAATGCACAATATGTATAACACCCCAACCGCTAGGCATGATATAACCCTGGACGGGTTGATATGCCGTTAAAATTAATAAACCAACCAACCAACAAGTTATCATTCTACAATGATATAAATGATGGCCTTCCAAACTTATTCAGACATGCTGAAGAAATTTGGAAGTTTTCCCCAAGAGCATTAGCATAAATTGAAACACAAACAGGCATGTTCAGGATTTGAACTTGGGT
The DNA here is from genome assembly GCA_023376005.1 of Doryteuthis pealeii. Classification (NCBI taxonomy): domain Eukaryota; kingdom Metazoa; phylum Mollusca; class Cephalopoda; order Myopsida; family Loliginidae; genus Doryteuthis; species Doryteuthis pealeii. The sequence goes on along the minus strand of CM042148.1, from coordinate 89,255,950 downwards.
TGTTGATTCTATTTCCTATGACAATAACTGTTGCGCACTATGTGCCTCTTTGTATTACAAAACATTAATAATAACTAGCAAAAATAAGCACCCTCTGGGTGCAAGTATTTAAGTTTTAATGTAATAAAATATTGTATTAAATTAGAATGGCTAATGAAACTAAATAAGAATACAGATAAAAAGATTTGAAACAGAGGGAGTATAATAAAAGATTTGAAACAGAGGGAGTATAATAAAAAATGGAACAACTGAAACTTACTCTTCCATCACTCTCGTTTTTCATTGTTATTTTTTCTAATTTAAGTATTTAGTTAAAAGAGGAAGTAAAGAATAAAGTGACAGTTATTTTATCTTGTTAATGGATTTCATTTAAGATTCATTGAAGAGATTTTTGCTTATATTCATTAAAATAAAACCAAACAGTTAGAAATCAATAATACTAAGCACATATTTATTAAATTCGATTTTTTAATATTAATATGCAAATTAGCCTTCCCGTTCACACTGTAAACCGCTATTTTGTTGTATATATAAATATAATTGCATGTTGTCAATATGTAGACATAGTTAACAGTATTAATAATGTAAGACAATTTTATTAATAATTGAGGTTAAATAAAAATAAAATCATGGAGAATGTGATGTCAATAACTAAGAGAATTGTGACTTGAGTAGGAATATAGTTTCGGTTACAGACAGAAAAACACACAATCTCCATTATAATAAGATATGATACTTCAAATTAGAAATAATGCAATGGTAGTTTTATTTAAGATCAGTATAGCATACATTTTTTGCTGCATATTTTTCACCAGTGTATGAAAATATTTACTTGAGATCAGGTGGTAAGAGTATTTGTCTGAATTTTTTTAGATGAGACTTGATAATTTGTATTATTTGGGCTATTGTCCTCATCTTTATTGTTATATACACAACGTTTGTGAAGGCTCCCGTGTTTGAGAATAAACACCTGAAGAAGGCCAGAGGGCACATCAACCAAAACGTTGTGTATATAACAATAAAAATCCAAATAATACAAGTTGCTAAGAGGTTAATACACTTTGGTATTTGAATTTTTGGACCATATTACCTTCAGGCACCCCTTTTTGATCTCTATTAAGAAAGGACATTTTTTTCATTTACACCGTCAATATTCGGTTGTTTGTTAGGGGTTAAGGTTAGGGGTTAGTTTTATAATTATTTTTTTTAAATCTAAAAATCATCTGTTAAAACAACCAGATATTAACGGCGTAAATGAAAAACATGTCCTTTCTTAATCAAGATCAAAAAGGGGTGCCTAAAGGTCATATGGTCCGAATTTTTTTTTATTTATAAAAATACATGAATCAAATTTTGAAATTACTTCAACATGAGGAACCTACAATATAATGCAGTTAATTTTCAAATGGGAGAGGAGGAGGAGGAATTCTTGATATTGCATATACTGAAAGGACACCTGCTGTAGAGTAATGGTTAACGTGCTCATCTTATAGATCATTTTGCTTCTGTAGTGAGTTCAATCCTGCTTCATTCTTGCTGGCCAAACTAACATAAATAAATATTTACACTTTTAATGAAAAGTTTAGTAATTTTCTTGAATTATGTTATACTATGTTGTTTTTTTGGTGGGTTTTTTTTTTGTATATTTATGAATAAATGTAATTAATGTTGGTGTTTTATTAGGTAAATATGTATAATGACGTTTCCTATATATTTTTTATATTTCTGTTTTTTAAAAAAATAAACAAACATGTTCCGTATTTATTTATTTTTATTTTTGTTACAGAGAGGAAAGTGAATCCAATAAAGAAAATGAAACTCTGTTAGGGTGAGATAAAACTTAAATAATTCCATAAATTGTTGTATTTGAATGTTGTTGTTGGTTTTTTGGGGGGGCGGGGGGGTGTTACAGCAAGTAAAATTATCAACTTTTTATTTATATCAATACATTTTATGTCAAATTTTTTTTTTTCTTGTATACTGAAGATGTGAAGAGCTTCATTATTTTTCAAGTATTTAGACCGCCCCCACCCTTTCCTTGGACAGTTTTAGGTTATCCTTTTTTAAAATATAGTAATTTTAAATTCCAGTATACTAGAGGATTTCAACAGTATAGAATTTTGAATATCTGAAAACCTTCAATCCTTATAAAAATACAAGATTAAATGTGTGAGATCAAACGTGCACACACACAGATATACATTTTTTTAAAAAAAAGTAAAGTTGGTATAGTGGCCTATTATTGGTATCAGCCGAATAGCGAGGGGGTCTATCCCCTTTTCGCTAGCACTAGACCAGAGGTGGAGTATATATCTTACCAATCCAGAGACCAAAGCTAGTAGACACTGGACCCAAAGGCTGGGTAAGCATATACTCCTGTCGAAGAATCTTCGACTATTGTGTGTATTAAAGTAGAATAAAAAAAAAAATTAAAAAAGTAAAGTTGTGGCCTTTTGTCAGTTTCAGCCAGACAGCAAGGGAGTTTATCTCCTTTTTGCTAGTGCTAGACCAGGGAGATGTTTTTTTTTGTTTTTTTTCTGAGATGGAGCGCCACACCTGCCATCAGCTCCCCACTTTAACACACAGATTAGATTACATAATCTGTGCTACTCATGTGCTGTATCGAACCAGGAACCTTGTGATTCCTAGGCAGATGCTCTACTAACTGAGCTAAACTGGCCTGCATATTATTTTTCTATTATGAAAATTAAATTTTAAAAATATCTAAAGATAGAAATGCCTTCTTTTATTTGTTTTTGAATTGCCAATTTATTTCAGGAGTCATAACATTGTTGGCTTCAACATCCAGACACTGGGGACGTTACTAGCTGCTGAAACGATATTGTGTGGTCAACGTTTTGATGTCAAAATCAAAGATGTTCGTTTTGTTGGCTACCCTCTTCATTTACAAAATCCCAACAGTAAAATGACCCAGACAATACAATCATTCAATGTTGTTATTGTGTTAAGGGTAAGTTTTTATTTTATTTTTTATTTTTTTATTCACAAATCAGGTAATTGGATTTCTAATTACAAGACTATTCAATTCTTTAATTAGAAAATGTTTAAAATCAAGTGAAAATCTTAACTAAAGATAAAATGAAGACAGTTTCAAGTGTTGCTATAATATTCCTATGAATGAAATTCAATCTTTAACTCTTAATGTCCTATACCGCCTCATTCCACCCGGTCAGAAGTCACATTCATTTTCCTAATCTGCACCAAACGATAGCCTTTGTTTAAATGTAATATTAAACATATTTAGAAATCTTTGATTTACGGGAAATAACAGGTAACTTTAAATGAAAAAGCCATTTTTTGATAAATCCTTATAGGAATGGTGCTCTAGACCTGGAAAATTCTGAACAGGATGTTAAGAGTTAAGAAATACATTCTCTAATATAATTCCTTCCAAAATTATGTTTGAGAACCAATTTGTTCGAAAATGGAAATATTTCCAATAAGAAATCGTATAAAGTAGATTTATACAATCTTGACCTCACAACTTTCCTCTTTCCCATTCTGGTAGTATCACTGTTGCTTTTCTTAGGATCCATGAATAAGGGTTAAAGTAGCTGTAAAATAGAGAATAGAAGCAAAGAATTTGCAAAAAACAATATCAGTCACTCGTTCAAGACAGCGACTGACTTTAACTGATGCTGCTTGGGTAGATTTGACCAGCTGTTCGTGCGTCTTCAGTTTGCCTCGGCAGTCATTTGTGCAAATTCTGTTTTCATTGACTCGACTTGAGTGTTTGAAGTCCAAAAATTTGTTTGACAACTGAGGCCTTTTTTTACTCAATTTTTTTTGTTCAAATTCTTGAGAACTGTGGGTTTCACTGTACCTTGTTGGTATTTATTTATTTTTTGAAAAAGACTGTCTTATTTGCCAATTCAGTATATTATTTATTTTGTTCTGTTTATTAAAAGAAAACTGGGCAATTAGTTGGAATTTTGTTGCTATTAAATTACATTAAAAATGAGGCAGTTGGTTGTTACTAAAGTGTACAGTGTGCATTTATTTAACCCTTTGAGAACTGAGCTCTTGAACCTAAATTTACTCTTTACCATTTGAGCATTATCTTTGCACCAGTAAATCAGGGATACAGTGGTGGTGGTGGGGGAGGGGTTAAAAGTACCTCCTCCAGTGTAACAGACTCAAAATGTTAAGGAACCCCAGTTATTTGAGAATGTTCCCAAATAAAATACTTAACATAATCATTAACCATGTGCCACCTTTTTTTTTCTCTCTCTCCCACATTCATTTGTGCGTTGAAACATGACTTAAAAATTCTTCCTCATTACTTTGGTATTTCTTCATTTTTTTTGTATTTCCTTTTTTTTTTTTTTTTTTTTCTTTTGTATTTCCTTTCTCACTTCTTTGCTATTTCTTCCTCATTCCTTTGGCATTTCTTCCCACTTGATAAAACTTTAATCATATGTATTGAGAGAAGGATAACAATATGAGAGATTAAATATTAACCATTTTGTTAGGATACCATTATGTGGCATTTCACTTAGGATTTTAAATATAAAAATATATCTTATTATAATGGAGATTCGCTGTCTGTCTGTAACCGAAACTATGTCACTGTTTACGTCACAATACCCTCGGGAATTGCCTAGTTTATCAATAAGTATTTAATTTATTGTCATAGTCAAATCATTTAATACATTGAGTAAATCTTATTTATCAACAATCTTTCTATAAAAATCTGAGTTAGATTTGCCTCAAAACAGCTCATGTTATTAGTGCATTTAAAATCCTTATTTTGGATTAAAATGTTACATGCAAAATGTTGTTTATCACAATGTTGTCATTGGAAAAGAATTGTTGGAATTTTTAGTGTGCTACAATATACCACTTAAATTTATAGACTTAGCGAGGTCATATGGTTTAAACCTCAGCCTGACTGCATGGCTGGTTGACTACTTAATCACTGATACTGAGACGTCCATTTGCAATCATTGACGAAGGACTTGCAATACTGAGGAGCACCAAGGAACAACCAAAGGATTCTTTACCAAGGATTTCTGCTGGACATGCGCTCTTGCTTGAAGCCTAAAGGATGGCCATGTTGGGTCAGTAAAATGGTAATTCTTGTGTATAGAGTGAGTGGATGAGAGGCTCTCTGTGATTGGATATACCAATCACGTGATGAGTCCAGAAGTCTTGGCGTCTGCACTCTGGCATCTGTAGTAACGATTTATGAATTTAAAAAAATAAAGAGTCTAAATCTATACTTCTGACCAGTCGTGTTATTTCTTATTATTACTAAGACTTATTTCTATAAGTACCAGGAGGCCACAACATTAAAACCTCTCTGAGAGAGACAGTCCTAAGATACCAGATATCTTCTCCAACGCGCCAGTAAGTTCCTTAAACTCTATACACAGGAAGGACTTAATATTGTTATTCATTGTTTCTTGTGCTGGTTAATAAATTGTTAGAATTAAATGCAGTATTAATTCATTCAATTCTAAGGCTAACAGCCACAAAAATTGTAACGAGAATCAACCTTTTTTTTTTAAATTATTTTTGCATTAGTGATTCTCTTTAAAGATATTAATCAGTTGGTTTATTTTTTTCCTTTTATTTTTGCCAGGCATCTGTGGATACAACTGTTGTCAATTACTACCAAGACCTTGCTAAACAAATTACTGTTGCCATTCGCCATGAAGAGTGTCGTTGTAACTACCTCACTCTACAAACCAAAGTCATGCAGCAAGTCCATGATGAAATGACACCCCTACCTGAAGGTAACAACACTTGGTAATCTGAACATTAGTTACATACCCTCCCCTTGTTTGTTTCACTTTGAGGAAGCTGTATGTTTTGGTCGTCCATTTTCATTTCACCATAAATCTACACTGAAAATACGAATTTGTTCAAATCAATACAACTGCATGTTTTAACACGAAAATATCATAAAATGTGTTCTTAATTGTGTTTGCATATTATTTGAAATGAACTTAATTGTTATTAAGAACACATTTTATGATATTTTCGTGTTAAAACATGCAGTTGTATTGATTTACGGTGAAATGAAAATAGCTGACCAAAACATATGGCTTCCTCAAAGTGAAACAAACAAGGGGAGGTTACTCTCATTTATGTAACTAATGTTCAGATTACCTAACATTTTCTTTACAGAAAAGGAGTTATAAAAAATTAGCAGGACATTTTAATAATTTGTATTATTTACATTTGTTGGACTGTTGTCCTCATCTTTATTGTTATATACACAATGTTTTGGCCGATGTACACTTCGACCTTCTTTAGGTGTTTCTTGTCAAATTTTGGAGCCTTCATGTAACTTTGAATTGAACCTTTTATTCAGTCCACTGGAGTAAACTGCTCTCATTCTGATAACTATGACTGGGTACAAGTGTTAAGCTATGTTAAGTATTCTATGTTATTATCCTTTGTTGTCAGGATTGAAAAACGTATAAAGAAATAAATTAGGACAAACAAATAATAAAATTATAAATAATCTCAAAATGCAAATAACCATAATATAAGGAAGCTATATCAAAGCAAAAATAGTTAAAATGCAACAGAATACCAAGTTTAGGATATATGGAGACAGAGACGAAACAGTTAATCACATAATAAGTGAATGCAGCAAATTAACACAAAGGAAATACAAGACTAGGTACGAATGAATGGTAAAGGTGATCCACTAGGAATTTGTGACTAGTCATTCCATGAAGACTCCAGAATTTGAAGAAGAAGGCTGGATGGCACATCAGCCAAAACATTGTATAAAATAATAAAGATGAGGACAAGTCTAAAAAGTCTAAATAATACAAATTATCAAGCCTCATCTAAAAAAATTCAGACAAATAAATAATTATGATTACACCATAGAGAGAAGATCATTAAGATCTGTAAATAAAAAATTAAATTAACATTTCATAAGGGAATAATTATGATTAACAACATAGAGAGAAGATCATAAGATCTGTAATTTCTGAAACTAAATTTTGAATATGTTAGAGACAATTGAAGACTAAAAATAGAATAACATGATTGGCTATAAAATGTTTAATGACACTGAATAATTATCTTTGATTCATTATTCTATTTTTCTTTAATAGTACAAGGTGGTCCAAAAATCTTGTCAAACCATTTGTAAATAATTTTTTTTATTTTAGAGGTAAAATAATTACATAATTTATATATTATATTATTAAAACAAAAAATACTAAAAGTTAAAGCAACATGTAGCGGTAACAAGACTTTCAAATCATCCTGTAGAATAGAATTGATATAACAAACTACATTCAGGTAATATTTATGTGCGCAATTAAAATGAAAATATTGATTTTAACACTTCTAGTTGTTTTAATGTTAAGCTAGAACTTATATCATTTGTACAGTTCACATATGTTCTTATTATAATGAGATTTGGGATCTGTCTGTAACGAAAACTGTTACTGCTTATGTCACAATGTCCTCGGGAATTGCGTAAGTTTATCAATAAGTATTTAATTCATAGTCAAAATCATTAATACATAGAATAAATGTAATTCATGAATGATGTCTCTATGAAAATCTGAGTTAGATTTGCCTCAAAACAGGCCATGTTATTAGTGTGTTTAAAATCCTGCAATGTGTTTCATATATCACTAAGAAATAAAGGTTTACATGATATATGGTGTAGTTAATTTTCATACTGGTTTTAACAAAACATTACTTGGTTTTATTGATCTCTAATATTATTGTTTTATTCTCCAGCTGATTAAAATCAATCCTATGAATGATTTTATATAGAAACCAATTAAAAATATAATTAAAATAAGTAATCTTTTTATATGCATTCTTATTTAATTTCATTAGTCTTTCTAATCTAATATATTTCATAACATTAAAACTTAAATACTTATGCCCGGAAGGCATATTCTTGCTAGTTTCATATAAATGAGATATCAGATTGTTGATTACTTCTCTCACACTTGTTTGCATTCTTTAATTTATTTCTGCAAAATATACACACCAGTTTATTTTCAAGTCTTGACTCTTTTATTTACAAACTTTTATTTAGGATTTGAATGCCCGTATGAAATGATCTTAGAACGCAGTCAACTTGCTCGAGAGCTTAAGTGTATTTATGACAGGTAAGTTCTGCTCGCAAGAAATCTAAATTTTTTATTGTGTTTTATTGAAACTTTTCTTAAACAAATTAATTACTATGGTGAGTCTAAGTTTTGCAATATTTTGGTAACTTTTGTAATACTAGTTACTTCAACCAGAGTTTTCTTATTTTGGGTCGGCGGCTCAATACTGGGGAATTACTACTTTAAACTGGAAAAAGGTTTTTTAAATATATTTATATGTTTAATAATTTTTATTTCAAAGTTATTTTGAAAAAAAAAATTTTTTAAATAAAAATTTTCTTTTTTAATTTTTTATTTAAATTTAATTTTGTTTTTAATAAAATTTCGAATATTGTTAAAATTAAATTAATTTCCTTCCAAACTAATTGTTTTAATTAAAATTTTAATTTTTGGGTTTGTCTCCCTTTACATCAACCACTGATGGTCAACTTTTGTCTGCCTCACAGAGTTCATTTAAATTCTTTTAATAATAAAGCTCCTACGGTAATTTATATTTTATTTCTTTTACACTTCCATACATTTTCAAGTATGTCAATTATAACTGACTTTTTACTGAATTTTAAAGTTTAAAAACAAAAAGAAATATTAAAGATTTTTACTTATTTCTGTGACAATATTTTTTGTGCTTAACAGGTATTTGGTCATGTCTTGTTGTTGACGCACCTCACTACACTATTCTGAGCTCACCTGATACTCTCAACGGACAACTTCCAAGATTTGTCTCTACGACTTAGATCATAATCCTGCAATCTAGGATTTTAGGCATATCTATCCTTGCCTGATCGATAAAGTTCTTATCACCCAGTCTATGCAACTATTTTCACAAGAAAATAATTGGATTCACATCTTTCCCAAGAGTATTAGCGTTAAGCGAAAATAAAAATAAACCTCGTATGGATTTGAACTCTTCTCACCGTGTCCATTTTCTTCGAATGTAAATATTGCAACACGCCTGAACAAAATAAACAATGAACAAAATTGATTAGACAATAGGATATCTCTTTCCTGTTATATATATATTTAATTTGTTGAGTTTTTAAAGATAAATGCTTATTATAGACAGCTACCCAGGTTGTCCTGCTAAGTCGCATTCATCAGGCTGTCAAATTAGATCTTATGGTGTTTATTTGAAGATCTTTTCTTAATGTTATATTCTGGACCGCAAATAACGTCGGCAGGGTTATTGTAGCAAAAATAAATGTCTTAAGATTGATCCATTGAAAATGTGTGTGCATGCATATATATATATATATATATATATATATATATATATATATATTCGGATCAACGTCACCTGATCAATGCATGCGATTTTGCATGTATGAAACCTAAGGTTGTGACTGTTCTATTGCTATCAAATAAATAGATATGTAATACCTTTATATATTTATTTTATTGTCAGCTTAAAGCCATATAAAAATAAACACATTTGTTTGTTTACTTAACCTCATACTGTCGTGTAGCAAGTCAATAAAAAGTGGAATATAAATAAGTTTCAAAACAAACAAAGAATGTGGAAATGGCAAGCTAGTGTAACGGTTAGAGACTTCGCCTGTCAGCTTGACAGTCAAGGTTTTTCGAGTCGCACACGGAGCAGTCTCCCATGTCTATAACCTTGCTGATGAGACCTAATAGGTCGAAATGTACATTCAGGGATTGACATTTTCTCGATTTGTTTAACCTTACATTTGAACATATATGCCCTGCCTAAATTCATTAATTATTAACTAATTAATTTTCAAAATTAGGTATGACTTCAATTAAGCACATATCCTCCAAAAATTGTCGGCTTAAAGCCATATAAAAATAAACACATTTGTTTGTTTACTTAACCTCATATATATATATATATATATATATATATATATATAACTCAACCTTTTCCTCCTTATTCTCCAATTTTTTCAGTTAATGCCTGCCCTATAAGTGGGGCTTTGAATACACTGTATCCCCTGTAGAGGGTAAGACCCCCCCCCCAAAAAAATGGGTATGAAACCAAATTGCATCTCATGGTGAGACTTTAGTTCTGGAGATCCGGGGAGTGTGGAGTACCCTGTCATTGCCATTACTCTCATGTCCCCTCTGACTTGAAGTGGTAGTACCTGTTAGGGTCCCATCTATGGGTCTAATAGATATTTTTTTTAATTATTTGTATTCAATAGACCCGTGTGCAAAAATAGAAAATACTGAGAGTAAAACTCTTAAGAAACAACTACTCCAAAAAATGTAAATATAAGCATACAATGAATGTGATTCTCTAACACCAAGGTATAAAATAACCCTGATGGTTTGACATGCCATTAAAATCAATCAAAACTGTATATACTTACAGAACAAGAGTAGTAATATTTAACTTTTTTGTGAGCTTATAGCATAATTTCCAATGTCTATTTTATTTTAAGTGTGTGTGTTGTCTATCCTAGATAATTCTATTTACTGTAAGACATGGTATAACTATATTCAGTTAATGATGAGTACACAAAAACATCTCAATATTAAGATTTGTCATTTAGAATTTTATATAAGACCTAGAATTTTTAATGGATATTAAGATTTGTCATTTAGAATTGTATATAAGACCTAGAATTTTTAATGGATATTAAGATTTGTCATTTAGAATTGTATATAAGTTTATAACTTTTTATGGAATTTCTAAAGTTAAAAGTAATTAAAAAAATGTTTAAAATGTGTATAAGAGGAAAATATTAGCAAAAGTAATTGATACTTTTATGCCCTGATTTCAGATGACACTTGATATAAAGAAGTAGAAATTTAATATATTTAAGATACAAATATTTATTTTAACTTAAAATTGCATTTTTGTCAAATTATTTACTAAAATTTGAATATAATGAAATATTTAAGGTGTATTTTGAATTTGTATATTTTAAGTGACAAATGATTTCTATTTAATTCCAGCCTGAAGCCATATATAAGTGCTTACATTCACTAAGGTAAGTAATACTCTACTTCCAAGATGGAAAAAGTAGAGGAAGTGGATCCCCTCGTTTTAATGATATTTTCTATGAAATAAAAAATTATTATTATTTTAATTGAAAAAAGAAATGTAAGTCTGTTGTGATTCTTAAAAAAGAAAATATTCATTTTTTTTCCTCTAATTTTTCTCTAAAATGAAGTTGGACAATAGAGACCCCCATCTGTTGTAGTAAAATTTAATCAAATGTAGTTATGCCTATATAACAGGAATTATATTACAAGAATAACACAAAACCCAACACCCTGTCGGCTGGGGCGTTAGACTGCACCTCTGCAGAGGGGTAAGATTCCCCCAATGTGGCCACCTGTTGGCCGTGGGTGGCAACCCGTGATGCTTAAGGATAGAGCCCAGGTGGATGAGCAGTTCATGACTTGCAATATTCCACTTTGGCCCTATCTTGGGCTAGACGGGCGGTCGTAGAGGCCCCCTCCGATCAATCGGCTGGTCACGTCAAGCCCTAGCACCTATATGATTTTCCCAACCCTATTGCCCTTATGGCAAGCCCCAACCCCTTTTTATCATATGGGTGCTAGAAGGCAGTGACTGAGGGTCTACATGTCCTGGGAATGACGTTAAACTCTATCTGATGGTGAGGTTCTAGTTTTGGAGGTTTGGGGAATGTGGAGCACCCCTTCATCACCATTGCTCCCTGGTCCACTCTGACCTGGAGTGGTAGTACCTGTTAGGGTCCCATCTATGGGTTAAATAGAAAAATGTATTTATAAAAAAATTGTATTATCTATTAAGAATTGATTCATTTCAAAACTTTATCGGCATTAAATGACCCACTGAGGTTGATATGCCATAAAACAAAACCTAAATAAATAAAAAAAATGTTAAATAACTATTCATTTAAGAGTTGCAGTAATGAAGAGAAAAATAAAGAATCCTGAAAATATGAGACACATCTAAACTGGTAACTTGAAGTACATCATCTTCTTTTCATACTTACCAAATCCCTGTCGGCTGGGGCTTTAAAATACACTGACATAGACACCCCCTTCCATGGGGCCACCTGTTGGCCATGGGTGGCAACTCATGATGCTTAGGGATAGAACCTTGGTGGCTGAGCAGTCCATGACATGCAACACTCTACTTTAGCCCTTACTTATGCTAGATGAGCAGTTGGAGAGGCCCCCTCCGATCAACTTGAACTTGCCCAGAATTCTACACCACAAAACAGACATTCAACAACTTAGCTTCTTTGTAAGCCCTCCAAACTATTATAAGGAAAGGGAACCTTCTTGTACATTTTCATATATGAATTCCACCTCATTGTTGACTCATTTGTTGTTTTCTAACCATTTCTTCAACCTTTGCTATCTAGCAATTAGTACAATATCCTGGTTAGCAAATTTCCCCTCTTCCACTCTTTCTCTTCTCCTCTGCATTACCATACACAAATATAACACTGTTAAGCTCCATATATCTCTATTACAACCATAACATACAATATTATTATTAGGTAACGAATTGATGCTGCTAAAACGTCACATCATGTTATAGTAGTTGCACACTTATGATTGACAAGTTGATTTGGCAAGTTTCATGTGTGGCGTGTCCAGTTGGCCTAGGGGTAGAATCTCTGACTTTGCGTCCTGGGTCCGCTGGTTCGATCTCTGTCAGGGGGAGATCGTATGTATACACTGCTGATGAGACCAAAATTAGGTCGAAACAGCTGTACAGTGTTCCTTACATCGCACATGGTATTTGCCGAATTTGCTTGTCATGATTAATTAAATTATATAAATATTATTAACCCAAATCTTGTTACCAGATGGAAATTGTCACCTTGCTTATCTCAGGACAAAGAAATTTATGAATCGAGAATTCTTTCAAGCTGTATCTGTGCCAGTGCTACTGTACGGCTGCACCACTTGGACTCTAACGAAACACTTAAAGAAGCTGGATGGGAACTACACAATGATGCTGCTTGCTGTCTTGAACAAATCAAGTCATTGGTGATGACCGATAGGGACAGGTGGCAAGAGAGAGTCATGTGAATCTGTGCTGTCAGAGCGACCTCCTGATGATGATGAAAAACAATATCTTTGAATAGTTATTTGCTAAGTTTATTTTGGCACAAGGCCACAAATATAAAGTACTAAGTAAGGATTGAACTCACTATTGAATGATTAGCTTACTAACTTTGATTGTATGGTGAGTTAGCAATCTTTTCGCTGAATATTTCTGTTGCAGAAATAGAAAGGAAGAAATGGAAAAGTATTGCAGGACTTTTTTTCTAGACAGAGAATTAGCATTTGGGTTAGGAACCATTACTTCAGAACTGTTTTTTTTTTAAATCTATAAAAAGATATAAACTAGTCAGAAGAGTCAGATAAGTGTGGAACATTCCCAACAGCAGGTAAGTCTGCTTAGGAACATATACTGATATTTTAGAGGTGTTTAGATATGATTTACAAATTATTGTATGGCCTCATGATATCTATAGATTGATGTGTGTGTGTGTGTGTGGTGTGTATATATATATTATATATATATATATTATATATATATATATATATATATATATATATATATATATATATATATATATATAGGTTTGGCGGTTGGTTTTGAAGGCTATCACAATGCAAGTGTAAAGAAAAACATGGTAACTATGATGTTGTTCATTTACCTTTGATTTATTTTCTTAATATTTTGGGATGAAAAAATGCCTTCATGAGAAGATTTCTGAAAGTATGGAGCCCTTAAAGGGAGATGTTAACTGCTCCATTCATGATTGGGCAGATTCTAGGAACAGTCTAGATGAAATTTTATGATAAATTTAGACAATCCCTAAAATTTAAACTTCCAATTCTAAAAATGTTATGAGTTATGTTGATATTTAGCTCTACAAATTTGAGGGGTGTCACAAAAAATGGTGACTTTTTGTAACCTATTTTTGTCTGTAAAATGAATTCTAGAGCTCCCTACTACTAAAAATTGGTTTATAAACGTATTTTTGCCCAAGGAATCAAAAAAATACTATAAAAAATCTTAAAGTCAACCAATTTTAAGTTATTAATGATTTTTGACTTTTTCATAGTAAAAGATTGATATCCCAATGTGGCACTGTGTCTACGACAACAATTTTTTCTATTATTATTTCACATATATTAAACATTATTTATACCAAAAAGATAGTTTGATATTTGCTCAGAACTGAAGCTGCAACATTTAGCAAAAATTTGTTAAAATTTTGCACTTCCATTTTTCTGAAATTTTGTACAGGTGTGGACTATCTTAAAGTTAGCCAATCCCCAAAATTGGCTGAGTTATAATGATTCTAAAAATCGACATAACTCTCCAAACTTGGGTAGGGTGTTGCGAAAAATAGCGACTTTTTGTAATCTATTTTTGTCTGTAAAATGAGTTCTAGAGCTTCCCTACTCCTAAAAATTGGTTTCTAAGAGCATTTTAGCCCAAGGAATCCAAAAATGTTGTAAAGTTCTACTAAATGAAACTAATGAAGCTTAAGTTTTAAGGCCCCATAAATCTAGAGTGGGGCCCTAGAAGTTATTTTACTCCACTTTGCTTACAAAGTTTGGGTCTACTGTATGATAAAAGGCATTTAGAAAATAATATTAATATATTTCAGTATAAAATAATAGTATTAAAAGGTTATTAAACCAGGAACCTTGCAATTCTTAGACGGGTGCTCTATCAGCTGAGCTAAACCAGCCCCTTAATATATACAGTTCATCTTTCTTTTTCTTTTCGAAGTCCGTCGCAGATGACGATGATGTCACTTCATATCTTCAATTGTGGACTCTTTGGTGGCTCATTAGTCCAATTTCTAGACTTGCAGATGCGGTCACACACATTGCAGGGGAAATTCCCATCTACATTTGGTTGTTCGTGACGACGAAGACGTCGCCGCTCTGCAGTCCTGTTTATCTTATTATTGAGCTGCTTAGCTCCTGTGCGGCAGGCATCTCGCCAACCCTGTCTGTTGGAGGCCAGAACTTCCATGCTTGAAGGTGTGATGTTACGGCGCTTGGGTGCAAGCACTGAGGCTTCTGGGGAGGCTTGCCTCTTGTAAAGTGACTCAATACTACCTGAGACAGCACCCTGCAACAGCTTGGCAGCCCAGTTGTCTCAGACTTTCCCCTGCCACTGGACTAACTGCGGAACAGCCAAGATAGTGGACTGGGGTCTGTGGAGCCTCTTTCCACTTAAAATGTCTCATGCACAAGTTTCACTTCATACCACCTTCAACTTTCATATATACAGTATAAACTCACTAAACTCCTTTTTTTTTTCTTTTTTTTTTACTTTAAAATATTAATGAGACTTGTAAAAGGCACCAGAAGTTGATGATAAGGAAAAACAATGACAAAACTCCAATCCTATAACATTTCATGGCTAATAATAAATTATTCAGTTAACTTTCTTTCTTTCTTTTTTTTTTTATTTATAATAAACCTCTTCTCACTTTGTTTACACATCTTCTATTGTAACAAACTCACATTTTATAAATATTATTTGGATTATTAGGACTATTGTCCTCAGCTTCAATGTTATCTGTACAACGTTTCAGCCAATGCACCTTCTGGTCTTCTTCAGGTATTTCTTGTCAGACTCGGGAACCTTCGGGAACCTTCTTTTTGAACTCGGGAACCTTCTTTTTGAACTCGGGAACCTTCTTGGAACTGTTTTCATTCCGCTCACATTTTATATCACTGATAATTTTATTTGGTGTTTGTATTTTTTTTTACCAAAACTTAAGAATCTTGTCAAGTAGAAAGTCAGTACAGAAATGTTTGATTTTTATTTTCTATGCAAATTTTTAAAAGATATTCAAAAATTTGTTGTTTTTATTTCTTTTTAAATTTCAGACCCTACCATGGTGTGCTTCTTTTAGTAGACAGTGAAACACTGTTGAAATCCCTGCCAATTGACAACTCCCCAGCACTATCGCGACTAATTCATTATATAAATCCTACTAAAAACCTAAAAACACTTTCACTTGATACTGACTTGAGTTTATCACAGGTAAGAGATACTTGCTTCTATTTTTTATTTATTTATACAGGATGATTGAAAAGTAACTTCCTATTTGAAACTATTTATAATTTTTTATATGCAGTTACATTTTCTCAATTCTTTGATATATGTTCTTTAATATATGGCAATTAAATCTGTGTCGTTGTTGTTGGAGCCTCTCCAGATTTTGCTATTGTTGTTCATGAATGGCTGAATCACCATTTTCCTGGGAGATGGATGGGTAGACGTGGTTAGCATGAGTGACCGGCAAGAAGCCCTAATTTAACATCCTGCAACTTTTTTCTTTATGGTTGGTTGAAGGAGCAAGTCTACTCTACGAAATCATCGACTTTGGAATAACTTGAAGGACGAATACAATAATTTATTTTTGCCACAAGAGTTCCTGGGAAGATCAGTTGATTCAATTCCTGAGCGGCTTGAGAGGCAAATGCTGGTGTCCATATAGAATTTTAAATAAAACTCCATGTTATGTGTGTTCATCTCGTATTCATTTTTTGTAAAAATAATGATTCAGAAATAAATTATAAGATTTTTAAAATATGGAAGGGAGTTACTTTACAATCACAATGTATTATAGTTTATACTTTTTATGCATATCTAATATTCTTTGAATAAATGATTTTACTTTTCTTTTCTTTAAAGGTTTTTCGTTTAGTTAGCCATCTTGTGTACTGGGCTAAAGCTATGGTCATATTTCCTCTATGTGAGAACAATATGTATGTATTGTCACCTCATACCAATCCAATCACGTAAGATTTATTTATCTTCTTTCTAATCAACTAAAATGGACTTGCACATGTAGACAACAGTTAGTAAATGAGTGAAAAAAATGTAGTTAAGATTTCAAGATGTTTAAATATTACGGTGAGTCAAAAGTTTTGCAATATTTTAGAACATGCTAGTTTGTAGTGCTCAGTCAAAGATAATTCGACAGCAGCATATGCTTACTAGGTCTTCTTGCCCTGTGTCCCGTGGCTTCAGCCATTGAACCGATAAGATATATAATATCAGCATGATCCCAGGGAGCCATAACTCCAGGCAGCACCTGCCCTCTTGTCTAAAAAGGGCAGGGCTGGGTTTATTGCCCAGTGACTGAGGCACCTCAAAAGAGGAATGATTCACACAATTTTGAACACTGTCCATGCATGAGCTTCAGTTTGTGCATGATCCCTCATGTTCAACTGACAGGGTGGGATGTCAGTAAATAACTGCTAGTTAGTTGTGCGTATATCATGTGACTAAAGCAGTTTAAACTGTGGGAGGTAGTATTGTGGTAGTTGGTGCACTGATATGTTATACATTTCTTTATTCCACATGGGATTTGAAAGCAGCTCAGATGAACATGCAAATTTGGGAACTTATGATTTATAAGTTTGAAGTGGTCCATAAAACCATGGAAGCTACCAAAAACATTTGTCATGCAAAAAGTGAAAGCACAGTTTATGACAATACAGCAATCAGATGATTCAAGAAATTTTACTCAGGTTACTAGAACCTTGACAATCGGGTACCGTCAGGTAATCATAAAATTGTGGATTCTGAGTTTATGCTCCAAACCATAGAGGCATATTTGGTGAGTAGCACTCTGAGTGTATCAGGCAAGCTCAGCAACTCGCAGTTCTATGGGGTTCAACACCTTCCCGATCTTGCCAAAAATCATCATGCAAGGTCAATTAGACCTAAAAGCCATAGAGGCAAATCTGGTGAGTAGCACTCTGAGTGTATCAGGCAAGCTCAGCATCTCACAGTCCAGTGGGTTTCAACACTTTCACGACCTTGGCAAAAAAAATCCAGAGCTGCCAAAGCAACAATGAGCCTGTTCAATTCTCAGACAGGTGACCATTTAAGCAACTGCAGGTTCTGTAAGAAATTGAATATCAAAATACCTTGATTCAGCATTAAATGACCCAAAAATGCCATAAATAAACCAACCAGAGCTGCCAAATTGTGCCTCACATTAACAAAATATTGCAAAACCTTTTATTTTAGTTTAATTTTCTAAACTTAAGGATATTTGAAAGATTTTTAACAAATATAACTTGAAGCATCTACTTTCTTATCATAGTCAAATTAGTAATTTATTCTGTGAACTTTCAAAAAGTAGTAAATAACACTGAACTAAAAAGTGACCAATCATTTTGTAGGAGAAATTAATATTAGTATTTTATGCATCCAGGTATACGGACATAGTGTATGATTAGTAGACCTTACAACTCACAAGAAATTTATCTTGGAATGGCTAACAAAATAGCCAACAGCTATGATGTCACATATTTACAGGTCCTAAAACTATTTATGTCATACTGAAAATAATTCTATTTTTCCTACCTTGATAGTGAACTTCTACATAATGACTATTTATGGTAAATGTGATTTCAACGATACTTATTTTTAAAAAATTAAGAAATGATGGCTCTAAGGATGAAAATTTGTTTCTTTCTTTCTTTTAATGGCATATCAACCTCTGTGGGTTATTTAATGCCAAAAACATCCTTGTAAAAGAACAGTATGGGTACTATTTAACCTATAGCTGGAGGGAAACTTTTTGCATTTGCTTCTAAGGAATTTGATTTTTTTTTTTTTTTTTTTTTTTTTTACAAGTTCTGGGTCTTCTTATTCCAACAGTGGACACAATTAAAGTCTAGATATTTCACTGATATCTCATTATATTGGTACTGTGTTTCCCCCAAAATAAGACTGGACAAATATTAATTTTCACTCCAAAAAATTTACCATTAACATGTCCTTTTATTCAAAAACTCATGAAAGTCGTGTACTTTATGAAGTGACCTTATTTGCCACGACCAGAAAAACTGTAGTTTTGAAATTTGTGTGGGTGTAGCTACAGCTTTTCCTGAGCATCCAGATAAACAGCACAAGCAAATGCATGTCATCTTGATCATTGACAAAGACAAGTGTTTGCATTGCATGATGTGATTGTGAAGAATGCTTATTTCTTTCGTCTATCTGCTGCTTACAACTAGGGATGGGGGGGGGGCTTAGGACCATATTGACCTTTAGGCACCCCTTATTGATCTCGATTAAGAAAGGACATGTTTTTCATTTACACCGTCAATATTCAGTTGTTTTAACAGACAATTTTTAGATAATTTTTTTTTAAATTATAAGACTAACCCCTAACCCTAACCTCTAATAAACAACTGGATATTGACGGTGTAAATGAAAAACATGTCCTTTCTTAATCGAGATCAAAAAGGGGTGCCTAAAGATAATATGGTCCGGGTCTTATATTAAATTCACCCTGAATAATTTACACTAGGTCTTATTTTGCAAGTAGATCTTATTTTGGGGAAACACTGAAGTATATAACATGTGCGTGGCTGTGATATTGTTTTTCTAAAAAAATGTTTAAATATTCCAAATTCAAGATTGTTAATCTTTTTAGATTGTTAATCAGCCATGTTTAAAGTTTATAAAATATTCACCTTGTTTAGGCCTGATCTCTATTAGTATTTTTATTAAAGTAAAAAGTGAAATAATAATATACAAACTTTAATGATTTTAAAATAATTATATTCCTTAGAGCCGGTTTGGCTCAATCGGTAGAGCATTCGACTAGGAAACACGTACCGAGTTCGATACCAGCCCTCACCCCCTCGCCGTATGAGTAGCACAGGGATCTGTGCAGTAAAGTGAGGAGCTGATTGTAGACACCAAACAATCTCTTTGGTCTAGCACTAGTGAAAAAGGGGATAGACTCCCTCGCTTTCTGGCTAATACTGACTTTAGGCCACCCTGACGACTTTACTTGCTTACTTATGGAAGTACAATGAGGAAATTAATCTGACAGTATGTGGAGAAATTTTTAAAAGAAAACAAACACAGGATGTCATGAATGATGGAAACTCTTTATGTCGATACTTAAGTATTTCAGGGTTTGTTTTTTTTGTTTTTCTTTTTTTTTTTTTTTCTTTTTTTTCCACCCTCTAGCTATAGGTTAAATAGTACCCATACAGTTCGTTCATCTTTTACTCATACACATTTTCAATGATCTGATAACGGTTTTATTTTTTTTTAAATGAAATACTTAAGTATCGACATAAAGAGTTTCCATCATTCATGACATCTTGTGTTTGTTTTCTTTAAAAATTTACTTACTTATATTCCTTAAAATAGATAATGTATGAAAATGTTTTAAAAGATTTGAAATGTGTTAATTTGCATATAAATTTATTCAATTCTTCTTGAATATTTCCAGCAATATTTATTTGGTGAAATCTTTTGAAAGAAATTTCCCCAATGAATCTTTACCAGCTGTTCTGGCTAAATATTCTCTCCCCATTCGAATGAGTGAATACCGAGATGCTCTTGACACTTCTCAGAAACAGGTAAACAAAATATTTGATGTTTTCTCAAAAAAATAAAATTTCCATGATGAATCTATAACATACAACACATAATTGTGAAAAAATATCATAATTTGTTCAAATTATGTGACATATATGTTTATTATTTCTCGGAATTTTTGAGATGAAGCTTGATAATTAGTATTATTTGGATCATTGTCCTCATCTTCATTGTTATTTGTACAACATTTTGGTCGATGTGCCCTCCAGCTTTCTTCAGGTATTACCTGTCGGACTTGGGAACCTTCTTGTCGCAATAGGGAACCTTCTTGTCATAATCGGGAGCCATCACATAACCATCACATAAATATGTTTATTATATTTTTCTGTATTTTTGAGATGAGGCTTGATGTGAATAATTTTGATTTTTCAGACTGTTGTCCTCATCTTTATTGTAGTACATATAACCACAAAATTTTGGCCATCGTATCCTCCAGTATTCCTCAGGTGTTCCCTGTGTATCTGAGGAACTGTCAAACTATTAAAAATGATTTCCCAGGTTGGATCATTACTATGCTTGGATACATGGAGAACACCTGAGGAAGCCTGGAGGAAACACTGGCTGAAACGCTATGTTTATATATCCCACAATAAAGAGGAGGACAACAGTCTGAAAAATACAAATTGTCAAGCCTTATCTAAAAATAAATCAGACAAATTTGTAAATTTTATTTTGATAATGTAAAACAATTTTACTAATAATTGAGGTTTAAATAAAAAATAAAATCATGGAGAATGTGATGTAAATAACGACCACAATAAAGAGGAGGACAACAGTCTGAAAAATACAAATTAACAAACCTCATCTAAAAAATTCAGACAAATTTGTAAATTTTATTTTGATAATGTAAAACAATTTTACTAATAATTGAGGTTTAAATAAAAAAATAAAATCATGGAGAATGTGATGTAAATAACGAAGGGAATTGTTACTTGAATAGTAATATAGTTTTAGTTACAGACAGACAAAAACACAATCTCCGTTATAATAAGATATTCTTTTTTCTCAACTTTTACAGATTTGTTTTGTTTTTTTGTTTTTTTTCAGAGTCAGAAATGCAAGTTAGTGGTGTGGATGTTGCAACATCAAGTTCTCATCCAACTGCACACCTACATATTTCTCTCTCTCCCCACTCAAAAGAGTAAGAAGAAAAAGTTGTCTGATTCTCTTCTCTCATCTACGCCTCTCTCGCAGTGCCTACTTGGAAGAAGTGTTCCTGACGTTACCATTGATGAAAACTGCGTTTTGGAGAGGACACAGAGCTCTTCGGATATAGCTTCTGGTTTGCTGATTTTCTTTCTCAAAAAAAATTATTTTTCACATTGTCATTCATGGATCGATAAGTCTGTAGCCTTACATGTTTCTGTATTTGATGGCATATGAGAACCAACCTCTCATTTACATTTATTAATCTATGCTTTATGCGCCAAAATTTATATCAGTCAAAGATTACCACTTAGCATTTTTTTAGGACATGAGACCAGGAAAATGCTAAGTGGTAATCTTTGACTGATAAAAATTTTGGTGCATAAAGCATATATGTTTCCTGGCCTCATGCCCTAAAAAAATGCTAAGTGGTAATCTTTGACTGATATTTATTAATCTATATATTAATACTCGTGTTCCTTAATTGTATGACTATTATCATCTTGCAACACCCTCTGGTTAAAAATGAGACCATCCAAATTTTTTCAAGATGAAATACAAAAATGTTAATCTTGATTGTCTAGTGTTGCTTATCTGCCAAATTCTTATTTCTTAAGACTGTTGTCACCTCAGGTAAATAATGGACCATTCTGTTTTTATTATAAAGAAAGGGAAGAAAGAGGACATGCTATACAGAAAAAAATTTAAGAAAGAGAGTAGGGGAAAATAGAGGGGACGAGCATGCAGAAGCGATAATGCTAATCTGTTTCAATTGAACATAATGAAAAGGAAGAAAGAAAAGAAAAATAGTTAAATCAAGATTATTATACGTTTTACATATTGAACTCATATTCAATAGCTCTTAAGTAAACATATCAAATGTTGTAATAATTAAATTATCATACTGTGGTATATCCACAGGACCTGCTTGTACAGTATTATAATTCTTCCAGGTTGTAGCCATGTCAGTGTTACTGTATGTCTGCACCACTTGTACTCTAATGAAACACTTAGAGAAAAAGCTAGATGGGAATTACACAATGATGCTGCATGCTGTCTTGCACAAATCCAGGAAGCAGCACCCCACAAAAAAAAGCAGCTGTACAGCCACTTATCTCCTATCACACAAACCATCCAAAGTAAGACAAACAAGACATGCTGGACACTGCTGGAGAAGCAAGGATGCACTCAATTGACATTGTCCTGTGTCCATCTACACATGAACACACTAGTGTAGGCTGGCCAGAAAATCATCTACATCAATCAGCTCTGTGTGGATTCTGGATGCTGTGCAGAAGACCTGACCAATAGGGATGGGTGGTGAAAGAGTCGTGGGAATTCTTGCTATCAGCATGACCTGATAATGATGTTAAGCTGAGTACGACTACTGGTAGTCTGTGGCGTTTGGGTAGCCTAACAGATACCTTAACTTTGAATAATTGACCCAGGAGATAGAGGAAGCGGATCTTCTGTGCCCATCAAATACAATCATTTTTAGCTGAATTTTGATCTTTAATTTTCACTGTATAATGTTCAGTCTGATTAATATTCACAGATCAAGTCTCCAATAAGCACCCCAAATCACACCAGTAATGAAAAGGTCATTTTTTGCTTTTCACCGCTAGTATCCACTTCTGATTATTTGTAAACAAATCAACAGACAATATTTTGCATTTATATTGTATGAATAACTTTTATTCTGACTTTAGTCCTTATTCTTTCTTCTTTTTTTTTTTTCTTTCTTTTCCTATTTTAATTTTTTACCTTACTAGTTAGTGAAAGTTTTTTCCTCCTCACTGTCCATGCACGTTATGCCCCCCCCCCTGCCCACATGTTAGAATAGGTTAGAATCTTTAAATTCTAGCACAGCTTACAAAGTAAAAGACCTCCTTTGCTTTGCTCTGCTACTAAACTCAGTTTCTTTCCAGATATTGTGGTGAGTTTTTCACTTGTCATTTGTATCTGACATTAGAATTTCATTGTAATTTCAATATTGATTTTAATACAATATATATGCAAAATATCATGTTGGTTTGTTTACAAATAATCGGAATCAGAAGTTAGCGGTGAAAAGCAAAGTGACCTTTTCATTACTGGGGTGATTCGGGGTGCTTATTGGAGACTTGATCAATATTCACTACTGCATTGATAGAGGAGGACATTATGTTGACAAATATTTATGTAAATTAATTTTTTTTTCATCATCAGACTTTATGTACCCACATATAAGAATGAATACATGCATGTATATAAACCAAAAGGGCCATTTTAGCTCAGTCGGTAGAGCATTCACCTAGTAAACATAGGGTTCTGAGTTCGATATTAGTCCCCGCCAACTCAATGCATGAGTAGCACAGATTGGGCAATCTGATCTGTGCAGTAACACATCTGGGAGC
Source organism: Doryteuthis pealeii (assembly GCA_023376005.1). Lineage (NCBI taxonomy): Eukaryota > Metazoa > Mollusca > Cephalopoda > Myopsida > Loliginidae > Doryteuthis > Doryteuthis pealeii. Next base: position 89,231,912 of record CM042148.1, on the reverse strand, counting down.
TGACAGTAGGTCTGGTGCTCCACCTCAGCCAAAAAACTATCTTCTTGGTCGAGCACTGACAAAAAAAAGGGGATAGACTATCTTGCTGTTTAGCTCATAACAATAATAGGCCAATCCACAGACTTTACTTACTCTATATAAGTCAAAATTACTACAGTTAAGCAACTTGTTCATCAAATAGTAGTTAACTACTTTCATTGAAACAAAAGTGGATTACTTGAAAAGTGTCTCAATTTTTTTCTTGTAATATATAGTTAATATAGTGTATCTGCAAGAATGGTCTCAGGTGCTTTGGCATTGCCCCTTCCAGCTGGGAAAATTTGGCTCAGGACTGCCCTCGGTAGAGGACTGTTCATGTCAGAAATCACCCTGACGCAACACCATGAAGCTAAGCGGTCCAGAAGAAAGCAGCGGCAACAAAGCACCAGCACATCAACATCTTCAGGGACAGCCTTCAAATGCGACATCTGTGGTTGAGAATGTTTTTCAAACCTTGGACTTCACAGTCACAAGAGGCACTGTAACTTCAGGGGCACAAAAACTATATTATAGTCTTACGAAACTGAAATTCCAATAATAGTTTATCCACACTTTATTTTTAAATAATACTTTAAAATTATTTAGATTCTTTCACAGGTATGTTCTGTATTTAAGAGTACCACCATGAAGTAATGGTTAGCAAATCATCTCTCTATAGTCAGTTCAATCATTCTTTATTGGACGCTCTACTTCTGTGGTTTTATGCCAGATTAAAATAAAGCTTATTTAATACTGTGTTTCACCAAAAATAAAACCTACCTGCAAAATAACACCTAGTGTGATTTTTCAGGATGATTTTGATATAAGTCCTCCCCTTAAAATAAGCCCTTGTTGAGAGCAGCAGACAGACGAAATAAATAAATATTTTTCACAATCACATCATGCGACACAAACACTTGGCTTCGTCAATGATTAAATGTAGATCGTTTTTCATAATTTCTGTTTATTTAGAAATTTTATAATTTTCTACATCGTAATTTCGTTTTTCAATATATGAGGAATAAGACCTTCCCAGAAAATAAGCCTTAGTTTTATATTTCAGAGTGAAAATTAATATAAGCCTTGTCTTATTTTTGGTAGCCTTTTAAAAAAAAAAAAGAGCCTACAAATAATCTTAGTAAAACAAACAGAAATTTGTTTCTGTATTTTTGGTGTCAGTTTGTTTCAATTTCTACAAATATATCTTTGTCTTTTTTACAGTGAACAGTGATGAGAGTGTCAACCTGGGCATTCCTCATTCTACATCACTAGATGTCCTTAATCTAAGTGAAGGCCTCAGAGACACTATGTTAAAGTATTTAACACCAGAGGAATATGAAACAGTCCTAAGGCTTCCAGCTTCTCGTAATATTGAAGACCTAAAACTTTTTGCCAGGTAACATTTTACACTATCAAACTTAGATTTCTTTATAAATTATAAGCAACAATAAAATTACAATGTCAACTTTATGTAAAGTATAAAAGTAGCACTGAATGTTTAAATCTTTCTTTTTTTTTTTTTTTTTTTTTTTAAATAAGTTACTTTAGTTTTTCTTAAGGCATTTAATTTTAATATTTGTTCTTAAGTTATTAAAACAATGCAAATGAATTGGAGAAATTGCTAGATTTGAATATTTTTCAAATCATAAGATTTAATCATAAAATTAGACCACATGTATACATTTTTAGTTTATTAAAATTATCAACATGTATCTTTTTTTTTTTTTTTTTATTCTTAGCTATAATTTTTTTTTTTTTTTTTTTTTCTATTTTTACTTCAAATATTTCTTGGAAATTTTGGCCCAAAGTCTAAAATGGAAATGATCAGTTCTATCTACTTTGAAAAATGCAGCATTTAATTGGTTCTCTAAAAAAAATGTTTTTTTTTTTAAGATTTGAAAATCCTCCTTCAATAAAAACTTAATTTGAATCCATGTTTCCTAACATGGGATGCACTCCCCTACAGGGAGGGGGGTTGATTTTTAAAGTGGGAAATTCAAGGGAGTTATTAACAGTGAGTTTTTTTTCTAGTGAGTTAATGAGTATGAGTAAGTTAATACCTACAGTGCATATATAGTATCAATACATAAAAAATATTTGTGTATGTATGTACATGTGTAATTATGTATATACTGTGTGTGTGTGTGTATATATAGATATAGATATATATATATATAACTGTGTTTTTTTTGTTTTTTTTTTTTTTTAGAAATTTGCTGTGAAATTGAAGTTTTTTTTCTTTTTAATTTCAGTTTATGTTGCTATTTCGATGGAAGACATCATTTGGAAGAAATCATGTATTATGAAGATCTTCGGCGATCTCAAGTATTAGCAATTTTAGATAACTTCCATGACATTCTTGAAACTTGCACTCATGAAGATCCTGCCACATCTTTTCACATCAGGTAACATTGATGAGGGAAACACACACAATTCTAGATCAGCATTTTATTATATCAGTTTCAATTCTCAAAATCAAATCATTGTCACATGCAAACGGATTTACTGTGGATTATTTTTCTGCAAAATTTAAAAAATAATTTGTAAAACAAAAAAAATTATTTTTGAAGTTTAATTTTTTTTTTTTTTTTTTTTTCCTATCATTTCACTTTTATGTAAATTTTAGGGAAATCTAGACACTAATTTTAAAAAAATTAATTGCAAGTAATTTATAAGAATTAGCAAAAATATGCGCCATCAGGTACAAGTATTTCAGTTTTAACGAATACACATATATTAAATTAGAAAGACTCGCAAAACTAAACAAGAAAGCATATAAAAAGATTGCACTTTATTTAAGTTGATTTGAATATGAAATTATACATAGTCTGAGAATAAAACAATAATATTAGAAATCAATAACACCAAGTAATTATTCATTAAAATCGATTGTGTTAAAACCAGTATGCAAATTATGCACATCACATATTATGTAAATCTTTATTTCTTAATGATATACAGAACACATTGCAGGATTTTAAACACATTAATAACATGAGCTGTTTTGAGGCAAAGCTAACTCAGCAAGACCTTCATAGAGACATTGTTAATAGATAAGATCCTGATTAAGATTAGATAATAATTATTTAATAACCATTCAGAATATAATGTAAATAACTTAGCAAATTGTGACATTGGTGGTGATGTAGTCTCATTTACAGACATACAGATAATCTCCATTGTAATTAGATTTACTATTAACTTTAATGTCCTTTTTTAATATTACTTGGTAGAAAATCATAATACCTGTACCTATAGTATATAAATCAATACTTTTATTGCATATGTAAAAGGTTTTTTAAGAGAAAATAACTGCTGATATAAAGAACAATTGAAATTAATAAAAAGATTTTATGTTAATTATCATATTCCCAACAACTGAGTAAATGATTTTGAATAAATAGGACATTGATTTTTACCAAAATACAATTCTATAATTATCAACATATTTTATTTATTTAACTATTAATTTTAATTTTTTTTAAATAGCAATTTTTTGCAATTAATGCTTATATGATTTTAATTTTACAGAAAAATTAATAAGATTTATTGAAAACCTGGCTCAAAAAATATGAACATCTTTTTTTTATACATCAGCTGGGCCTCAGGAATATTTCAATAAACATAACTAGCTTATCAGTTTGTAACTATTATACCTGGCAGCACAGATTCCCTTGACTCTCTCTTGCCGTTCATCCCTACTGGTCATGGCACTTGGTAAGTCCTCTAGACAACATACAGTGTCTGCACCGAGCTAATGAACGTAAGTTTTTGCTGTTTGGCCAACACTGGTGTGTCTATGTGTAGGTAAGAGAACATTGCTTTATGAGTTTGTCTTTGCTTCTTGGATGGTTTTGTGAGATGGGAGGTAAGTGGCTTACAGCTGCTGTTTTGTAAGGTACTGCTTTCAGGATTTGTTCAAAATAGTACACAGCATCCTTGTGTAGTTCTCATTAACTTTTTTCTCCAGGTGTTTTGTTAAGTCCAAGTGGTACAATCATACAATAGTACTGACACAGCTTAGCATGAAAGAATTCCTGTTTTATTTTATCAGAGATCAGATTTCCGTATGGTTGTTAACCTTTCAATAGCAGTCCATGCCTTATGTGTATGTTGACATCGCTTTCAGTAGAAGAGATATTGCTACCAAGGTATATGAACTGGTCTATTAATTTCAGAGGCTTGCCATTTAATGAGTATATACCAATGTTTTTTTTTTTTTTTTTTTTTAGCAATAATACAGTTCAAATGCTAAACCCAACACA
>CM042148.1:89212629-89222629 GCA_023376005.1 Doryteuthis pealeii | reverse complement strand
AATTTCCTAGAGAAATAGCATTTCACCTATTTTAAAAATTTAATTCAACCCTCATCATTTGCTTCTCTGCCTTCTGAGACACGTTTTTAAATGAACCTCAAACATTCTTTTTTTTAAGATGATTCTTTAAAATTCGTCTGTCAAATGTGTATGATCGTTCTTCAATCATTGCTTACCTATGCGCACATATACCTAAATTGTGTGCCAGCTAAAACAATGTATTTTGTGTGTGTTTTTTATAGCATGTTCAGTTCTATTTTATTGCAGAACAATTGTGATATAAATGTATTTCCATTTTGGAAATAAATCCAAATATGTCCAGAATAAAGAAAATGATTTGTTTTTTTTTCTTGTGTGTGTGTGAATCTTTAGTTTTTGTGTGTTTTTTTTAAATCTATTTCTTGATTGAGTTTTCAAGCTAAAGTGATATACCAACAAAATGTGAAACTTAATTTGTTCTGAAAAAATTTGATATTTCAGACTGTTGTCCTCATCTTTGTGTTCAGGCCACTGTAACCTTGAGCTCTGTTCAGGTGCTGTTTTTAATTACCTTAAAATAATTCATCTTCAGAAAATTACTTATGAATTCAAACGTGGTTTTGGAGCTGAAATCATTACCACTAGTTCGAGGAGGCTCCAAGCATTATAAATGCCACCAGATCTATTGACTGAAATGAGATTATATATAGAAAAAAATAAAATGGAAGAAAATTACTTATTCTAAAACACAATGATCACCCTGAATTCAAACGTGCATTTTGTGACCTCTTTTCGGATTTCAAGTCAGATTAAAACAGTTAAATAATTAAAGAAAACCCACCTAAACAAGGCCCAAGGTTACAGTGGCCTGAACATTGTGTTTATACACACAAAGATGAGGAGGACAACAGTCCAAAATATCAAAATTATTCATATCAAGCCTCATCTCATAAATACAGACAAATTAATTTGTTCTTTTTAAACTAAAGTTCTATTAATCTCTCCTCTCACTTCTTGTGAAATTGACATTTGCCAAAAAAACTTCAAATGCACTGACCAATCAAACTCTTTACTTGTGCAAATAAAGAAATCGGGTGGAGCGGGTTGTTTTGTTTTTTTTAGTTTTTTAAAATTAACTTTGTTTTTTAAATTAACATTTTTTTATTTTTTTATTTTTATTAAAGAATGTTCTGTTTGTAACAAAGTTTCTTTTGGTTATTATATCTGTTAATTCCTTTGTGCCTTTTTTAAAACCATTTTTGGCAAAATTCAAAGTTGATAAAGCCTTCCAGGAGACACTTGTGTGTCCAAATAAAATACTGTAATTATGTTGACAAGGTGTGAATATGGTCTTGTCTGATATTAGAAACATTTAAAGGGTGAATGTGGGGTTACTACTCTCACTCTCTATTTCACATGCACACACACACACACACACCACACACAAACAACAATAATAATTCTCAATCCATTTATCATGTAGACAATTTAATTAACTGTGATTCTAAATTTGCTCACTTTTTCTAAAAATGAAATTTAAAAAAACTCTTTTAACCCTTTATCTACCATAGCACCCCAAACCACCCTGTGATCAAAATGCCAGCCCCCCTGAAAAATGGCCAAAAAATCAGCTCTTAAAAATGGTTAAGAATTATTTTTTTTTTTAATGAATACATTTCTATTTAGTATTAAAGGATCAGCAATAGATACTAGCTTGTCAACAATTTCACTACACTATTGCAGATGGCAGAAGTAAAAGAGTTTTTAAAAAAACGCTAATGTTTTTGCCCTTTAGACCTCTCCCCCTAAATCTTGAGCAATTGGGTCAGCAATGTTTGAGATGTTTAATTATGATCTTTGAATATCAAAAGATCACAAGATGATTATTGATTGAGCAATTATTTGTTTACAATGAATTTTAATGTTTGCATTATCATTAGACTTAGGATTTTCATGGAACTTTCATGAGATCAGGAAAATTGGAATTTTTTCTTTTTTTAGACTATTATTTTTTAACTACTTAATATAAATATAGACAAATATACTACAAACGGTGCTTCTCATATCTGGTCCACCAGTTTGGTGCTGGTCCGCAGGTGCCATACATGATTTTTAAAAATTGGTATAGTTTAAAGTAGACCAACCATACATATAAACTAAAATTGGAAATATATTTCTAAAAATATCAACTGTCTGAAATCTCTCTCAATATGCTTCTCCCATTTCCATCAACATACAAGACTTTTTATCACACACATTGTTGAAAAAAGCAAAGTACAGGAACAATTTGGATATTCGGAAACCATTACGTGTGGCACTCTCTTCTATTAAGTCAAGATTTGACAAATTGACAAAAAAGTCTCACTTTTCCCATTGACTGGGAGTTATCAATATATTTATAAAATATAAACTAAGAGATTTTTTTATTAAATAAAGTTAATTTTAACATGCCTGCATAAATACTTTTTATTTGAAGTTTAACAAATTCTTTAATTTTATACACTGGTCCATGCATTGATCAAAAAAATGTCAATCAGTCCGCAATTTCCAAAAATTTGAGAAACACTGTACTACAGAATAACTCAGACATAACCAACACAACATTAAAACTTATACAAACAAGATTATTTGAGATTCTAGTGTAATATAATTAGGGGGCTCTGAGGTAATTGGAGGTCGCAAGACAATTTTAGTAAAAGTAAATTATGGGTGAAGAAGAGAGAAATATTTTGGAAAAATATTTCTAAAGGAAAAATCTGATAGGAATGCATTTTGATTGTTTTTGAATTCCAACCAGAAAAACTTCTGATGTTGAAATATGGACGATATGACCTTTAGGCACCCCTTCCGCGATCTCGACTCACAAGCACACTTTTCTCATTTACACTGTCAAAATCCGGTTGTTTGTTAGGGGTTAGTATTATAATTTTTTTAAAAAACTCTAAAAATCGTCTGTTAACCAGATTTTGACGGTGTAAGTGGAAAAAATGTCCCCCACGAATCAAGATCGCAAAAGGGGTACCTAAAGGTAATATGGTCCAAATATTTGGGGAAATAAACAATATACAGAAATAATTTGGTGAATTACGTCAACAAAAGGAATCAGATGAGGGGTGGGAGATTAACAATAATCATAAAATAAAGGACCCTGTGTTCAAGGGAGAGTCGGTATCTGTTGGTCAGAGAGGAAGGTTAGGTGGAAGGGTGCACGATGTAAATACTGGGCTTGGACGAAATTTGCAGAGAGTTCACAGCCGCTTGATAAAATCCCTCCCCCTCCTTTTTATCTTCCTAATATGACAGGCTAGAGTGGAATTACAGTTCTCCTTTTCTCTGTATCTCTCTTTCTGTTGATGTTTACTATTACTTCACGATCAAACGGCAAAATAAAATTGTGGACAACAGAGAACACAAATTGACTTGCGTCTGAATGTTTTTTTCTAAAATCCAAAACAGGATTTAAGGGACGTTTTCACACATGAAGGAATGAGCCCACATTCATAAGAAATTAAGACCCAGCTCAGTCGGTATAATCATCAGCTAGGAATCACAAGGTTCTTGGTTCAATACCATCCCTCACTAACTCAGCGTATGAGTAGCACAGTGATCTGTGTGGTAAAGTGAGGAGCTGATGGTAGGTGTGGCACTCTACCTCAGATACTAAAATAATCTTCTTAGTCTAGCACTAGTGAAAAGGGGATAAACTCCCTCGCTGTCTGGCTGATACTGACATTGGGCCGCCCCAACAACTTATTTTATATTAGCAATATTAAACTTTTCAATAGTCAAAGAGTAATTTGTGTTTCACTTGTTAAGTTCATATTCTCTGGGAAAAAAATTTGGCTCCGGTTGTAAGTAGATATTTCAATTGTATTACTTTGTAAAAGAAATGGCTTCCTCTATATTTTAAGAAGCTGACATTTTTGTTATAAATTAATCAAATACCTTGAATTTGATGCATTCGAGAACCATTGTGTGTGGAACTCTCTTCTACCAAGTCAAGACTTGACAAATAAGAAGCAGTCTCCTGATATTAATATATTTTTTTTGTGTGTGTGAATGAGAGTAACATTCCATGGAGCTTTGCAACTGATTTAAAGAGAATGTGATAGAAATGTTCTAAAAAAAACATGTGACCCCACCCCCCATAAGGGAATAGATTTCAACCCTGATTCTGTTAAGTATGTTAATCACAGTATCCAAATCAAGATGGCTGATAATTGATCAGCCATGGCAAAGGCATTAATGCCAACAGTGGTCACCATTCACTTAAAAAAAATGAATAGATATTTTATCAGCTTTTCCTTTAACATCAACCCCTGTCAGCTGGGAAAATTGGCTCAGAACTGCCTACAGTGGCAGTAGGCTCTCTGTAGTGGGCTATTCATGTCTGAAGTCACCCTGGCATAACACCATGAAGTAAAGAGGTCCAAGATAAAGCAACAGCAACATATTCAAGACTAGCCTTCATATGCAACATCTGTAGTCGAAACATTGGCCTTTTAGTCACAAACGGCACTGTGTTAGAACGTAACTTCAGGGCACAAGAAATCTAATGGTCTTCTGAGATGATTTATCAGCTTCAAATTAAAGTAAATTCTTAGTATTATTATTCAGATTATTCGAAACTATTGTCCTCATCTTTTGGACACATAGCCCTAGTGGATAAAGGAGTTTAGGCCAAAACAGTTCTAAGTGACTGTTATCTCTAGACTGTGCATGTTCAATCCTGGTCAGGGGCAGCAGTAACATAGAATAATAATTAACACAGCTTAACACCTGTACCCCAGCTATGGTTAGCAGAATGAAGAACAGGATACTTCCGTGGGCTGAATAAGGGTTAGGTTTCAAAGTTTCATGATGGCTCCCAATTACAAACAAGAAGGTTCCTGAGTCCAACAAGAAATACCTGAAGAAAGCCAGAGGGTACATCGGATGAAACGTTATACAGATAACAATAAAGATGAGGACAATAGCCAAATAATCCAAATAAATAACTAATTATCAAGCCTCATCTCAAAGATTCTGAGAAAAAAGTAAATTCTTAGTCATGTTCTGAACAGAAAACCTCAAATATAAAAAAAAAAAATCCATCATTTCCTGTAAACCCCTTATGAAAGTAAATTTTTTTCAGTTTTGTTAAATTTCTAAACTGGTCACATATCTTGTATTATTTGGTGTCTACAAAAGAAAGAGAAGGCACTTGTGGTATAATGGTTATTCATTATTTGAAATGGGCATGACAAACAGAGTTCAGTTCTTGGACAAGGTGGTTTGCATTTCCCCTTGGGAAAGATATGGTATCCAACTATTTCTCCCTCCAGCTATGGGTAAAATAAGGACAGATTGGACTCTTTAAATCTTGGTTAGGAAAGACCGATTGTCATACCATGATTAATAGCCCAATCTGCCTACTATTCATAGCTTGAGGGAGAAATATTTGGATGCATACCTTTCCTAAAGGTATTAGCGCTAGGTGAAATACTACCGCCTCATCCAGGATTTGAACTTGTGACACCATGTTCATTTCTTATGACAGTAACCGTTGTAGTATGAGTAGATTCATTGCTAACTTTTTATAATGAATAAGCAGTCAGATGCTCCAATCAAATGTATATATTCTTCACATCAGCTGGTATGATTAAAAGTAAGATATGTTAATGATTTTTTTTAATGAAATGAATCAATATAGTTTTTTTTATTAATATTTCATATAAAATGATTATAAAAATAGAATCTTTAATTTGAAACAATTTTTTTTTTAAATCTTATTTTTTCAATTTAGTTTTGGAACTTTTAACAGAAACATATGAGTTATCCTCAATGTAAAAACGTAAAGGTTTATTAACCCACGTTTCATCTCCACCAACGTTTATTCGTTTTGAGATAGAAATCTCTGATTCAGGAATTACCTCCCCTTTTGTAAGCCAGAGACGATTACTGGTGGGCAAATCTTCTTTGTTGAATGTTGCCTTAGTTATAGCCAGAGCCTGACAAAGTTTAGAAGGTCCACTGGCACAATTGTTTGTCTTTCAAAGAAGCACGATTCTTTTTTGGGCAGAACGAAGTTCATACATTTTGTTGAGGCCAGACACACTGGTATTCAAGTGCTCGTAAAAGAACAGCAGAGCACCTTCACCTGAAAAGAAAAAGAAAAAAAAGAAAAGAAAAATCATCATTGCAAGTTAAAACAAACATTTAACAAGACGTTAATAGGTATGGCAAAAATTTCCCACATTTTTAAAACCCCCCCCCCCATATGAATTAAAAATCAACAAAAACTCAAAAAAGAAATTAATTAAGCTTAATATAAATTTTTGCTGTATTATGAAGAGGAATGATCTTTAAAAAAAAATCACGGACCATATGACCTTTTTTAGGCCCCCCTTTTGCTTTGCCGATTCATAAGTACATTTTTTTCATTTACACCATCAACATCCGGTTGTTGTTAACAGACGTTTTTTAGAGGTTTTTTTTTTAATTATAAAACTAAACCTAACGCCCCTAACAAACAACCGGATGTTGACTGTAAATGAAAAAAAATGTACTTATTAAAATCAGCAAAAGCAAAGGGTGCTAAACGTCATATGGTCCAAAATCACATGTAATTATTTGTTTTACAGTCTTTTTTAAAAAGCAGGAGAATTTTACAAATTAAAATCTGTATCTGTCAAAATGGTGGCATTTTAACCGCTAGTGATTTATTTCATTATCATAATTAAAAAATCATAGAAAAAACTTTTTTATCATGTAAGTTGGGCTATGTTCTTAAGAGAAAAAACTAGAATAAGTGACAATATAACATTCTTAATTTTTTTTATAAACGTTTTCCTTTTCCGTAGACTGGTTGTCTAATCAATGGTAAAAGAGCCAAGCCCGCCCTAGACTGTTTACTTTACCCATAGGCTGGAGAGAGAAAGAGTTGGATACATACTTTTCTCAAACAATGGTGGCATTTTACCGTGATTTATTTCATTATCATAATTAAAAAATCTAGAAAAACTTTTTTTATATGTAAGTTTGGGCTAATGTTCTTAAGAGAAAAAAAAATAGAATAAGTGACAAAACATTCTTAATAATTTTTCTAATAACGTTTTCCTTTTTCCTATGACTGGTTGTCTAATCAAGGTAAAAGAGGCCAAGTCTGCCCTACTGTTTACCCATAGCTGGAGAGAGAATAGTTGGATACATACTTTTCTCAAAATGGTGCATTTTATACCGTGATTATTTCATTATCATAATTAAAAAAATCATAGAAAAACTTTTTTATATGTAAGTTTGGGCTATGTTCTTAAGAGAAAAAAAAATAGAATAAGTCGACAATATAACATTCTTAATTTTTTTATAAACGTTTTCCTTTTCTAGACTGGTTGTCTAATCAAGGTAAAGAGCCAAGCCCCGCCCTACTGTTTACCCATAGCTGGAGAGAGAATAGTTGGATACATACTTTTTCTCAAAATGGTGCATTTTAACCGGTGATTTATTTCATTATCAATATTAAAAAAAATCCAATAGAAAAACTTTTTTATATGTAAGTTTTGGGCTATGTTCTTAAAGAGAAAAAAATAGAATAAGTGAACATATATACATCTTAATTTTTTTAATAAACGTTTTCCTTTTCCTAGACTGGTTGTCTAATCAGGTAAAAGAGCCAAAGCCGCCCTACTGTTTACCCATAGCTGGAGAGAGAAATAGTTGGATTACATACTTTTCTCAAAAAATGGTGCATTTTACCCGCGTGATTATTTCATTATCATAATTAAAAAATTCATAGAAAAACTTTTTTATATGTAAGTTTGGGCTATGTTCTTAAGAGAAAAAATAGAATAATCAATATAACATTCTTAATTTTTCTATAAACGTTTTTCCTTTTCCTAGAACTGGTTGTCTATCAAGTAAAAGAGCCAAGTCTGCCCTACTGTTTACCCATAAGCTGGAGAGAGAAATAGTTGGATACATACTTTTCTCTAAAATGGTAGCAATTTTACCGTGATTTATTTCATTATCATAAATTAAAAAAAATTCATAGAAAAACTTTTTTATAATGTAAGTTTTTGGGCTATGTTCTTAAGAGAAAAAAATAGAATAAGTGACAATATAACATTCTTAATATTTTTTATAAACGTTTTCCTTTTCCTAGACTGGTTGTCTAATCAAGGGTAAAAGAGCCTAGCCCGCCCTACTGTTTACCCATAGCTGGAGAGAGAATAAGTTGGATACATACATTTCTCAAAATGGTGCATTTTAACCGTGATTTATTTCAATTATCATAATTAAAAAAAAATCATAGGGAAACTTTTTTTATTATGTAAGTTTGGGCTATGGTTCTTAAAGAAGAAAAAAAATAGAATAAGTGACAATATAACCATTCTTAATTTTTTTATAAACGTTTTTCCTTTTCCTAGACTGGTTGTCTAATCAAGGTAAAAGAGCCAAGCCCGCCCTACTGTTTAAACACCTCATAGCTGGAGAGAGAATAGTTGGATACATACTTTTCTCTCAAAATTGGTGCATTTTACCGTGATTTTATTTCATTATCATATTAAAAAATCATAGAAAAACTTTTTTTATATGGTAAGTTTGGGCTATGTTCTTAAGAGAAAAAAATAAGAAATAAGTGACAATATAACATTCTTAATTTTTCTATAAACGCGTTTTCCTTTTTCCTAGACTGGTTGTCTAATCAACAAGGTAAAGAAGCCAAGTCTGGCCCTACTGTTTACCCATAGCTGGAGAGGAGAATAGCTTTGGATACATACTTTTCTCAAAATGGTGCAATTTTACCAGTGATTTATTTCATTATCATAATTAAAAAATCATAGAAAAACTTTTTATATGTAAGTTTGGGCTATGTTCTTAGAGAAAAAATAGAATAAGTGACAATATAACATTCTTAATTTTTTTATAAACGTTTTCCTTTTCCTAGAACTGGTTGTCTAATCAAGGTAAAGAGCCAAGCCCGCCCTACTGTTACCCATAGCTGGAGCAGAGAAAAGTTGATTTACATACTTTTCTCAAAATGGTGCATTTTACCGTGATTTATTTTCATTATCATAATTAAAAAAAAAATCATAGAAAAAAAATTTTTTTAATATGTCAGTTTGGGCCTATGTTCCTTAAGAAGAAAAAAAATAGAATAAGTGACAATATAATTCTTACAATTTTTATAATAAACGTTTTCCTTTCGCTAGACTGGTTGTCTATCAAAGGTAAAAGAGCCAAGCCCGCCCTCTGTTTACCCATAGCTGAGAGGAGAATAGTTGATACATACTTTTCTCAAAATGGTGCATTTTTACCGGGATTTATTTCATTATCCATATTAAAAAATCATAGAAAAATCTTTTTTTATATGTAAGTTTGGGCTATGTTCTTAAGAGAAAAAAAATTAGGAATAAGTGACAATATAACATTCTTAATTTTTTTATAAACGTTTTCTCCTTTTCCTAGACGTGGTTGTCTAATCAAGGTAAAAGAGCCAAGTCTGGTGGCCCTACTGTTTACCCATAGCTGGAGAGAGAAATAGTTGGAATACATACTTTTCTCCAAATGGTGCATTTTAACCGTGATTTTATTTTCATTATCATAATTAAAAAAAATCAAAATAGAAACTTTTTTATATGTAAGTTTGGGCTATGTTCTTAAGAGAAAAAAAAAATAGAAATAAGTGACAATATAACATTCTTAATTTTTTTATAAACGTTTTCCTTTTCCTAGACCTGGTTGTCTAATCAAGGTAAAAGAGCCAAGTTCTGCCCTACTTTTTACCCATAGCTGGAGAGAGAATAGTTTGGATACATACTTTTTTCTCAAAGGTATTGAGCGCTATGTGAAAATATAAACAACCTTGTCCAGGATTTGAAACTCTAGTCCACTATGCCCATTTCGCATGAAGATAACCATTAGCGCCAACAAACCACCTCCACAAGAAATTAAATAATAGTTAACAGACGCTGACATCAAATTTGTAAAGAAAAAGCTGTTTTCGGGCATTAAATACCCATTGAATGGTTAATATGCCATC
>CM042148.1:89169387-89212529 GCA_023376005.1 Doryteuthis pealeii | reverse complement strand
GAATTAGCCTTTGTTTAAAATAATATGTAAACTAATTGTAGGCAGGCTTTGATTTAACGGGAAATAACAGCTAACTTATATGAAGAAGGCAATTTTAGCGCATTATTATTGGCATGGTTATATGAATGGGACTGTGTGACGTGAAGATTGACGTGGAGTAGGGGTCTGATGTGTAAGGTAGTTAACGTCATGTCTTTATCTTTTTCTTTCTTTGAAAATTGGGTATGTTAGTGTTTTCTTGGGTTATTAGTTCCGTTGCTACATACGGAAATATTAAAGATAAGATGGATCAGAGTTCTAAATCTTCGCACTGGTATAATTGAAGAATCGAAGCTTGTTAAAAACAGTTGTCAGTTAACATAAGAAAGTATGGTACGACAGATTATGTGGATATCAATGTTTTGGAGATCATTTCAGTACTGTTGTTGCTCATCTTTATTGGTGGTATTTATAAGGTTTGAACGAGTACATTTCGGAGCGGGCTGCTTGTAGAGACTTGGGGCGCTTGTTATAGTGGTGTCTTATTTACTCGTTTTAAATATAAGAGTCGTATATTAAATGAAGTTAGAAATGTGGTTTCGGGCTTCAAATATCGTATATACAGTCGATATGTCTAAGTTGATCCAAGCGCGAAGTAAAGTCTGAGCCGTCACTTTTGCAGAAATTGGCTTAATAGAACCTTGGGGAAAGGGTATGAATTTCTAGCTCCTCCCTCCAGCTATGTGGTAAGATAGTTAGGTTCGAGATGAGCTCTGTTTGTAACCTTGGTTAGCGCGACTGGTCTAGGAGAAAGGAAAACTCTGAATTCAAACCTGTTAAACTCCGCTTAAGAAATTGTATCACATTCTGCTCGGGCGGAGGAGTTGGTAAATATATATGACAGAAATGCGATTAGATATAGAAAAAAAAAATGGAAGAAAAATTTAATTTTCTAAAATAGAAATTTTATACATACCAAATAAGATGAGGACAACAGTCCGAAATATCAAAATTATTACCTCACGCTCAAAAAAAAAAAATCTCAAAATACAGGGGAGAAGAAACATGAAGGTGGGTTCAAACATTTTCATAATTTGGATGTATTTTATTTTTCTCCCATTTTTTGCCGGTTTCTTTTTTTTATTTTTTTTTTTTTAAATAACTTTTAATTTTTTTTTGTAAATCACTCTTCAATTTGTTTTTGTTTTGTATGTCTTGTCGTTTGTTTTTTGGTTTTTTCTAATGAATGAGGCCTAATCTGAAAACTGAAAAATTATCTCCTAGAAATATTCTGTGTCAATTTACTTGTTTCCATTCTTTATTTTTTACAAAATGATCCTTACAAAATATCTATAAATGCAATATTAACAGAAGATAAATACCTACATTAGCATTTTGATTTTACCACATTAACACACTGAACTTTTCAAAATTTGTTGGAGTTTTTTTTTGTTTTTTTAAATATGCTGATATTTATATTGCCTTCTATGAGGGATTTTTTTTATTATTATTTAATTAAAAAAAAAAAATTTTTTTAATTATTTTTATAAATTAAGAAAAAAAAGTTTTTTTAAAACTTTTAAAATAAAATAAAAATTAAATTTGAGTTTAATTTTCGTTTAGTGACTAAGTTATAATAAATCCTGCTTAAATTGCTTTAAGTTTAGTTTTTGATATAATTTTTAATTTAATATTTTATTCATTTCTTAGTTTGAAATGATATAACTTCCCTTTTTTTTTTAATAAGAATTTTTTTTTCTTTGTTTTTAATAAGATTTTTTCTATTTTTAAATAATTTTTTTTTAAAAGTTTATCTCTGAACACCAGAAATCTTGTTCATGTTTGGATTCCTCAGCCTTTTACGAGGTAATGCTTCTGACAGTTATCATGTCTACCAGGTAAGAGTCAATTCATTCAAACAAGAAAAAAAAAAGAGTTTTTTTCAATATGTGCGGGCTTAAAAGATTATAAGTTTCAAAAACAAAAAATATGGTCTTTTTGCTTTGCTGATTCATAATTACTTTTTTTTTCATTTACACCATCAACATCCAGTTGTTTGTTAGGGGTTAGGGGTTAGGGGTTAGTTTTATAATTGATATATCCAGGTTAAAGGGATATATTATGAAGTTGGTATTTGGTTTATTTGATCGCAGTAGTCGTGTGGTGTCGAATAGCGAAATCATCTTCCGAGCAGTCATGGTGTATGTCTGTCGAGTAAGAAGTTAGGCCTTGTAGGCTTAGGCACTTGTACCACCACGAGTGTCGAATATTTATACATAAGAATGGTAATCAATTTAGTGAGGGTGTACCAGGTATTTACATATTCATTACATAAATAATCTTTTTAAAAAAACTCTAAAAATCGTCTGTAACAAACACTGATGTTTGACATGTAATGAAAAAATGTACTTATGAATCAGCAAAGCAAAAAGGGGGTGCTAAAGGTCATATGGTCTTTTAAATTTAATTGAACTTCATTAAACATATGTAAATTTAGGGGTAGAAACTCAGTACAAATCACTAGTTTATCTTCAGTATATTAAACTTCACTATATATTCAGGGTGTTCTATAAAGTCCTACAACAGATTTAGAATATAAAAACAAAGATGGCAATTATGGTGTGAAATGTAATATAAAACGCACATAAAAAATAAACTAGGAAAAATTGAACTTTCATGCAGTTTTTACTAAATGATTTTTATCATTTGTACAAGTGTGACTTATTAAGTTTTTTAATTTTAAACATGCTGGCAAGACTTATGGAACACCTGTATGCTTTAATTTTTAACACCATCAAATATTCTAATTTAATCTGATGGCTGATCGTTAAATATTTTAATTCAGTTTCAATGGTTTATTTTTGGAGCCCAGTGAATGTTAAAATTTCAAATGCTGATGTTTTAAGCAGGTTCATGCCCTCTGACTTCAAAATTAACATAGCAAATCTTCTCCTACTGGAGGTCAACTTTTACCTTGTCTGGCTTTTTTTTTTACCTGTGCTTTTTTTTTTACCGTGTGCTAAGCTTATCAATAACAATTTTATTTTCATCCCTCAATTTTTTGATTTGATTACATTTAAAACGGAGTAATTTTTCATTTTTGCAGGTTTATGTCCGAATTCAGGATGAAGAAATGGAATGCTCTATCGACGGTACCGGCCCAGTTTTATGTCCTTTACTGTAAACTGAAGAAGAAGTACCCCATTCTTGGACAGTTCAATTTCCCTCCGAAAGTTTACAGTCGGCTACAAAGTAAGATATTAGAATTAATTATTTCATTATTAACTAATCATGGTAAGCAATTCTAATTCAAAGTATAAAAAGATCTTTTTCAGAATTTAGAGTTTCTGTTTCTCTCTGCTTTTTTTTTGTGATGGCATTATCCTGGGTCAGCTGAGCCAGCTCTATCCTCCTGTGGTTATTGAAGGAGTAACAAGGGAATAGGAAATTCACAAACGGTCAGCAAACCCCCATGCATATCCCAGTCAGGGGAAAGAGATGCTCTTGTTTACCACAGATTTTACACAGTGACAAGTATGCCAAAAGCCATTGATTCCTGACAATGATGGAGACACCCTTTTCACCTTTAGTTGTTAAAATTCCTAGCATAAAATTGTGCGTGCACATTATCTGAAATGAACTTAATTGTTATTAAGAACACATTTTATGATACTTTTGTGTTAAAGCATGCAGTTGTAATTGTTTTCGAAAAAGTTTCTAAGATTTGTTTATTTCGCACGGAGACTTTCAAACTAGCTACCGGCTTGTTTCAAAGTGAAAGTCAGTTGGCTAAATTCTAGCTATAAATTATCTGAAATGAACTTAAATTGTTATTAAGAACACATTTTATGATATTTTGTGTTGAAAGAATGCAGTTGTATTGTTTTCCAAAAGTTTCTAAGATTTTTTATTTCGCACGAGAACTTTCAAACTAGCTACCAGCTTGGTTCAAAGTGAAAGTCAAGGGAGGTTATCTAATTGCCTTATTTTGCTAGGATTTTAACAACTAAGGTGAAAATTACCCTTAACGCTTTTTCCAAATATAAATAAATTTCCAATACATTATATGATTTTCTATAAATGATATGAAAGGCAGACTCAGTCCTGTAAGTGTGGTGGGGGCAACCAGTTTAGGACAACTAATTTTCAAAGCCAGGGGTCAACAACCCTGAACAAACTATGATGCATCTATGTAAAACAGATTCCTATTAGTGATTGGAGTTTGGTAAGATGCTGCATCTAGTGCAGCTGCTGTTTGTCTCAGACTTTCTGTGCCACACCTTTGCAAATCAAGATAGTCTTGATGGTCTGCACACACCACCGACCTCCAGCACTTAAATTTTCTTTTTGTTCAGATTTCCCCATTACTTATATCTTTAAAAAAGATTAGAAAGGGGGAAATCATCTATATTGATGGACTACCTTCAGGGCCAGATAGCTCAGTCGGTAGAGATTTGCCTAGGACTTACAAGGTTCCAGGTTCAATACTGGTCTTGCCAACTAGCACATTAGTAGCACAGCTTGGGTATCCGATCTGTGCGGTAAAGCATGGGAGCTGACAGGAATGTGGTGCTCCACTTCAGCAAAGTGCTGACAAATTACACAGGATAGGATACAAGGTAGGAGTCAGGATGTGTCCCAGGATGCATTAATTAAAAAGCTATCAGTATCACTGCTTAATCTAATATTGGTTCACAATAGCATGGCATCCAGTGAGTTGGGAACATACTATACTTGCTTGTTAATCATTCCTCTACAACAAACACACTGTAGAAGTTGTGATCTTATATATTACAATAAAGATGAGAACAACAGTCCAAAACGTTTCGGCTGATATGCCCTCCGGCCTTCTTCAGGTATTTCTTGTCGGACTCGGGAACCTTCTTGTCGTAATTGGGAAATTCACACTGGATTGAGTTAGGTTAAGACAGTTCTAAGTGACAGTTATCTCTAGATTGCAGGTTCAATCCTGATCAATGGCAGCAGTAACATAGAATAATAATTAACACAGCTTAACGCCTCTACCCACGCTATGGTTAGCGGAATAAGAACAGGATACACCCGTGGACTGAATAAAGGGTTGGGTTCAAGTTCCGTGATGGCTCCCGATTATGACAAGAAGGTTCCCAAGTCCAACAAGAAATACCTGAAGAAGGCCGGAGGGCACATTGGCTGAAACGTTGTACAGATAACAATGAAAAGAAAAATTCAGAAACATAAATCATTTAGGTCTTCCGAATGAAAGACAAAAGAAATTCGATGAAAAAAAAATTTTTTTGTAAACAAAACCCACAAAAACAAAAAAGATATTTAATTTAAAAGTTATTGATTTTTGTGTATCGAGTGTATTTAATGTTTTTTGTTATTGATTTCTAAGAAGAAACTGCTATCAGCCTAAAAAATCCTAAAATAATGTGTTTTTTAGTCCCTAAATACATCAGAAAAAGCTTCCATTTTTGCAAAATATTTGAGTGAAATTAATTGTTTAAGATGTATTCTGCAGCCATTGGACCAGTAAGATATTAATGTCAGTGTTATGCCAGGGGGATAACACCCCCACCCCCCGCGCCACAACTGCCCTCGATTTAAAAGGTCAGGGCTGGGTTGATTGCCCAGTGCCTGAAGCTGTTCTAAAGAGGAATGCCAAGGGGATTCACATGATTTCTAAGCAATAACCACGTATGAGCTTCGGTTTGTGTGTGGT
Organism: Doryteuthis pealeii; assembly: GCA_023376005.1. Lineage (NCBI taxonomy): Eukaryota > Metazoa > Mollusca > Cephalopoda > Myopsida > Loliginidae > Doryteuthis > Doryteuthis pealeii. The sequence continues at coordinate 89,206,846 of CM042148.1, read as the reverse complement.
TCCCTGCTATAATGATCCTTATGTTCAACTGACATAGTGTTATGTCAATAAATACTTACTATATATTAGCCCGTTTAACCCTTGCTCTATGGTAGGTAGCTAAGGTTTGTAATAAAAGTGTATGTTGTAGTGGAGTTAACACCCCTACCAGATGGACTGACCCAGAGCCATATAAGAGTCAACGCAGTAGTGCGTCAACTCCAGACATTTGAACCTCCTCATTTTGCACGTTTTGTCTTGTGATTGTACTACTTCTTGTTCTATGTTAAAGTGCTGAATAAAATACATATTCACACACCCTGTGTCTCTGTGTATCTTTTTCCACCTCAAGGATACAACAGTGTATCAATAAGAATGAGAAGTTTCCCTCTCAAAACAATGATGACATTGAATCCTTTTTGCTTTTATAAGTCTGTAATGTTTTTTTTTCTTCTTTCGCTTGTATTTTTTATAGGAAGCTCGTGTCGTTGAGACAAGACGAGTCATGTTACAGACCTACTTACGTAAGGTGATTAACTGTGTGATGGAGAATTCAAATGAGATTGGTGCAATAACAAAGCAAACTTTGCTTCAGGTTTTGCCTTTCTTTGGGTAAGTTTTACTTAAATAAGTTATTTTCATTTTCTTATATTGTGTTTCCATGAAAATAAGACAAGGCTAATATTAATTTTCACTCCAAAATATAACTCTAGGGGCTCATTTTCGGGGATGTCTTATTCTTCATATATTAATTTCACTCTAAAATATAACTCTAGGGCTCATTTTCGGGGGAATGTCTTATTCTTCATATAATAATTTTCACTCTAAAATATAACTCTAGGGCTCATTTTCGGGGGATGTCTTATTCTTCATATGATAATTTTCACTCCAAAATATAACTCTAGGGCTCATTTTCAGGGGATGTCTTATTCTTCATATATCGTAAAAACAACATTAGGAAGTAGAAAATTACAAAATTTTTAAAACAGAAATTATGAAAAACGATCTACATTTATTGCCATTAACATGTTCTTTTATTCAAAAACGCATTAACAACAATTCGTTAAAAAATAATCATGTCATCATATTGCTCTCAACTAGGGCTTATTTTAAGGGGAGAGTTTATATTAAAAACATCTTGAAAAATCACACTAAGTTTTATTTTCAGGGAAACATGGTATTTATGTATTGATAATTTTCTTTTGTTCAAACTAGTCTTTGTATTTGGTTTAAATTATTATATTTATATATATATATATATATATATATATATATATATAATATATTCTGTATTGTTAGACTGTTTAACTTAACAGATAGCTTAACCAAGACGGTCTAAGAAAACAGTAAATGATTAAATAAGGCAATGATGAAGTAAAAACTGAAGACGATGGAATGAACAAGAACGATAAATATATATATATTGATGAACAATACAAAGGGAAAAAGTTCAAAGTTCTCAACAGACCGTAAAGAGGAGTGGGTAAAAAAGTGTTCAGTTCTGCAGAGATTGGAGATGCATCTTTTCTGAGTGACAGTTGTTGAAGATATTTTCAATTGTTCCAAAGACGCAGTAAAGCAACCAAGTGTACAGCCACGTGTCTGACCCATTTACACGGGTCGCAGAAACAAGTCGATCACCTAAACAATTTGCAGAAATGGGCCAGAAGAATGGGGCTGTAAAAAGGGATCACAGCTTGCATGAGAATAGATAGGTATGTATGTATACGGCATGAACATGTGTTAATGTAGGTGTGGATAGGAGTGTGCTCGCAATTAGAAATATGAATGTGAATGGTAGTCAGAACATAAGATATCAAAAGAATTTATCTATTTCATTTTTCAAAAGGAAGCATCTAGAGTTGCTTCCCTTAGTGTATTATTTCTCTCTTAGTGTGTGTGTATGTGTGTTGTTTAAGCACTTCACAAGAATATTTTTACATGCTTTGTATAGCTATTTTTTGTCCTCTCTCTTTTCAGTGACATGCTAGAAGTGAACAACAAGAAGAAGAAAGAAATGAACCTTCCTCGAATCAATTGATGTCTGCAACTTCTGGGGGTCATAGTTTAGCTCCTACACAAGAGCAGCCACTTTACACTGGACTCTGACCTATCCTCCCAATTATCGTGACCTTTCCCTCCCCAGCTTGTGATCCACTTGTAAAATAACCTTACCAATTTCATAATACGCAGCTGTTCAGTTCATCATGTTTCTATGGCATCAGAATAATTGTTTTAGTTTATTTTCCAAAACAACAACAACATATAAACCAAAGCAAAAATGATGCACCTACATTTTTCTACAAAAAAAAAAAATTGTTAAAAATCATAACTGAATTGTTGACGTGAAATTGAAAATTAATCAGTTCTAAGTCACGTCATAAGAAAATTTTGTAAGTAAAGAAAAAAATTTAAAAGAGGAAGAAAGAAAAAAAACAAAAAAACAAACCAAACCTAATATATAGAAGATATATTTAAATTTATTTATATATCAACATAACTACTGCTATTACAATTACTGCTATTTCATACTGCTACTGCTTATGAGCTACAACTGCTAAAAAAAGCCAAGAAGCAGACATTAAGACTTTGGGCAAGTCTTTCACATCCCCATGCCCACCATGGTCAGTTCATTTGTGTACTTGTTTAAAAAAAAACAAAAAAACTAACCTTACCAAAGGAATATAAATGTAATTACAACTGCTTATTTTTTTACTATTTGATAAAAATTCAGGTCCTTAAAATAAAATTACCCAATTTTTTTTTTTTTTTTTTTTTTTCTCTCCTTTTTCCAGATTTATAATTCAGATACATTGTTGTTATTCCCTTTTTGCTTCAACACCCACCCTTTCCCCCATTGTGTTTAATTCCTGGTGTCAATTTATTTCAATCAACAGAATCCGTGTACATCTACATAATCATAAACATTATTTCACAGGAAATATGTCAATTGCTCTTTATAACTGATCTTATTTAAATTACATCTTGAAACTGTATTAAAAAAATGTTTGTGTCTCCATCAGCAAATTTTGTAAAAAAAAAAAATTTAAAAAATTACAGCATATGTTCTCTAAGTTGCTATAAGTCTAAACACAATATTTATTTATGTTAGAGGATAGATATTATGGATTTTATAACAAATATGTTACTATTTTAAATTCTATACTTGTCTGTATTTATCAGATGAGGCTTGATATGAATATGAATAATTTTGATATTTCGGACTGTTGTCCTCATCTTTATTCAAACCACGTTTGAATTAAATGTTATCGTCTGAAGATGACTTATTTTAAGGTAATTAAAAAAAACACCTAAACAAAGCTAGAGGTTACAATGGCCTGAACATTGTGTTTATACATACCACAATAAAGATGAGGACAACAGTCCAAAATATCAAAATTATTCATTTTAAATTGGTTAGAAAGTGCTTGTCTAAAGATGATATCCAGGTTTGACTACCTAGATATTGAGCAAGTTTTTCATAAGTTCATCTATTGGCTTCTAAACTCCACTTTATCAAAGTAAAATAAATATTGGGCAAATGAATTTTCTGCTAGAGATTTCAATCTTGCCATTAATGATGCTGTTAATACAATGGCTGACTCTGGTTCAAACCTTGTGACAAGTATCTAGACTTTGGTCAATGTCTATATATATATATATATATATATATATATATATATAGAACATATCTATTCATTCATTTAATTGCTATGCAGTTTGTGAATAAAAAAAATTCCTGCTATGTTTATTTATATTTACTATTTTAGTACTTTGTTCTCTATGGAAAATGGTGCTGTTTTTTTATAATAAAGCTATTTAATTGTGCTGGTAGGACTGTGACCATCGATTAGTTTGATCATTTATTGTGGTCTTTTATATAGAATGGATGTTTTCATCCCAGCTCAAAGGGCCAGGTGTGCATTTTTACCCAACAACGCCTGCAATTTTAATTGGGTCACTCATCTGGTATTGATCATGCATAAGTTTGCTTAACATTGGTGATCAGGCTGAAATCAGTGTTTCAACATACTCAGACTAAAAATGGTGATTCCATTTATGCAAAAATATAGAATTCATAAATGATGCAGGTATTTATTATCAAATTATGCTCTACTGTACAAGAATACGATTGTTTGTAAGGCTTCAATTATCCTAAAAGCATACACACTTTGCAAATATGGATGTTGAGACGACTAACATCAACAATGCTGGTTTTTTTACAGGGTGTCCATAAAATCCTGTAGCAGATTTAAAATGTATCAACAAAGATGACGGTCATGTTGAAATGCTATAATAAAAAAGTACAGTGGAATCTTGGTTCTCGAACATAATTTGTTCCAAAATTATGTTCGAGAACTGATTATGTTCGAGAAACTGAAACAATATTTCCCATAAGAAATAGTAGTGAGTTAATACATTCTTGACCATCAGATAAATTTCTATAATCAAAAAGTATATTTAAAAAAATAAAATTTCAAGAGTTGAACTTTCATTTGGTTTTGACTAAATGAGATTATCATCTGCACAACATTAGTTATGGAATTTTAAATTTTGAAACTGCTGCAGGAATTTATAAACAGCCTGTAATTTCTTCTTTCACATTTAAAAAGGAACCAATTTTAAAAAATTAATTTAAAAATAAAAATAAAATGATACAAATAATCATAAAATTTCAGTTATTAATTAATGCTTGTCATTTTCTTTGTTAGTATTTTTAAAATGTTTTATGTATACACATCTTTTTTTTATTAAATTGGCTGGTGGTAGTTAGTCTTGTGAGACTATGTGTCTGCAACTGGACAATGTGGTAATCTGAACATTAGTTACATAAATGAGAGTAATCTCCCTTGTTTGTTTCACTTTGAGGAAGCCTTATGTTTTGGTTGGCCATTTTCATTTCACTGTAAATCTACACTGAAAATACGAATTTGTTCAAATCAATACAACTGCATGCTTTAACACAAAATATCATAAAATGTGTTCTTAATAACAATTAAGTTCATTTCAAATAATGCGCAAGCACAATTAAGAACACATTTTATGATATTTACAAAGGGAGATTACTCTCATTTATGTAGCTAATGTTCAGATTACCGACAATGTTATATAAAAGACCAGCAGTTTTCCCATAAAAGTCTCTTCTCTTCACACCAACAATATTGTCCAAGGAACAGCAAAGGCCTATACAGATTAGTACCAGTGCCATTGCAGAGGGGATGGTAGTACCTGTTAGGGTTCCATGTATGGTTAAATAGAAAAAATGTATTAAAAAGAAAATGAAATCAAGAATGGAAAACATCTTTGGCATAAAATAACCCAACAAGGGTTAACATGCCATAAAAACCAACCAATCAATGCAAGTGTTGCGAGATCAAATTCCTGGCTCGGAATTCAAAATTGTCCTTCTCTTAGACTGGTGCTTACCATGTCTACAGATCCCAGTTGGTTTTACTATTTTCCCCATATGTGGGGGTGTGGAGGGGGGAGTGCAAACTGCCTCAGCCATTAAACTCTTCTTGCCAATTCCATTCTCAACGGCAATAACCATTACACCAACATGGTAAACACAGGGAAAGCATTCATTAAATAATTCCAACTTTACTTCTTTCTTTTTTCTTTCTCTTTTTCTTTTCTTTTTCTTTTTTTTTTCTTTTTTTTTTTTTTTTTTTTCTTTTTTTTTTTTTTTTCTTTTTTTTTTTCTTCTTTTTTTTTCTTTTTTTTCTTTTTTTTTTTCTTTTTTTTCTTTTTTTTCTTTTTTTTTTTCTTTTTTTTTTTTTTTTTTTTCTTTTTTTTCTTTTTTTTTCTTTTTTCTTTCTTTTTTTTTTTTTTTTCTTTTTCTTTTTCTTTTCTTTTCTTTTTTCTTTTTTTTTTTTTTTTTAAAAGTCTTTGTACATTGGTTTAATTCATACTGCTATCAGGAATCAATACAAATAATGATTAATTAGTCAATAATGATGATTAATGATATTACCTAACTATTTATCAAGGGACCGGTTTAGCTCAGTCGGTAGAGCACCTGGCTTGGAATTGCAAGGTTCCTGGTTCGATACCGGTCCCCCACCAACTCAGTTCATGAGTAGCACAGATTGGGTAATCTGATCTGTGCGGTTAAGTGGGGAGCTGGCGGTAGGTGTGATGCTTCACCTCAGCAAAAACAGTCTCCCAGGTCTAGTGCAAAAAAAGGGGATAGACTTCCTCACTTTCCAGGTGATACCGACGGCCACTCCACCAACTTTACTTACATATTTATCAAGTGAGCTGAACATAAAAAGTATACAAACTTTCCAATTAGAGTAAAAACACTAAAAATACTTTTTTTTTTAATTAGTCAATGTCTCCAATGTATATAAGTTTGGTAACATATACAAATTCTCAGAAGTTATAAAGACAAAAAATACCTCTTCTTCCTTTAAATTTGTTTTTCATTGTTATTATGAAAATTCATTATTGTAAGTTGTTTTTTTCATTTTGAGTTTTTTTTTTGTTTTTTTATTTTAATTTCCAGTTTTGTAAAAGATTCTGGACCATATTACCTTAAGGCACCCCTTTTCAATTTTGTGTCATTAGGTCATTTTTTTTCATTTACACCCGTCAATATCCAGTTGTTTGTTAGGGGTTCTAACCCTAACCCTAAAAACAACCGGATATTGACAGTGTAAATGGAAAAAATGGCCTAATGACACAAAATTGAAAAGGGGTGCCTCAAGGTAAATATGGTCCAAGATTCCTAATATCACAAATTTAAAAATGTGTTTCCTATAAGAATTTGGGTAAAGAAGAATCCATTACCTTCTTAGCTAGATATTTATTTATGTTCTCTTATTAACTAGTCACAAGATGATAAGTTCCTATGTGACCCTAATCTTAATGAAACTTTTATACTCCTATGGTGGTTTCCACCCCCCATTTTTTTATAATTTACAGGAACCATTATTTAATTTATCAACTGTTTTAGTCTTTACAAATTTATCAATTATTATTCCACCCACCGTAACATGTGATAGTTGTTGTTGTTGTTTGCTACTTATTATTATTATTATTATTATTATTATGTAAATATTTACAATTGGAAGAGATAATTTTTATTCATAGTTGCCAAAATGTTGAGTTTCATAAATGTACACAGTTTTTTTGTTTTTTTCTTTAAAATTTCTAATCATGTGTATGTTTTACTTTGATTTACAAAAATGTTGAATATTTTAATGAATAAAATATTCAACATTTTTTTTTTTTTTATGTCTCCAAACACAAAGTGAAGTTTCTGAATTGCAATTATTAAAAAATGATGTACATGTCTATTTATTTATGTATGATGATGATGTCAATATAAAACATTACAAATAGATTGTCAGAAGAAAAAAAATTATTATTCCTTTCCACAATCTCATAATGGCCAAATTCACTCAAAAATGTGTCACTTAATTTTCAAAGATATCCTGGTTAAAAAAAAAAAATAAATAAATTCACAAATTCACAAAAATAAATAAATTAAAAAGAAGAAAAAAAGATTTATTGAAAATAGTGTCCATCCAAGAGATAGAGTAAAAATGGCCAGTATGTAAAAGAAAGGAAAGTAATTTATGCAAATTAAAAGAAATTTTCTATTGTGTATTTTAAGAAATGCTTGAAAACAAAATATTAAAAAAAAAAAAATACCAAATTTATTTAAATGAAAATCAATAAAATCTGTACTTAAAGTACAACATAATTTTCAACATTTTCATTTGTTTCATTGAATTATTTTAAGAATATCTTTGAGATGTTGGGTTTCATCAAAACCCTTTTTTATATTCAAAATGTTCCTGACATGAAAACATGACTGAAGAGGAAAGAATTGCAGAAGTCACAAAAAATCATTTTTAATTATAATGATAATAATAATAATGAAATTTATTGTGTACAGTGCTCAGGTGCACCACAACTCATCAAAGCCTCATGTCTAGTACACAGAATAATGTATTAGTGTCAGGAACATGAACAGTTTACAGTAGTAATATGCATGTATGTGTGCACGTGTGTGTATATGTGTGTGGAGAGGGTATCAGGTATAGTGTTGGCAGACTACAGAAGCATGGAGGCTTTGAAAGATGCAGTGTTTCAGCAGCTTACAACGGACGCAGGCAGCTTGTTCCATGCCTCGGCAATTCTGAGTGTGAAAAAATGTTTCCGAAAGTCATGATTCGGAAATTGAACCAAGCAACATGAGTTTTTAGAAATTATGGTGTACAGAGTTCAGGTGCACTACAATTCATCAAAGGTGTATGTATAGTACATAGAATAATGTACGAGTGTGTGTCAAAAAGTAATGCCATTTTGTTTTGGACAGGTATAATTACCAATACAGGAACATGTATCATACGTCAAAATGAAGCTGGTCCTCTTTTGATGTAAAGATATGATTCATTGATTTTTCTATAATTGCTTATCTTATAAATATGAGAGATTAATTTTTTTTTGGGGGGGGGTATTTTTTAAAAAAAATTAATTATTAATGTATAGTCAGCTCTAATAATATTCTAGTTTTTTTTTACTAAGAGTAATCATTTTTAAAAAACATTGTTCATAAACAAATTGTATTCAAATCTTGATTACACATTCATTCATTGTTTGTATAAAATTTAAAAAACGAGTATTCCAAAAGATAAGTTTTATTCTTGACGTTGAAGTAGACGTTATAACATTTCGGTTTTTACAACCTTCATCTTTACTTGAGGTAGGTGGAATGTTGTGGTGATTGTGATTGATTTCCAAAAAATGGGAGAATTATTGGTTGTGTATGAAGAAAAGGGTGTAACCATTTTCTACATACTGTCAGGTTTAATTCCCTATTTTACTCCACATTCATTCATTGTACAGGGTAGTCCTAAAGTATTGTCACCCCTACATATTGTTTTCATAACTTTCATTATTTTTTTGTTTTAATATAATATAGAATCTTATGAAATTATTTTGCTTTTTTTTGCTTTTTTTTTTTGATTAAATTATTTTCTAGACTTTCAGGTTGTATTATTTTACCTCTAAAACAAAATGTAGGAAGTGACAAGACTTTCGAACCAGTCTGTACATTAATTTGCATATTTTTTTAACTTTCATTATTTTTTTGTTTTAATAATATGGAAGGCACATGGTTAGAGTCATAGGAAATGGACTCGTTAACCTTAGTTCAAATCCGGTAATTTTCACCTTTAGTTGTTAAAATTCCTAGCATAAAATTGTGCATGCGCATTATCTGAAATGAACTTAATTGTTTTTAAGAACACATTTTATGATATTTTTGTGTTAAAGAATGCAGTTGTATTGTTTTCGAAAAAGTTTATAAGACTTGTTTATTTTGCACGGAGACTTTCAAAATAGCTACCGGCTTGGTTCAAAGTGAAAGTCAAGGGAGGTTACTCTAACTGCCTTATATGCTAGGAATTTTGACAACTAAAGGTGAAAATTACCTCAAATCCTGGGCGAAACTGTTTGCCTTTCACGTAGCGCTTATAACATTGGGAAAGGTATGCATCCAGCTATGGGTAAATAGTTGGACAGACTGGGTTTCTTTAACCTTGGCTAGGTAATCAGTCTAGGAGAAGGAAACTCTGAATTCAAACCTGTAAACTCCACTTAAGAAATTGACCTTGTGTCACATCATGCTCAGGTGGAAGGCTTGGTAAATATACAGATATTAATAATTGGTAAGAGTTTATTTACCTGTTCTCTATAGACTACCAAATGGTTTAATAGAGAGCAAATTTGGTATACATAGTAATTAAACAACAGAAAGGTTTTAGCATAAAAATTTCTTCTTTTTCATTAAAGTCTAACAATAAACAATAACTAATTATGTTACATTATTAATAGGCTGCTTAATAATAATCTATGGTAAGTATAGTTTAGTGGAAAAACAGGAAAAATGTTTGACACTTTTTAACCCTGTGTTGACCTCCTCTTCCAGTTTCACCAGCATGATCATGAGAAGGCATTTAGAAAAGTCAGATTTTAGTTGGGCACTGAACAGAACGGTTGCAATTGCGATCTGTCTGTTGAAATTAAATTCTCACACGTTGATTTGATCTGAATCTTGTAAGATAAAGAGCTCTAAACAAAACAAAGTCTTGTGTTTGTTAACAAAAAAACTCCACAACGACTTAAGATGTCCCAGTATCAAGTACAGATGATCCAGCCCATATTAAGAAGAACATCTAACAGCCCAGATAACAAGATAGAAGATAACAGACGAAGACATCTACTCAAAACTATGGAAAAAGATACACAAGATAAGTATATAAAGAAGATAAGTATATTCTGACTGTATACAACCATGGGTATGCTGCTATACTCTATACTCTATAATATATGCAGATATGTATATATATGAGAATGTCTATACAACAATTATACAGAATTTAGATTTCTGAATTAATGTTCAAAATTAATTGATTATTTTTCTAAAATAATTATTTACTAGCAGGACCTGTGGATATATCACAGTATGATAATTTGATTATTACAACATTTGATATGTTTACTTAATAGCTATAATATAATAGTTCAAAATGTAAAAAGTATAATAATCTTGATTTAACTCTCTCGCTCTTTCTTAAGAGGCGTTGTAAAATATTTACATTGATTTGCCGATAAAAATTTGGGCGGGGAGGCGTTTAAAATGAATTTGCAGACAAAAAAGTGACAAAAACATGACTCGGAAAATATTTAAGTTAGGACGGAAATTCGCCTGACACTGGCTCACTAAAACATAGCGTAAATTAGGGTAGGAGGCCGGGATGACATAAGATCAAAATTCAAATACAGCTTCAATCTTGATACTTTTATGACACACTTTCTGGTATATAGCCATGATAGCATGTGGGATGTGAACTGAGTGAGGAACTCCTACTGTAATTAGCTGACATGTGTGGCTAATAGCAAGTTAGATCTTCAATGGGATTCCCCAATCTTGCGGCTTTGTGCCAGATTAAGCTAAACTTAATAAATGTATTAACTCACATTGACTATATTATCTTCTCTTGTGGACAGATTACCCAGAAATAATTCATAGGACTGGTGGGAATGGGGGGGGTTGAAACTAAAGTGACTTCAGATCATCTCTCACTGGATCTAAAATGCTCTCTTTCATTTGAAAACTAAGGAGGCTAATCCATAATTCTTCGGACCATATCACCTTTAGGCACCCCTTTTTGATCTCGATTCAGAAGGACATGTTTTTGATTTACACCGTCATATCCGGTTGTTTGTTAGGGGTTAGGGTTAGGAGTTAGTTTTATAATTGAAAAAAAAAACTCTAAAAATCATCTGTTAACAAACAACCGGATATTGACGGTGTAAATGAAAACATGTCCTTCTGAATCGAAATCAAAAGGGTGACTAAAGGTCATATGGTCCAATTTTTTCTTTTTAAATCATACTTGCAATCAATATCTCTTTCTCATCATTAGCCATTTCAATTTGATGATTGATTTGAAAGGCATGCCATCCTGTCTCGGGTTATTTTATACTTAGAGGTTAGGAATTATGCTCATTATATATTCATATCTACATTTTTGGTGTAGTTATTACTTAAGAGGTTCTTTTTTTTGCACACGGTCCTATTAAATATAAATCATTTCTAAACAGATTTATTTGGCCCATAGATGTGACCTTAACAGGTACGACCACTCTGGGTCAGAGAGGACCTGGGAATAATGATGATGAAGGGGTACTCCACTCTCTCTAATTCACATACTGCTTCCATTTTTATGAAAGATTTTTTTTTTTTTTTTCAAGATTTAGGGTAAATATTATTTCTTTGCTTATTACTACAATTATTCATAAATAACTGATAATAAATTGCCAGATTCAAATGCAAATTTTATTGAAGAATAATTGAAATACAAGGTGTGTCAAAAAAGTATTGAGATTTTTTGTACTTTTTGACACACCTTTTATTCTGGAAAAAAAATAACGTTCCATTCATTCTTCATTTCTATTTTGGTAAGTACAGCTTAAACTTGGTACTTTTTTGACACACATTGTATTATGAAAAAAATTAATGAATGGAATGTTATTTTTTTTCCATATTATAACAGTGCCCTGCCTGACTAGAAAAGCTTCTAGAGTCTAGTATTTACAATATCAAAGTATCAAGCAATTGAATTAATAGCAACTGGCAGTTGTTAAAAATACTCAGATAAAAATGTGCTATTTATTTTTGTGATTTATAGGGAAGTTGTAAAATTACCAAAGTTGTTTAGTTTCAAATATATGACAATATATATGCTTTTAGTTACAAATCAAAATATTTTAAAAAAATTTGGTACGGTCAAAAGAATTTGACTTATTACCAAGGTTTTGTGTAGCTTGTTGCAAAGCCGATAAGTTTTTTTTAAAGAGTATTGAAATGGCACAGAACCAAACAAAGGAGGACAAACACAAAGTTTTAGGTTCAACAATAACAGGGTGTTTATTGTGTTAGGTTACAATGAAATCTATAGCATTAAATGTTCATCGAGTTCATCAGTCTTACACAGCTAGTTGTCAGCATTTACGGGTTCCAGAAGGCAAGATAGTTTGGTGTCATCAGCCGTGCAGATTTCCCAGGGGTACTGGACCAGGTTGTTGTCAAGGAAATCTCACCAGGGTTGAGCATCTCAGGACTAGAACAAATTAGGTAGTGCAACTGACAATCGTATAGGTTTGTTCTGAGAAGGACAGTTTGTGAAGTAGCTGCCTGAGGAATCTGGGAGGAAGACTTTCTCCCCGAACATGATCTTGGGAGTCAGAAAGTGGTCCTTTTTCTGCGCATGCTTGGATTCTTCTTCGGTGAAGGCACCATGGAAGTTTGTTTTTTTATTTGAATTTTATTTGAATTTGAATTTTATTTTATTAAATCCCCAAGGTTTTAAAGTAAAGTTTAATGTAGCAAGGTTTATGCCACAGCTCTTTGGGGGTGGGATGACTGACTAATTAACTAAATGACATCTACATTTCTCTTCTTATTAAATAAAAACTATTTTAGTATTAAAAAAAAGTGTCTTTTGTTTGTTTTAAATTTATCATAAGTGTTGAAAAATATTCATAACTTGATTTTCACAATTTGTAAAATTTATTTTGTCAGATACAATATAAGTGCAAAAAATTGTCAGTTTGTTTGTTTGTTTGTTTGTTTAATAATTATGTTTGGAAGTGAAACTTACCGGTGACGAGTTAAAATGTGAACCTTTCAAAAGCTTGAGAAGCTAGGGTTGCTTATTGGAGACCTGATCCGTACAGTCTTACCAGAAATCATTCAGTACTTACTAATACCTTGTAATCAAGCACTTCCAGTCACTTGTCATTTGGAAAGATGAACACTGCCAAGAGTGCCAGGAAGTGCACAGGAGCATGACACCTTCTAGATCACTGTGTAGCATTTGTCTTCCCTTATTAGGATGGAGTTGAGTGGAAAAGGGTTATCTTTCCTTGCCGACAGGACTTGCCACTAGTGGCATACTACTTGGACATTTAAACTCAGTCCGGTAAGCTATCTCTCTTCTCTCCCTCTGTCATCTGGTATCCAAAAGATGCACTAGACAAGTTGTGCACCCCCAACTATAGGCCGTACCATGAATGTACGTAGTCCTTCTTGAACCTAACCACATGGCTCATATACAGTAAGTATATTCTACTTTATTTTTGTGTTGGCACCTTTACGTCCACTAAGGGTGATGGCGTAGTGTCCAAAAACAAATTACTAGTAAGAAATAATATGACTTACACAGTTACCTCCCCTTAATCATTGCCTGATAAGAGACCTTGCCTTTAACATCGCCTGATAAGAGACCTTGTGCGATTGGTTAAAGGCATTGTCGGCGACCAATCAAAACACATAATACTAGGCTTAGTTTAGCCGCCAATTTCCATCATATCCATCAACATCATCGCTCCTGGGTAAGCTGGTTCAGAAAGCATGTCTTTAGTGGATAGCTGATTGCAGCCAAAAGAGATGATTTGATGGTATGATGGAAATTGGCGGCTAAACTAAGCCTAGTATTATGTGTTTTGATTGGTCGCCGGACAATGGCCTTTAACCAATCGCACAAGGTCTCTTATCAGGCGATGTTAAAGGCAAGGTCTCTTATCAGGCAATGATTAAGGGAGGTAACTGTGTAATCATATTATTTCTTACTAGATAATTTGTTTTTGGACACTACGCCATCACCCTTAGTGGACGTAAAGGTGCCAACAACAAATATGTAGAATATACTTACTGTATATGAGCCATGTGGTTAGGTTCAAGAAAGGACTACGTACATTCATGGTACGAGCCTATAGTTGGGGGTGCACAACTTGTCTAGTGCATCTTTTTGGATACCAGATGACAGAGGGAGAGAAAGAGAGATAGCTTACCGGACTGAGTTTAAATGTCCAAGTAGTAATGCCATCTAGTGGCAAGTCCTGTCGGCAAGGAAAGATAACCCTTTTCCACTCAACTCCATCCTAATAAGGGAGACAAATGCTACACAGTGATCTAGAAGGTGTCATGCTCCTGTGCACTTCCTGGCACTCTTGGGCAGTGTTCATCTTTCCAAATGACAAGTGACTGGAAGTGCTTGATTACAAGGTATTAGTAAGTACTGAATGATTTCTGGTAAGACTGTACGGATCAGGTCTTCAATAAGCACCCTAGCTTCTCAAGCTTTTGAAGGTTCACATTTAACTCGTCACCGGTAAGTTTCACTTCAAACATAATTATTAAACAAACAAACAAACAAACAAACTGACAATTTTTTGCACTTATATTGTATCTGACAAAATAAATTTTACAAATTGTGAAAATCAAGTTTATGAATATTTTTCAACACTTATGATAAATTTAAAACAAACAAAAGACACTTTTTTTTAATACTAAAATAGTTTTTATTTAATAAGAAGAGAAATGTAGATGTCCATTTAGTTAATTAGTCAGTCATCCCACCCCCAAAGAGCTGTGGCATAAACCTTGCTACATTAAACTTTACTTTAAAACCTTGGGGATTTAAGATAAATAAAATTCAAATTCAAATAAAATTAAATAAAAATTAACAAACTTCCATGGTGCCTTCACCGGAAGAAGAATCCAAGCATGCGCAGAAAAAGGACCCACTTTCTGACTCCCAAGATCATGTCTCGGGGAGAAAGTCTTCCTCCCCAGATTCCTCAGGCAGCTACTTCACAAACTGTCCTTCTCAGAACAAACCTATACGATTGTCAGTTTGCACTACCTAATTTGTTCTAGTCCTGAGATGCTCAACCCTGGTGAGATTTCCTTGACAACAACCTGGTCCAGTACCCCTGGGAAATCTGCACGGCTGATGACACCAAACTATCTTGCCTTCTGGAACCCGTAAATGCTGACAACATAGCTGTGTAAGACTGATGAACTCGATGAACATTTAATTGCTATAGATTTCATTGTAACCTACACACAATAAACACCCTGTTATTGTTGAACCTAAAACTTTGTGTTTGTCCTCCTTTGTTTGGTCTGTGCCATTTCAATACTCTTTAAAAAAAACTTATCGGCTTTGCAACAAGCTACACAAACCTTGGTAATAAGTCAAATTCTTTTTGACCGTACAAATTTTTAAAATAAATTTTGATTTGTAACTAAAGCATATATATTGTCATATATTTTGAAAACTAAACAAAACTTTGGTAATTTTACAACTTCCTATTAAATCACAAAAATAAATAGCACCATTTTTATCTGAGTATTTTTAACAACTGCCAGTGTGCTTATTAATTCAATTGCTTGATACTTTGATATTGTAAATACTAGACTCTAGAAGCTTTTCTAGTCAGGAGGCACTGTTATAATATGGAAAAAAAATAACTATTCCATCATTAATTTTTTTCATAATACAATGTTGTCAAAAAAAGCTTTACCAAGTTTAAGTCTGACTTACTTACCAAAATAGAAATAACGAATGAATTGGAACGTTATTTTTTTTCCAGAATAAAAGGTGTGTCAAAAAGTACAAAAAATCTCAATTACTTTTTGACACACCTTATTCAATTTATCTTCAATAAAATTTGCATTTGAATCTGGCAATTTATTATTCAGTTATTTATGAATAAATGTGTAGTAATAGCAAGAAATAATAGGTTTAACCTAAATCTTGAAAAAAAAAAAAATCTTTTCATAAAAATGGACAAGGGCGGGCGGGGGCCAAAAGTTTTATGGTGGGGGGAATTAGAAGAGGGAGCTACCCCTCATCATCATTATCCATCCTCTCTGACCCAGAGTGGTCGCTACCTTTTAAGGTCACCATCTATGGGCAAATAAAATCTGTTTAGAAATTGATTTATAATTTAATAGGACCGTGTCGCAAAAAAGAACCTTCTTAAGAAGTAACTACACCAAAAATGTAGATCATGAATATATAATTGAGGCATAATTCCTAACCTCTAAGTATAAAATAACCCGAGACAGGATGGCATGCCTTTTCAAATCAATCAATTCAATTGAAATGGCTTAAGAGAAGAAAGAAGATATTATTGCAAGTATGATTTAAAAGCAAAAAATTGTTACCATCATGACCTTTTAGTCAACCCCTTTTTGATTTCGATTCAGAAGGACTGTTTTTCATTTACACCGTCAATATTCGGTTGTTTGTTAACTAGTATGACTCTTTTAATATAGACAGTCTTTTTTTTTCTCATTATTAAAACTAACTCCTTAATACTCCTCTATAAATACTAAACACAACTGACAATAAGCCAAACAGAACTCCAGTCCTGCCGTGAATATATGAACGTGGTGGTGCTAATATGCAGGGCAAAAAACATGTCCTTCTGCGCCAATGCTACGATCAAAATGGGGGTGACCCTAAAACGGTGCCATATGGTACGACACAAGAATTTAATGGAATTAGCCTCTCTTTATGTTTTCAAATGAAGAAGCACCGAGCATTAGATCCTACAACCCAAAGACAAAAACTGAGAGATTGATCTGAAGTCACTTTAGTAATCAAGCCCCACCCCCATTGCCCTCCCTGTCACCGCCCCCATCTCAGTTCTTCGCCCAAACTCGCCACCAACGCCTCATGCGTGCCACATACCCTCCCGCTACACCAGCCTAACTGAATTATTTCTGGGATAATTCTGTCACAAAGAAGATAATATAGTCAGTGAGTTAATACATTTATTTTAAGTCTTAGCTTAACTCATAAGGCACAAAGCCGCAACGATCTGGGAATCCATTGGAAGATCTAACCTATGCTAGTAGCCATCAATGTCAACTTAATTATCAGTTTAGGGTTACCGTCACTCAGTCAACATCCCAACATGCTATCATGCGTATATACCAGAATAGCTGTGTCATAAAAGTATCAACGATTGAAGCGAATATTTGAATGATCATTATAGTTCATCCCGAGGCCTACCTACGCCTAATTACGCTAGTTTTTAGTAGCCAGTGTCAGGCGAATTTCACGTCGCTAACTTAAATATTTTCCGAGTCATGTTTTTGTCACCTTTTTGTCTGCAAAATCATTTTAAAACGCCTCCCCGCCCAAAGTTTTAGGTCGCAACAATGCATAAATATTTACAACGCCTCTTAAGAAAGAGCAGAGAGAGTTAAATTCAAGATTATTAACTTTTTACATTTTGAACTATATATTATACTATAATGATATAACATATCAGAATTGTTGTACATAATCAATTATCATTACATGTGATATATCCAAGAGCCTGCTAGTACAATATATTTTTTAGCAATAAAATAAATCACTAATTTATGAAACATTCATTTCATGAATCTACAAAGTTCTCTGCTATAATGTGTTGTATAGCGATCTCTCATAATAATACATATCTGCAATATATGTAGAGTAATTAGAAGTATACCAGACATCATACACGATGGTTGATACCGAGTCAGATCTATATCTTAATCTTCTTATATTATAAACTTATCTTAGTGTATCTAATTTTCCATAGTTTGAGCGTAGATGCGTCGTCTTTTATCTTCTACTATTCTGTGTATCTGGGTAGTTAGATGTTCTTGTCATTAATAGGAGACTGGTCATCTGTACTATCGATACTGCGAGCATCTTAGAGTCGGTGTCGGAGTTTTCCGTAACGAAACACAAGACTAGTTTGTTAATAAGAGCGTCGTAATCTATACGAAGATTCAAGATCAAATCAAACGTGCTGAGAATTTAATTTCAACAAGAACAGATTCGCAATTGCAACCGTCTGTTCAGGCCAACTAAAAAATCTAGACTATTTCTAAATCCTTCTCATGAGATTCATGCTGGTGAACTGGAAGAAGAAGAGGTAAACACGGTTAAAAAGTGATCAAACATTTTTCCTGTTTTATCCACTAAACATATACTTTACCATAGATATTATATAAGACATGACCAATAATAATGTAACATAGTATAGTATTGTAATTTATTGTAAGACTTTAATGAAAAAGAAGAACAATTATTTTTGCTTAAACCATTTCTGTTGGTTTAGAATTACTAATGACTAGATATACCAAATTTGCTCATCTATTACAACTCATTAGGAATAGTCTATAGAAGAACAGGTAAATTAAACTACTTACCATTATTATATCTGATATTATTTACATGCCTTCCTACCTGAGCAATGATAGTGACACGAAGGTCAATGTCGTGCGAGTTATAGTGGACGTTTTTAACTGTTTGAATTCAAGCAGTTACACTTCTCCAGCTGAGTTACCTAGCCAAGGTAAGAGAGTCCAGTCTGTCCAACTATTTACCCATAGTGGATGCATACCTTCCCAAGGGTTTAAAGCGCTACGTAAGGCAAACAGTCGCCCAGGATTTGAAGGATAATTTTTCACCTTTAGTTGTCAAAAATTCCATAGCATATAGGCATTAGAAGTAACCAATCACTTTGACTTACACTCTTGAACCAGAGCGCGGTAGCTATTTTGAAAATGTCTTCGTGCAAAATATACCAAGTAACTATTATATAACTCTTCGTAAAACACAATACAACGTGCATTCTTAAACACAAAGTATAATCCATAATAATATAGTGTTCTTAAATAAAACGAATTAAGTTCATCAGATAACTGCGGATGCACACTATTGATTCTTGAGTGAAGAGTTAGTTTACAACGGATGATAACTAAGAGTATGAAAAATTTTACCGATAGTTTTGATACAATAAGGATTGAGACGACGGTTCCAACACATACCTTTCCTATGACCTCTCTATACCATCGATGCCTGTCCATGATGAGTGTGACTTATAGAACAACCCAAAACCAATGAGAGCCATGAAAAGTTAAAATAAGCAGATTATCAAGCAAATTAATGTACAGACTCGTTCGAAAGTCTGCTGTCACTGTCCTAGCGTGATCTTGTCTCTATATACTGCAGGCGTAAGAAATCAATTACTGAACCTGACCTCAAGTCCTAAGATATTATTAGTATTCTAATCTAAAAAAAAAGCAAAATATACTGTGTGCGAAAATAATTCTATAAGTAATTCTTTACATGTTATGATATTAAAATCAAAATGAATATTAAATGAAAGTATATGGAAAACTAATATGCGTGAGGGAGGTTGTACACAATACTTTAGTTGCACTGACCCCCTCGCTTATCGAGATGTGATTCTCTGGATGAATTGATTGCGATTGTTTAATCAAATACGCGTCCCAAAATTGGAGAATAAACACACTGACAGTATGTAGTAGTATCTCTGGTATACCTTTATCTCTCATCGATAATCACGAGAACCGAAGATATTATTCTCCCATCTTCTATATTGGAAACCATATCTACAGCACACATACGACACAATTCTCACGCTACCATCATAGTACAACGTGTGATGTAGACGGTTTAAAATACGAAATGATTAAGTTGGTAATATAATTCTATCTTTTCCTTCATCTGTGTGCATAGTATTAAAACTTATCTTTTTTTGGTAAATACATGGTTTTTGTAAATTAAATATGCACAAACACGAGATGATGATGCAATGGTTGTAGAGACATGACAAGATTCTGAATACGTAACTTTGTTATGAAGCAACATGAGTCTTAACAAAATTAATTCTAGTCTCTTAGTTAGAGAAAAAAAAAAATCGGAGAGTAGATGAGTATGAATATAGAGTTCTGAACTAATTAGCAGATTAATTATATTAGAGTTTTATTTTTATGACCAAATAAATACACCCACAAAAAGAAACAAAATAAACTTCCTCTTATGCTCATTTATACGAGGTTATAAAGCAATTATACCAATAATCTATATGAGATAGGTCGATATCAGTTATCATTAAACTATAGAGGAAAACCAGCTATTCAATTGACGTATTGCTATATCATTGTTCCTCGTGATGTGAATATATTATACGCTGTCCTATTAACCAACAATGGCATTTACTGTGTATAAGAACCACCACTCAGTACATTTAATGAATCTATAAAGTGTACCTAATTAATAAACATACACAACTTTGATGATTGTTCACAGTCCCTGAACCAATCTGTACAACAATATTCAAAACCTCCATGAATTCTGGTTCGACATTTTATCCTATATCTTGTACTTTGCGGAAACAATTTGTCCTACACTCTAGAATTGTGCCTCGAGGCAATGGATATAATCAAGACAATGCCTGCTGTCCGTCCTGAGTCCAGTGCTGAACTAGAAAAAACTGCATCTTTAAACCTACCTCATGCTGCGCTGTGTAGATTCTGCTCTCACACGGTAATACCTGATGTCTATATATCCCTTTCCTTACACACATCAATTATACCACACAACGTCAATCACATACTATTGCACATCATCACTACATGTAAACTGAATTTCATGTTCCTGACAACTTACCTCATATCATGGTGATTCTGCTGTACATATACAGTGGCTTTGATGAGATGTTCTTGTGGTGCACCTGTAGCATCTGCATCACCAATTAATAATCGAGAGTATTTCAATATATATATTATTAAATCATAAATATAATTATATAAGAAATGAAGTTTTATGACTCGACAAAATCTTTCCTTCTAATCTCAGAATCAATGTCATGTACAGCGAACATTTAAATATAAAAATTAATGGGTTAATGAGATGAAAACCGCGAAATCACTCTCAACTATATCTTAATAATGTAACTCATAACTATAATCGATAATTTCTTTTATTCAAAAACGCATTAACAAAAAATTCCGTTAAAAAAAAATATCATTCATCATATTGCTCTCAAACTTAGGCTTATTTTAAGAGAGTTTAATTAAAAACATTCTTGAAAAATCACACTAAGTTTATTTTTCAGGAAACATGGTATTTAGTATGTAATTCTTTGTTCAAACTAGTCTTGATTTGGTTTAAATTATATATTTTTATATATATATATATATATTATAATCTATATATAATTATATATATATAATATATTCTGTATTTGTTTAGGACTGTTTACTTAACAGATAAGCTTAACCAAGACGGTC
Organism: Doryteuthis pealeii; assembly: GCA_023376005.1. Classification (NCBI taxonomy): domain Eukaryota; kingdom Metazoa; phylum Mollusca; class Cephalopoda; order Myopsida; family Loliginidae; genus Doryteuthis; species Doryteuthis pealeii. Next base: position 89,185,410 of record CM042148.1, on the reverse strand, counting down.
TTAAGAAAACAGTAAATATTAAATAAGCAACGATGAAGTAAAACTGAACCGAGGAATGAACCCAAGAACGATAAATATATATATAATATGAACCCAATACCAAAGGGAAAAAGTTCAAAGTTCTCAACAGACCGTAAAGAGGCAGGTGGGTAAAAATGTTCAGTTGCAGAGATTTGGAGATGCATCTTTTCTGAGGGACAGTGTTTGAGATATTCAATTGTTCCAAAGACCGCATTAAAGCACCAAGTGTACAGCCACGTGTCTGACCCATACAACGGTTCGCAGAAACAAGTCGATCACCTAAACAATTTGCAAAAATGGGCCAGAGAATGGGCTGGTAAAAAAGGGATCACAGCTGCATGAGAATAGGATAGGTATTGTATGTATACGCATGAACATGTGTAAGTAGGTGTGGATAGGAGTGTGCTCGCAATTAGAAATATGAATGTGGAATGGTATCAGAAACATAAGAGTATTCAAAAAGGAATTATTATTTCATTTTTCCAAAAGGAAGCATCTGAGTGCTTTCCCTTAGGTTATTTATTCTCTCTTAGTGTGTGTGTATGTGTGTTGTTTACAAAGCACTACAAGAATTTTACATGCTTTGTAAATAGCTATTTTTTGGTCCTCTCTCTTTTCGTGCATGCTAGAACGTGAACAACAAGAAGAAAAGAAATAAACCTTCCTCGAATCAAATGATGCTGCAAACTTCTGGGGTATAGTTTAGCTCCTACACAAGAGCAGCCCACTTTACAACTGGACTCTGACCTATCCTCCAAATTATCTGACCTTTCCCTCCCCACCGCTTGTGATCCACTTGTAAAAATAACCTTACCCAATTTTCATAATACGCAGCTGTCAGTTCATCATGTTTCTATGGCATCAGAATATGTTTTAGATTATTTTCCAAAACAACAACAACAGTAAACCAAATGCCAAAAATGATGCACCTACATTTTTCTACAAAAAAAACTGTTAAAATCATAACTGAATTGTTGACGTGAAATTGGAAAATTATCCAGTTTCTAAGGTCACGTATAAGAAAATTTGTAAGTAAAGAAAAAAATTTAAAAGAGAAGAAAGAAAAAAAACAATAAAAACAAACCAAAACCTAATATATAGATATATTTAATTATTTATAATATCAAAAACTACTGCTATTACATTCTTTTGCTATTCATACTGCTACTGCTTATGAGCTACAACTGCTAAAAAAAGCCAAGAAGCAGGACATTTAGATTTGGCAAGTCTTCACATCCCCATGCCCCACCATTGATCAGTCATTTGTGTACGTTGGTTAAAAAAAAAAAAAACTAACCCTTAAAAGGAATATAAATGTAATTACAACTGCTTTTTTACTAATTTGATAAAATTCAGGTCCCTTAAATAAAATTACCCCCAATTTTTTTTTTTTCTCTCCCTTTCCAAGATTTAATTCAGATACATTGTTATTCCTTTTTCTGTTCAACACCCCTCCCCTCTTTCCCATTGGTATTTCGGTGTCAATATTTCCAATCAACGAGAATCCGTGTACATATCTACATAATCATAAACATTATTTCACAGGAAATATGTCAATTGCTCTTTATAACTGATCTATTTAAATTACATCTTGAAACTGTATTAAAAAAATGTGTGCTCCATAGCAAATTTGTAAAAAAAAAATTTTTTTTAAATTACAGGCATATGTTCTCTAAGTTGCTAAAGTCTAAACACAATATTTATTATGTTAGAGGATAAGATATTAATGATTATAACAATTACTATTTTTTCTATCTTTGTCTTATTTATCAGATGGCTTTGTTATGAATAATTTATATTTTTCTGGACTGTTGTCCTCTCTTTATTCAAACCACGTTGAATTCCAATGTTATCGTCTGAAAAGAATGACTTATTTTAAGGTAAGGTAAAAAAAACACCTAAACAAACTGAGGTTACAATGGCCTGAACATTGTTTATACATACCACAAAAGATTGAGGTCAACAGCCAATAAAAAATTATTCATTTTAAATGGTAAGAAAGTGGCTTGTCTAAAGATGATATCCAGGTTTGACTACCTAGATATTGAGCAAGTTTTTCACAAGTTCATCTATTGGCTTCTAAACTCCACTTTATCCAAAGTAAATAAATATTGGGCAAATGAATTTTCTGCTAGAGATTTCAATCTTGCCATTAATGATGCGTTAAACAATGGCTGACTCTTGGTTCAACCTTGATTGACAAGTATCTAGACTTGTCAATGTTCTATAATATATATATTATATCAAGACCTTCATAGACAATCTATCATTCATAATGTATGCAGTTTTGTGAATTAAAATCGCTGCTATGTTTATTTAATTATTTTACTATTTAGTACCTTTGTCTCTTTGGAAAATGGTGCTGTTTTTATAATAAAAAGCTAAATTAAATTTTGTGCTGTAGGACCTGTGACCCATCGATTAAGTTTGATCATTTATTGTGGTCTTTTTATATAGAATGATTGTTTTTCATCCCAGCTCAGGCCAGGGTTGCATATTTACCCAACAACCTGCATTTTTATTGGTCACGCATCTGGTATTGATCATGGCATAAGTTTGTTAACTATTGGTGATCAGCTGAAATACGTGTTTTCAACATACTCAGACTAAAAATTGGTGATCCCATTTTGCAAAAATATAGAATTCAAAATATGCAGGTTATTTATTATCAAATATGCTCTTACTGTACAAGAATAAGGATGTTTGGTAAAGCTTCAATTGATCCAAAAGCATACTTTGCAAATATGATGTTGAGGACGACTAACATCACAATGCTGGTTTTACGGCCATAAATCCCGTAGCAAGACTTAAAATGTATCAAAAAAGATGGTGGTCATGTTTGAAATGCTAAAATCCCAAAAAAGTACAGTGAATCGGTTCTCCTGAAACATAATTTTTCCAAAATTATGTTCAGACTGATTATGTTCGGAGGGAAACTGAAAACAATAATTCCATAAAAATAGTAGTGCGCTTAAAAACCATTCTTTGACCATCAGATAATTTTCATAATCAAAAGTATATTTTAAAAAAATAAGTGAAAAAAATTATTGTTTGTACAATTATAGAAGTACGATGATGTATATTTGATTTTCTACATTTTATATGAGAAATTGTAATGTTTTTCTTTATAAATTGATTGTATCTATAAGTCATTTCTTGTCAAACAACACTATAGTATAATAGAGTTTACTATTTAAATTTGCTTAGAGATTACTATTCCTTTCATCTGTTTCCTGGATACTGGGCCATTTTGTACTCTTATTCTCTTGTGGAAATGGACCACGACTCCTTTCGTAAATAAATATTCTCTCTTTTCTTTCATAATCTATTTAATTTATTTATTATAAATATGGAAATTGTGTGATATTACTTTATCTTTTTATATATTTTATTATCCAGAATATCTTAACTATAAATATAGAGTGACACAATTAATATTTAGAAAAGTGAAAAATAGCCATTATGGAGATTGTGGATAAGGAAATAATAATTTTTTGTTTCTTTGACAATCTACTTTAGATAATGTTAATTTATATTACTAAAATCTTTCAGTTCATATTATAAAATATATAGACTTGGTGACCATCGTATCCTATTTAATAATCCGCTAATAAGTCTCAGTATATATACTATGTATTTTTATTCACTAATTGTGTTTGGAGACTATAAGATAAATAAACAAATCGAGAGTCCTTGTAATATTATTTAATTTATACATTGTCAATAAAGATACTTCAAACATTTTGTTTAAAGTCAAAGTAAAACATGAACACATAAGATTAGTAGATGATGTTCTTAACAGAAAAAAACAAAAAAAACTGTGTCCATTTTATAGATAGTTATCTCAAACATTGTTGGCCAGACTATGAATAAAAATTATACTCTTCCTCAGATATCAGTTCAAGTTATCTTATCAATAATAATAATAATAATCAATAAAATATTAGAAGTAGTGAATCCTAACCACACAACTAGTACACTAGAGCTATCTATCATCGTTGAGAGCGTGTGGGGTCCGTGATATAATGAATTATTTATAGGATTTGTGTAAAGCTTATATTAATTATACAGATTTCCACTTGTTGTAATACAATTAAATAATGGTTACCTGACTGGAAAATTATAATAACAGAAAATTGGTTTCAAGGAGTGGTGGGATACCACCATAGGATGTACTCAAGCTGTCATGCCTTTAGAACATTACGAGAGAGTCAACTAGGATAATCTTAAATCACTATGTGACTATATATAATGTAATGTGATGATTACATAAAATATAAACTATCATAGTTCTAAGAGGTATTATGGTATCTCCTCAATATTACACACAATAATCTATATAGGAAATCAGCGCATTTCAAAATGTCGTGAATATTACTATAGGAATCTGAACACGATCATTCACCTTGATGGCACCCTCTTTAACAATTTGTGTCTATTAGCAACAATTTGTTGTAAGTCCTAATTCTACATCTGCTTTCACAATATTCCTCTGTTTGATTTCGTTAAGGGTTATGGGTGTTTTAGTGGAATTGAGAAACCCCTAACAACAACTGGATATTGACGATGTTAACAATAGCAATAGATGATTTCCTAATGATCACTAATAAATTAGAAGAAGGCTGCCTTAAGGGGTAATTGTTAACGGAATTCTAATTACAGAATAACTGTAACTTATATAATTAAACTATACACACACCAAAAAACAAAAATATAATTTCTACAACTGAAAAACAAACTTACGAGAGTAATGAATTATCCAATAACAAAGTGAAAAACAATCCTGAAAGGATAGAAGATGAAATTATGGTCTGTATATACTTCGTGAGACATTAAGTAGTAATGGGTTACCAAAGCATAGTATTACATATGGAAGACACATAAGTTGTGATCTAGTCACAAAAAAATAGAGAAGTAATTATATTAGGTAAGGTTATTACTCTAAAATGAAAGTTTGATTATAGCGTTTAATGTTCAGCTCACTTGATAAAAAATATGTAAGATTAAAAATTGGTGAGAGTGGACCAGAATCTGGTATTCTACCGTGCGAAAAGATGAGAAAGTCATACTCTTTATATGCACATAAGAGCTGGGTGAGTTATTAGTCTTGCTGAGGATGTAAAGACAATCAACACCAACCTACTGCCGACTCCACCACTTGAAACCGACACAGAGTCAATTGCCGACAATCGGTAGAAGATACTACAGTGAATCTGCGTGTGCGGGGACATATCATAATCAGTGTATATCATGTCGAACATCCTGCGAATTCCAGTCCGAGGTGCTCTACCTATCTAGAGCTAATACAGGTCCTGCATAAGAATAGGTTTAGGTATATAATCACTTAATCTATCTCATAACACAACTTACGACTCATTTAATCGATGGTGATGTGATTGATTGCCTGATAGCAATAAGAATGGAAGTGATGAAAGTTAAACCGACTAAGATAACTAAGACAGTCACTTTTCATTGAAAACAAATCAATATATCGTGATAAAGCACAATTCACAAAAGAATATATACGTGACAAGAGACAGAAGAGAGACGAAATAAGCCATAAACGAGCCAGAAATAAAGTGAAAACACAACAGGGAAGAAAAGACAATAGTGCAATATAGAAAGTCAATATAAACCAAAATAGTACATATCATAAGTATCTTTATATCTTTAATAACTTTTTATACATTTATATAAGAAAGTGATTACTTCTATAAAATTATTAATATTCCATAATTATTATATGAATCTTAAATACTATGAATATATATACGAAACTAATATACAATATATATATACGTTATAGTAAATAATATACTAATAACAGTAAAGAATAATAAAATAGGTATAATTTATATACTATATTATATATAAGGACTAATATACCACTAATTATTTTAATGTAGATATTATGCTATATAAAAAGACACATAATAAATAATAGAAAAATGATAAAGATAAAAGTCTGGAATTAAACTGAATCTTCCCTGTGTTACCATGTGGGTAATGGTTATTGCCGTTGAGAATGGATATGGCAAGAAGATTCAATGGCTGAGCAGTTTGCACTCTCGCTCCCCACCCCCAGTATGGGCAAAATAGTAAAACCAATGGGATCGTGTAGACATTGCGTAAGCACCAGTCTAAAAAGAGAAGGGACAATTTTGGAATTCCAACCAGGAACTTAATCTCGCAACAACTTGCAATTGGTTGCGTTGGTTTTTAATGGCATGTTAACCCTGTTTGCGGTTATTTATTGCCAAAGAAATGTTCATCTTTTTTCTTTTTTAATACATTTTTTCTTATTTAACCCATACATGGAACCCTAACAGGTACTACACTCCCTTCTTGCAATTGGCACTGGTACTAATCTGTGATAGGCCTTGCTGTCCCTTGGACAATATTGTTGGTGTGAAGAGAAGAGACTTTTAGTGGGACAAAACTGCTGCGGTCTTTTATATAACTATTGTCGTAATCTTGAACATTTAGCTACATTAAATGAGAGTAACCTCCCTTTTGTAAATACATAAAATGTTCTAATGTGCTTGCGCATTATTTTGAAATGAACTTAAATGTAATTAAGAACACATTTTATTGATATTTCTGTGTTTTAAAGCATGCAGTTGTATTGATTTGAACAAAAATTCGTATTTTCAGTATAGATTTACAGTGAAATGAAAATAGCTGACCAAAAACATAAGCTTCCTTCAAAGTGAAACAAACAAGGGAGCATTACTCTCATTTATGTAAACTAATGTTCAGATTACCACATTGTCCGTTGCAGACACTAGTCTCACAAGACTAACTACCACAGCCAATTTAATAAAAAAAAAGAGTGTATACATAAAACATTTTAAAAAATTACTACAAAGAAAATGAACAAAGCATTAATTAATAACTGAAATTTTATGATTATTTGTATCATCTTTATTTTTTATTTTTAAATTTAATTTTTTAAAATTGTTCCTTTTTTTAAATGTTGAAAGAAGAAATTACAGGCTGTTTATAAATTCCTGCAGCCCAGTTTCAAAATTTAAAATTCCATAACTAATGTTGTGCAGATGATAATCTCATTTATCAAAACCAAATGAAAGTTCAACTCTTGAAATTTTAATTTTTTTAAATATACTTTTTGATTATAGAAATTTATCTGATTGCGTCAAGAATGGTTTTTAACCCACTACTATTGCTTATGGAAATATTGTTTCGTTTCTCGAACATAATCAGTTCTTCGAACATAATTTGGAACAAATTATGGTCTGAGACACCCAAGGATTCCACTGTACTTTTTGATTATAACATTTCAACATGACACCATCTTGTTGATACATTTTAAATCTGCCCTACAGGATTTTATGGACACCTCAAAAAACCAGCATTGTTGATGGTTAGTCGGTCTTCAACATCCATATTTGCAAAGTATGGCTTTTTAGGATAATTGAAGCCTTACAACAAATCTATTCTTGTACAGTTAGAGCATAATTTGATAATAAATACCTGCATCTCATATTATGAATTCTATATTTTGCATAAATGGAATCACCATTTTTTTAGGTCTGAGTATGTTGAAACACTTGATTTCAGCCTGATCACCAATGTTAAGCAAAACTTATGCATTGATCAATACCAGATGAGTGACCCAATTAAAAATTGCAGGCTTTGTTGGGTAAAAATTCACACCTGGCCCTTGAGCTGGATGAAAACATCCATTCTATATAAAAAGACCACAATAAATTGATCAAAAAACTAATCGGATGGTCACAGTCCTAACCAGCACAATTAATATAGCTTTATTATAAAAACAGCACCATTTTTCCATAGAGAACAAAGTAACTAAAAAATAGTAAATATAAATAAACATAGCAGGAAATTTTTTTATCACAAACGCTAGCAGATTAAATGAATGAATTAGATTGTCTATGAAAGCGTCTTGAGTTATATATATATATATATAAGAACATTGACCAAAGTCTTAGATACTTGTCAACAAGGTTTTTGAACCAGAGTCAGCCATTGTATTAACAGCATCAATTAATGGCAAGATGAAATCTCTAGCAGAAAATTCATGCCAAAAATATTTATTTTACTTTGATAAAGTTGGAGTTTAGAAGCCAATAGATGAACTTGCTGGAAAAACTTGCTCAATAATCTAGGTAGTCAAACCTGGGATATTCATCTTAGACAAGCGCAACTTCTAACCAATTTAAAAGAATAATTTTTATATTTTGCGACTGTTGTACCTCATCTTTTATGTGGTATGTAAAAAACAATGTTCAGGCCATGTGTAACCCTCAGTTTTGTTAGTGTTTTTTTAATTACCTTAAATAAGTCATTCTTAGACGATAACATTGAATTTCAAACGTTGCGTTTGAATTAAAGATGAGGACAACAGTCAGGAAAATATCAAATTATTCATATCAAGCCTCATCTGCTCTGATAAATAACAAGCACAAGTATAGGAATTTAAAAATAGTAACATAATTTGTTATAAAATCCATGAATATCATCCTACCTAACATAAATAAATATGTGTTAGACTATATAGCAACTTAGAAGCATATGCCTGTATTAAAAAAAATTTTTTTTTACAAAATTTGCTTGATGGAGACACAAACATTTTTTTATACAGTTTCAAAGATGCTAATTTAAATAAGAATCAGTTATAAAAGAGCATGACCATTATTTCCTGTGAAATAAATGGTTATGATTATGTAGATATGTACACGGGATTCTGTTGATTGAAAATAAATGACACCAAAATTAAACACAATGGGGAAAGAGGGAGGCGGTGTTTGAAGCAGAAAAAGAATAACAACAATGATCTGAATTATAAATCTGAAAAAGGAAGAGAAAAAAAAAAAAATTGGGGTAATTTTATTTTAAAGGGACCTGAATTTTTATCCAAATAGTAAAAAATAAGCAGTTTGTAATTACATTTATTATTCCTTTGGTAAGGTTAGTTTTTTTTTTTTTTTTTAAACAAGTACACAAATGAACTGATCCATGCGTGGCATGGGGGATGTGAAAGACTTGCCCAAAGTTTTTAATGTCTGCCTTCTGGCTTTTTTAGCAGTTGTTAGCTCATAAGCCGAGTAGCAGTATGAAAAAGCAGTAATTGTAATAGCAGTAGTTATGTTGATATTATAAATAAATTTAAATATTATCTTCTTATATATTAGGTTTTTGGTTTTGTTTATTGTTTTTTCTTCTTCCTCTTTTAAATTTTTTTCTTTTACTTACAAAATTTTCTTATGACGTGACTTAGAACGATTTAATTTCAATTTCACGTCAACAATTCAGTTATGATTTAACAAGTTTTTTTTTGTTAGAAAAATGTAGGTGCATCATTTTTGCTTTGGTTTACATGTTGTTGTTGTTTTGGGAAAATAAACTAAAACAATTTATTCTGATGCCATAGAAACATGATGAAACTGAACAGCTGCGTATTATGAAATTGGTAAGGTATATTTTTACAAGTGGATCACAACGCGGTGGGGAGGAAAGGTCACGATAATTTGGCTGATGATAGTCAGAGTCCAGTGTAAAGTGGCTGCTCTTGTGTAGGAGCTAAAAACTATGACCCCAGAAGTTGCAGACATCAATTGATTCGAGGAAGGTTCATTCTTTTCTCTCTTGTTGTTCACTTTCTAGCATGTCACTGAAAAGAGAGAGACAAAAAATAGCTATTTACAAAGCATGTAAAAATACTTGAAGTGCTTAAACACACACACATACACACACACTAAGAGAGAAAATAATACACTAAGGGAGCCAACTTCTAGATGCTTCCTTTTGAAAAATGAAATAGATAAATTCTTTTGATATCTTATGTTCTGACTACCATTCACATTCATATTTCTAATTGCGAGCACACTCCTATCCACACCTACATTAACACATGTTCATTTGCCGTATACATACATACCTATCTATCTCATGCAAGCTGTGATTCCCTTTTACCAGCCCCATTCTTCTGGCCCATTTCTGCAAATTGTTTAGGTGATCGACTTGTTTCTGCGACCCGTGTAAATGGGTCAGACACGTGGCTGTACACTTGTTGCTTTACTGCGTCTTTGGAACAATTGAAAATATCTTCAACAACTGTCACTCAGAAAAGATGCATCTCAATCTCGCAGAACTGAACACTTTTTTACCCACTCCTCTTACGGTCTGTTGAGAACTTTTGAACTTTTCCCTTTGTATTGTTCATCCAATATATATATATTATCTTCTTGTTCATTCCATCGTCTTCAGTTTTACTTCATCGTTGCCTTATTAATCATTTACTGTTTTCTTAGACCGTCTTGGTTAAGCTATCTGTTAAGTTAAACAGTCTAACAATACAGAATATATTATATATATATATATATATATATATATATATATATTTATATAATATAAAAATAATATAATTTAAACCAAATACAAAGACTAGTTGAACAAAAGAAATTATCAATACATAAATACCATGTTTCCCTGAAAAATAAAACTTAGTGTGATTTTTCAAGATGTTTTTAATATAAACTCTCCCCTTAAAATAAGCCCTAGTTGAGAGCAAATGATGACATGATTATTTTTTAAACGAATTGTTGTTAATGCGTTTTTGAATAAAAGAACATTGTTAATGGCAATAAATGTAGAATCGTTTTTCATAATTTCTGTTTTTTAAAAAAATTTTTGTAATTTCTACTTCCTAATGTTGTTTTACGATATATGAAGAATAAGACATCCCCGAAATGAGCCCTAGAGTTATATTAGAGTGAAAATTATTATATGAAGAATAAGACATTCCCCTGAAAATGAGCCCTAGAGTTATATTTTAGAGTGAAAATTAATATATGAAGAATAAGACATCCCCCGAAAATGAGCCTAGAGTTATATTTTGGAGTGAAAATTAATATAGCCTTGTCTTATTTTCATGGAAACACAATATAAGAAAATGAAAATAACTTATTTAAGTAAAACTTACCCAAAGAAAGGCAAAACCTGAAGCAAAGTTTGCTTTGTTATTGCACCAATCTCATTTGAATTCTCCATCACACAGTTAATCACCTTACGTAAGTAGGTCTGTAACATGACTCGTCTTGTCTCAACGACACGAGCTTCCTATAAAAAATACAAGCGAAAGAAGAAAAAAAAACATTACAGACTTATAAAAGCAAAAAGGATTCAATGTCATCATTGTTTTGAGAGGGAAACTTCTCATTCTTGTATTGATACACTGTTGTATCCTTGAGGTGGAAAAAAGATACACAGAGAACACAGGGTGCGTGAATATGTATTTTTTCAGCACTATTTAACATAGAACAACAAGTAGTACAATCACAAGACAAAACGTACAAAATGAGGAGGTTCAAATGTCTGCGAGTTGACGCACTACTGCATTGACTCTTATATGGCTCTGGGTCAGTCCATCTGGTAGGGTGTTAACTCCTCTACAACATACACTTTTATTACAAACCTTAGCTACCTACCATAGAGCAAGGGTTAAACGGCTAATATATAGTAAGTATTTACTGACATAACACTATGTCAGTAGAACATAAGGATCATTATAGCAGGGAACACACACAAACCGAAGCTCATACGTGGTTATTGCTTAGAAATCATGTGAATCCCTTGGCATTCCTCTTTAGAACAGCTTCAGGCACTGGGCAATCAACCCAGCCCTGACCTTTTAAATCGAGGGGCAGTTGTGGCGCGGGGGGTGGGGGTGTTATCCCCCTGGCATAACACTGACATTAAATATCTACTGTCCAATGGCTGCAGAAATACATCTTAAACAATTAATTTCACTCAAATATTTTTGCAAAAATGGAAGCTTTTTCTGATGTATTTAGGGACTAAAAACACATTATTTAGGATTTTAAGGCTGATAGCAGTTTCTTCTTAGAAATCAATAACAAAAAACATTAAATACACTCGATACAGAAAAATCAATAACTTTTAAATGAAATATCTTTTTGTTTTTGTGGGTTTTGTTTACAAAAAATTTTTTTTTCATCGAATTTCTTTTGTTTTTCATTCGGAAGACCTAAATGATTTATGTTTTCTGAATTTTTCTTTTCATTGTTATCTGTACAACGTTTCAGCCAATGTGCCCTCCGGCCTTCTTCAGGTATTTCTTGTTGACTTGGAACCTTCTTGTCATAATCGGCGAGCCATCATGGAACTTGAACCCAACCCTTTTATTCAGTCCACGGGTGTATCCTGTTCTTATTCCGCTAACCATAGCGGGGGTAGAGGCGTTAAGCTGTATTAATTATATTCTATGTTACTGCTGCCATTGATCAGGATTGAACCTGCAATCTAGATTAAGCAGTGATACTGATAGCTTTTTAATAATGCATCCTGGGGACACACATATTTGCTTTGAATGAATCTCGGGAAAATTTATGGGTCCCAACTAAAGTTCTTAATAGATTGTAGGGTTTTTTTATGATCTGGGGGAAACAACTAAAGCCGTCTAACTCCTACCTTGTATCCTATCCTGTGTAATTTGTCAGCACTTTGCTGAAGTGGAGCACCACATCTGTCAGCTCCCGGATGCTTTACCGCACAGATTGGATTACCCAAGCTGTGCTACTAATGACGTTGGCGAGGACCAGTATTGAACCTGGAACCTTGTAAGTCCTAAGCAAATGCTCTACCAACTGAGCTATCTGGCCCTGAAGGTAGTCCATCAATATAGATGATTTCCCCATTTTCTGATCTTTTTAAAGATAGAAGTAATGGCGAAATCTGAACAAAAGAAGAAATTAAAGTGCTGGAGGTGGGTGGGTGTGTGCAGACCATCAGGACTATCTTGATTTGCAAAGATGTGGCACAAAAGTCTGTGACAAACAGCAGCTGCACTAGATGCAGCATCTTACCAAACTCCCAATCACTAATAGGAATCTGTTTTTGCATAGATGCATCATAGTTTGTTCAGGTTGTTGACCCCTGGCTTTGAAATTAGTTTGTCCTAGACTGGTTGCCCACCACACTTACAGCGACTGAGTTGCCTTTCATATCATTTATAGAAAATTCTATATAATGTATTGGAAATCTATTTATATTTGGAGAAAAGTGTTAAAGGGTAATTTCACCTATAGTTGTTAAAATTCCTAGCAAATAAGGCAATTTAGAGTAACCTCCCTTGACTTTCACTTTGAACGAAGCCGGTAGCTATTTTGAAAGTCTCTGTTACGAAATAAACAAAATCTTAGAAACTTTTTCAAAAACAATACAAATGCATTCTTTAACACAAAATATCATAAAATGTGTCTTAATAACAATTAAGTTCATTTGAGATAATACGCACGCACAATTTTATGCTAGGAATTTGGCCAACTAAAGGTGAAAATTACCAGATATAGTTCTTTATTTCCTTTTCAGTTAGCAGTTAGTGTCAATATATGAAAGACAATAAAGAAGGAACACTTTTCTGATAAGATTCTTCTATGTAACCCAGTACTACCTGTTTCATAGTCAGATCATTGGCAACTAAACCGGTAACCCTACAGATGTTCTTTGGTGAGGAGGGTGGCTAGACACCCTGCAGGATGAAAAACACGACCTGTAAAAGGGCAGAGAAAGTTCTTTGCTCAACGACCATCTAGCACGTTATTTCTAAAGTCCAATCCCTTCTCATCACAGCAGGACCGTGTAAACTTGGTAGTGTCAGAGCCATATCGTCGGGAACTTTTCCTGGTAGGGTTACCTAAGGTGGGCAGGTCTGGCACCCAGTGGTATTAGAGCCCCAACCCGACCAAAGGGGCTCTGGCATAAATCCAAAGGGTGTCTCCATCATTATCAGGAATCAATGGCTTTTGGCATACTTGTCACTGTGTAAAATCTGTGGCAAACAAGAGCATCTCTTTCCCCTGACTCGGATAAGCATGGGAGTTTGCGGACCGTTTGTGAATTTCCTATTCTCTTGTTACTCCTCAATAACCACAGGTGGATAGAGCTGGCTCAACTGACCCGTGGTGAATGCCATCACAGAAAAAGAGAGAAACAGAAACTCTAATTTCTGAAAAAGATCTTTCTATACTTTGGAATTAGGATTTCTTACATGATTAGTTAATAATGAAATAATTAATTCTCATATCTTACTTTGTAGCCGACTGTAACTTTCGGAGGGAATTGAACTGTCCAAGAATGGGGTACTTCTTTCTTCAGTTTTACAGTAAAGGACATAAAACTGGCGGAGGCGGTACCGTCGATAAACATTCCATTCTTCATCCTGAATTCGTACATAAACCTGCAAAAATGAAATTACTCTGTTTAAATAGTAATCAAATCAAAAAATGAGGATGAATAATAAATTGTTATGATAAGCTTAGCACAGGTAAAAAAAAAAGCAGAAAGGTAAAAGTTTGACCTGCAGTAAGGAGAGATTTTGCTATGTTAATTTTGCAAGTGAGGAGGGATGACTTGCCTTAAAAATCAGCATTTGAAATTTAACAATTAACTGCAGGGGCTTTCAAAATAACCATGAAACTGAATGGCAAATATTTAACGATCAGCATTAGATTAAATTAGAATATTTACAGGTTAAAATCTGGCGACACAGGGTGTTCATAAAGCTCTTGCAAGCAGTGTTAACAATTAAAAAACTTAATTAAGTCACATTTGTACAAATGATTAAAAATCATTTAGTAAAAACTGCCATGAAAGTTCAACTTTTCTAGTTTTATTTTTTTTATGTGCGTTTTTGATTATTACATTTCAACATAATTGCCATCTTTGTGTTCATATTCTAAATCTGTTGTAGGACTTTATAGACACCCTGTATATAGTGAAGTTTAATATACTGGAAGCATAAACTAGTGCTTTGTACTGAGTTATCTACCCTGATTTTACATTATTTGAATGATGAAGTTCAATTAAGATTTAAAAAGACCATATGACCTTTAAGGCACCCCTTTTGCTTTGCTAATTCATAAGTACATTTTTTCATTTAACACTGTCAATATCCAGTTGTCTTGTTAACAGACGATTTTTAAGAGTTTTTAAAAAAAAATTATTGATGTAATGAATATGTAAATACCTTGGTACAACCCCTCACTTATAATCTGATTGGATAGTGTTATGTATAAATATTCGACATTGTGGTGCGTACAAGTGCCTAAGCCTTACAAGCCTAAACTTACTCGCAGACTACACCATGACTGCTCGGGAGATGATTTGCTATTTCGACGCACCAACTACTACTGCGATTAATAAAACAAATACCAACTTCATAATATATCCCTTAACCTGCGATATTATCAATTATAAAACAACCCTAACCCTAACCCCTAACAAACAAGCCGGATTGTTGATGGTGTAAATTGAAAAAACAGTAATTATGAATCAGCCAAAGCAAAAAGACCATATCTTTTTTGTTTTTTGAAACTTATATCTTTTAAGCCCACATATTTTGAAAAATCTCTTTTTTTTTTACTTTGTTGAATGAATTGACTCATTACCTGGTAACATGATAACTGTCAGCAAAGCATTTACCTCGTTAAAAAGCTGAGGAATCCAAACACTGAACAAGATTTCTGTGTTGTTCAGAGATAACTTTTTAAAAAAAAATAATTAAAAAGTAGAAAAAAAATCTTATTAAAAACAAAAGAAAAAAAATTCTTATTAAAAAAAAAAAAGGGGGAAGTTATATTCATTTCAAACTAAGAAATATGAATAAAAAAATATTTAATTAAAATTATTATCAAAAACTAAACTTAAAGCAATTTAAGCAGGGATTTTTTTTAACTTTAGTCACTAAAACGAAAATTTAAACTCAAAATTTAATTTTTATTTTATTTTAAAAGTTTAAAAAAAACTTTTTTTTCTTAATTATAAAAATAATAAAAAAATTTTTTTTAAATTAAAATAATAAAAAAATCCCTCATAGAAGGGCAATATAAATATCAGTATTTAAAAAACAAAAAAAAACTTCCAACAAGTATTTTAAAGTTTCAGATTGTGTTAATGCGGTAAATCAAAATTGCTGACATGATGCTATTTATCTCTCTC
>CM042148.1:89109663-89169287 GCA_023376005.1 Doryteuthis pealeii | reverse complement strand
AGGTACAGGTATTGTCTATCTTTTCGTTTCCTTCATAATCACCCTGTGATCTGCTGAATCGCAAGTCACCAGTTGACAAGTTCTCTTCATTTTTTATTTTTTTTGTTAGTCAAAACCTAGGTCTGGTTTTCTTATGACAGGCTGATAAGGTGATCCGACTTATCTCGAAGTCCAGAGAATTCTTATGTGTTTTATTCTCAAGAAACAGATTCTGTTTAGAGATACCGATTTGTGTATATGTCAAAATTTAATTTTTCACTTAATCCATGGACCCTTCCAGACCCCAGTCGGGCTTATTTTGACTTACCGTTTGCAGTTACTACGTTCACTGGTGAAGTACAGTGGTTGACACTGTCTCTCTCTGGCTACCCCATAGTCTTATATTGTTACGTGGTCGTTGCGTTTCTATCATATGATGCTTTATTATATTATTTATTACTTATATTATTTATATAACTTACGATATGAGAATATGGCTACTAAAATCTGGGGTCGGGGGAGTTGAATTCCTAACGCATACTTCTCTATTGTTCGACTATCCTGAGATCGCAACCATATAAATGCTTGCAAAACATAAACATATTAATAAATTGACTTCAGTAGTTAAAAACTGACCACTGAAAACCAAATCCTACCTATCAATCAAGAACTTACTAATAAAAGCAGTCCAGTGCGATACGTTGAGCCCGAAAATATCACAGAGAAGTATAGTGGTCAGAAATCGCTTTATTCTCAAGTTAGAGGCATTCTGAATGAATTCCTACAATAAACATTTCGCTATGATGTGGCCGGTTTTCCCTGAGGTTACATTACATATGCCATACGATGCAAATCAAATGCAAGTTGGAATATTATAGCCGTTATTCTTGCAGTTTATGAAGTCAATACAGATTGCAAAAGTCCCATGCCTCTAAGATCTATATATACTTTCGCATTGCGCATTAGTTAATCGAAGTGCCAAGCCCCGACATCTTAACAGCGGACCCCTCCCGTTTGAGATATATTGAAATCATTACAATCCATAACCATTGTTCAAAATAAAATTGATTTAACTGTGTATTGAAATAGTGTAGGACGAGAATTATATCATCTTCAAATATTTTGACTTTCAGAAAATTAAAACTGGAATGTTATCTAATTTAGAAGATGATATAGCAGGTCTCAGACCTTTGTCTGTGAGCAAAACGGAAACTTAAGTGTTATGGTTTCCAATAACCATTTCTCTCTCTGTGCATCTTCTGTTTAGTAAGAAAACTTCTTCGAAGCCGTAGTTGTACCAGGGCACTTGTACGACTACCACAACTCGACTCTAACGAAGCGATAAGCGACACAGAGAATATGGATTTAAATTATTCATTGATCTGAACAATTTGAATGGTCTCAGTTATTTAACCAGAGGGTTGCAGGATGATAATTGTTGCGAAAGGATTTAGGAACACCAGAATATTAATATATAAATGATGTTCCATAACACTCCACTTCCTATGTTATAGCAAAAATTTAATACTATAGCAAATCATATGCACCCTTCCAGGGTGCAAGTATTAAGTGTTAATGTAATAAGATTATTATATTAAATCAGGAAAGGACTAATGAAACTATAATTAAGAATTCAGATAAAAAGATTTGAAAAAGCGGGCGTTTAATTGAAAATAGACAATTGACTTACTCTTCCATCACTGTCCGTCTTTCATTGCTACAATTTTCATAATTTACACATATCTAATTTAAAACAAGGGAAGTGAATAATAAAAGGACTGTTACTTTTATGTTAATGGATTCTTTTAAGATTGACTGAAGAGACGTTTTCTTCATTATTCGTTAAGATAAAACCAAACGAAAATTAGAAATCAATAATATAAAACATACTTTATTTAAAATCAAACTTTAATATCAATATGCAATTAAGCATGGCCTGTTCACACCAGTAAATCCACATTTTTGTATATAAAAAACAATTACATGTTATTAGTATGTAACCATGGTCAACATGTGCTTCGCCTCCTGCTACCATTCATAAATTAACGGCGCTCGATCCCAGGACCATCCCCCCAGGCACACCTGCCCCTCGATTAAAGGGCAGGCTGCGTTTATTTGCCAGTGCTGAGGCGCCCCCCCCTAGGGGGAATAAAAAAAATGGATTAAAAAAGAAAAATGAACATCTTTGGCACTAAAATAACCCAACAAGGTGTTAACAGCCATAAAAACCAACCAAACCAATGCCAAAGTGCTTGCGAGATTAATTTTCCTGCGCTTGAATTCCAAAATTGTCCTTCTCTTAGACTGGGCTTACCATGTTACAGATCCAGTTGGTTACTCATTTGCCCATACCTGGGGTGGGGGAGAGAGCAGTGGCAAACTGCCTCAGCCATTGAACTCTTCTTGCAATTCCATTCCTCCAACGGCAAAATAACCATTACACCAACATGTAAACACAGGGAAGCATCATTAAATTAATTCCAACTTACTTTCTTTTCTTTTCTTTTCCTTTTCTTTTTTTATATTTCTTTTTTCGTTTTTGTTTCTTTCCTTGTTCCCTTTCTTTTCTTTTTTTCTCTTTTTCTTCTTTCTTCTTTGTTTCTTTCTTTCTTTCTCTTCTTTACTTCTCTTTCTTTTTTTTCTTTCTTTTCGTTTCTTTTTTCTTTTTTTTTTCTTTCTCTTTTCTTTTCTTTCTTTTCTTTCTTTTTTTCTTTTTTTTTTTAAAGTCTTTGTACATTGGTTTATTCATACTATTCTATGCTATCAGGAATCAATACAAATAATGATTAATTAGTCAATAATGATGATTAATGATATTACCAACATTTCAAGGGACCGTTAGCTCAGTCGGGTAGAGCACCTGGGCTTGGAATTGCAAGTTCCTGGTTCGATACCAGTCCCCCACCAACTCAGTTCATGAGTATCACAGATGGGTAATCTGATCTGTGCGGTAAGTGGGGAGCTGGCAGTAGGTGTGATGCTTCACCTCAGCAAAAACAATCTCCCAGGCTTAGTGCAAAAAGGGGATAGACTCCTCACTTTCCCAGGTATACCGACGGCCACTCCACCAACTTTACTTACATATTTATCAGTGAGCTGAACATAAAAAGTATACAAACTTTCCAATTAGAGTAAAAACACTAAAAATACTTTTTTTTTTTTAAATAGACAATGCTCCATGATTATATAGTTTGGTAACATATACAAATTCTCAGAAGTTTATAAAGACAAAATACCTTCTTCTTCTTTTTAAATTGTTTTCATTGTATTATGAAAATTCATTATTGTAAGTTGTTTTTTCATTTTGAATTTTTTTTTGTTGTTTTTTTTAATTTTAATTTCCCAGTTTTTGTAAAAGATTCCGAACCATATTACCTTAAGAGCACCCCTTTTCAATTTTTGTTCATTAGGTCATTTTTTTCATTTACACCGTCAATATCCAGTTGTTGGTTAGGGGTTCTAACCCTAACCCTAACCCCTAACAACAACCGATATTGACAGTGTAAATGGAAAAAATGGCCTAATGACACAAAATGAAAAGGGGTGCCTCAAATAATGGTCCAAGATTCCTAATATCACAAATTTAAAAAAAATGTGTTTCCTATAAGAATTTGGGTAAAGGAATCCATTACCTTCTTAGCTAGATATTTATTTATGTTCTCTTATTAACTAGTCACAAATGATGAAGTTCCTATGTGACCCTAATTTAATGAAACTTTTATACTCCTTATGGTGGTTCCACCCCCCCTTTTTTTATAATTTACAGGAACCATTATTTAATTTAAACAACTGTTTTAGTTCTTACAAATTTCAATTTATTCCACCCACCGTAACATGTATAGTTGTTGTTGTTGTTTGCTACTTATTATTATTATTATTATATATTATGTAAATATTTACAATTGGAAGAGATAATTTTTATTCATAGTTGCCAAAATGTTGAGTTTCATAAATGTAACACAGTTTTTTTGTTTTTTTCTTTAAAATTTCTAATTCATCGTGTATTTTACTTTGATTACAAAAATGTTGAAATTTTAAATGAATAAAATATTCAACATTTTTTTTTTTTTTATGTCTCAAACACAAAGTGAAGTTTCTGAATTGCAATTATTAAAAAAATGATGTACATGTCTATTTATTTATGTATGATGATGAATGTCAATATAAAAACATTACAAATAGATTGTCAGAAGAAAAAAAATAATTTATTATTCCTTCCACAATCTCATAATGGGCCAAATTTCACTCAAAAAATGTGTCACTTAATTTTCAAAAGATATCCCTGGTTAAAAAAAAAATAAATAAATTCACAAATTCACAAAAATAAATAATTAAAAGAAGAAAAAAAGATTTATTGAAATAAGTGTCATCCAGAGATAGAGTAAAAATGGCCAGTATGTAAAAGAAAGGAAAGTATTTATGCAAATTAAAAGAATTTTCTATTGTGTATTTTAAGAAATGCTTGAAAAACAAAATATTAAAAAAAAAAATACCAAATTATTTAAAATGAAAATCAATAAAATCTGTACTTAAAGTACAACAAATTTTCAACATTTTCATTTTTTTCAGGAATTATTTAAGAATATCTTGAGATGTTGGGTTTCATCCAAAACCTTTTTTATATCAAAAGTTCCTGACATGAAAACATGACTGAAGAGGAAAGAATTGCAGAAGTCACAAAAAATCATTTTTAATTATAATGAAATATAAATAATTGAATTTATTGTGTACAGTGCTCAGGTGCACCACAACTCATCAAAGCCTCATGTCTAGTACACAGAATATGTATTAGTGTCAGGAACATGAACAGTTTACAGTAGTAATATGCTGTATGTGGCACGTGTGTGTATATGTGTGTGGAGAGGGGTATCAGGTATAGTGTTGGCAGATACAGGAAGCATGGAGGCTTTGAAAGATGCAGTGTTTCAGCAGCTTACAACGGACGCAGGCAGCTTGTTCCATGCCTCGGCAATTCTGAGTGTGAAAAAAATGTTTCCGAAAGTTCATGATTCGGAGAATTGAACCAAGCAACATGAGTTTTTAGAAATTATTGTGTACAGAGTTCAGGTGCACTACAATTCATCAAAGGGTGTATGTATAGTACATAGAATAATGTACCGAGTGTGTGTCAACAAAGTAATGCCATTTTGTTTTGGAAGGTATAATTACCAATACAGGAACATGTATCATACGTCAAAATGAAGCTGGTCCTCTTTTGATGTAAAGATATGATTCTCATTGATTTTTCTATAATTGCTTATCTTATAAATATGAGAGATTAATTTTTTTTTTTGGGGGGGGGGGTATTTTTAAAAAAATTAATTATTAATGTATAGTCAGCTCTAATAATATATTAGTTTTTTTTTTCTACTAAGAGTAATCATTTTTAAAACATTGTTCATAAACAAAATTGTATTCAAATCTTGATTACACATTCATTCATTGTTTGTAAAAATTTTAAAAAAACGAGTATTTCCAAAAGATAAGTTTTATTCTTGACGTTGAAGTAGACGTTATAACATTTCGGTTTTTTACAACCTTCATCTTTACTTGAGGTAGGTGGAATGTTGTGGTGATGGTGATTGATTTCCAAAAAATGGGAATTTGGTTGTGTATGAAAAAAGGGTGTAACCATTTTCTACATACTGTCAGGCTTTAATTCCCTATTTTACTCCACATTCATCATGTACAGGGTAGTCCTAAGTATTGTCTTACATCTTATGTTTTCAAACTTTCATTTTTTTTGTTTTAATATATATAGAATCTTATGAATTTTTGCTTTTTTTGCTTTTTTTTTTTTGATTAAATTATTTTCTAGAACTTTCAGGTTGTATTATTTACCTCTAAAACAAAATGTAGGAAGTGACAAGACTTTCGAACCAGTCTGTACATTAATTTGCATATTGTTTTAACTTTCATTATTTTTTTGTTTTAATAATATGGAAGGCACATGGTTAGAGTCATAGGAAATGGACTCGTTAACCTTAGTTCAAATCCGGTAATTTTCACCTTAGTTGTTAAAATTCCTAGCATAAAATTGTGCATGCGCATTATCTGAAATGAACTTAATTGTTTTTTAAGAACACATTTTATGATATTTTTGTGTTAAAGAATGCAGTTGTATTGTTTCGAAAAAGTTTATAAGACTTGTTTATTTTGCACGGAGACTTTCAAAATAGCTACCGGCTTGGTTCAAAGTGAAAGTCAAGGGAGGTTACTCTAACTGCCTTATATGCTGGAATTTTGACAACTAAGGTGAAAATTACCTCAAATCCTGGGCGAAACTGTTTGCCTTTCACGTAGCGCTTATAACCTTGGGAAGGTATGCATCCAGCTATGGGTAAATAGTTGGACAGACTGGACTCTTTAACCTTGGCTAGGTAATCAGTCTAGGAGAAGGTAAACTCTGAATTCAAACCAGTTAACTCCACTTAAACCCAGAAATTGACCTTGTGTCACATCATGCTCAGGTGGAAGGCTTGGTAAATATACAGATATTAATAATTGGTAAGAGTTTATTTACCTGTTCTCTATAGACTACCAAATGGTTTAATAGAGAGCAAATTTGGTATACATAGTAATTAAACCAACAGAAAGGTTTTAGCATAAAAAATTTCTTCTTTTTCATTAAAGTCTAACAATAAACAATAACTAATTATGTTACATTATTTAATAGGCTGCTTAATAATAATCTATGGTAAGTATAGTTTAGTGGAAAAACAGGAAAAATGTTTGACACTTTTTAACCCTGTGTTGACCTCCTCTTCCAGTTCACCAGCATGATCATGAGAAAGGCATTTAGAAAAGTCAGATTTTAGTTGGGCACTGAACAGAACGGTTGCAATTGCGATCTGTCTGTTGAAATTAAATTCTCACACGTTTGATTTGATCTGAATCTTGTAAGATAAAGAGCTTAAACAAAACAAAGTCTTGTGTTTGTTAACAAAAAACTCCACAACGACTTAAGATGTCCCAGTATCAAGTACAGATGATCCAGCCCATATTAAGAAGAACATCTAACAGCCCAGATAACAAGATAGAAGATAACAGACGAAGACATCTACTCAAAACTATGGAAAAAGATACACAAGATAAGTATATAAAGAAGATAAGTATATCTGACTGTATACAACCATCGGTATGCTGGTATACTCTATACTCTATAATATATGCAGATATGTATATATATGAGAATGTCTATACAACAATTATACAGAATTTAGATTTTCTGAATTAATGTTCAAAATTAATTGATTATTTTTCTAAAATAATTATTTACTAGCAGGACCTGTGGATATATCACAGTATGATAATTTGATTATTACAAACATTTGATATGTTTACTTAATAGCTATATATAATAGTTCAAAATGTAAAAAGTATAATAATCTTGATTTAACTCTCTCGCTCTTTCTTAAGAGGCGTTGTAAAATATTTCATTGATTTGCCGATAAAAATTTGGGCGGGGAGGCGTTTAAAATGAATTGCAGACAAAAAAGTGACAAAAACATGACTCGGAAAATATTTAAGTTAGGACGGAAATTCGCCTGACACTGGCTCACTAAAACATAGCGTAAATTAGGTAGGAGGCCGGGATGACATAAGATCAAAATTCAAATACAGCTTCAATCTTGATACTTTTATGACACACTTTCTGGTATATAGCCATGATAGCATGTGGGATGTGAACTGAGTGAGGAAACTCCTACTGTAATTAGCTGACATGTGTGGCTAATAGCAAGTTAGATCTTCAATGGGATTCCCAATCTTGCGGCTTTGTGCCAGATTAAGCTAAACTTAATAAATGTATTAACTCACATTGACTATATTATCTTCTCTTGTGGACAGATTACCCAGAAATAATTCATAGGACTGGTGGGAATGGGGGGGGGGTTGAACTAAAGTGACTTCAGATCATCTCTCACTGGATCTAAAAATGCTCTCTTTCATTTGAAAACTAAGGAGGCTAATCCATAATTCTTCGGACCATATCACCTTTAGGCACCCCTTTTTGATCTCGATTCAGAAGGACATGTTTTTGATTTACACCGTCAATATCCGGTTGTTTGTTAGGGGTTAGGGTTAGGAGTTAGTTTTATAATTGAAAAAAAAAACTCTAAAAATCATCTGTTAACAAACAACCGGATATTGACGGTGTAAATGAAAAACATGTCCTTCTGAATCGAAATCAAAAAGGGGTGACTAAAGGTCATATGGTCCAATTTTTCTTTTTAAATCATACTTGCAATCAATATCTCTTTCTCATCATTAGCCATTTCAATTGATTGATTGATTTGAAAGGCATGCCATCCTGTCTCGGGTTATTTTATTACTTAGAGGTTAGGAATTATGCTCATTATTATTCATATCTACATTTTTGGTGTAGTTATTACTTAAAGAGGTTCTTTTTTTTGCACACGGTCCTATTAAATATAAATCATTTCTAAACAGATTTATTTGGCCCATAGATGTGACCTTAACAGGTACGACCACTCTGGGTCAGAGAGGACCTGGGAATAATGATGATGAAGGGGTACTCCACTCTCTCTAATTCACATACTGCTTCCATTTTTATGAAAGATTTTTTTTTTTTTTTCAAGATTTAGGTAAATATTATTTCTTTGCTTATTACTACAATTATTCATAAATAACTGATAATAAATTGCCAGATTCAAATGCAAATTTTATTGAAGAATAATTGAAATACAAGGTGTGTCAAAAAAAGTATTGAGATTTTTTTGTACTTTTTGACACACCTTTTATTCTGGAAAAAAAATAACGTTCCATTCATTCTCATTTCTATTTTGGTAAGTACAGCTTAAACTTGGTACTTTTTTGACACACATTGTATTATGAAAAAAATTAATGAATGGAATGTTATTTTTTTTCCATATTATAACAGTGCCCTGCCTGACTAGAAAAGCTTCTAGAGTCTAGTATTTACAATATCAAAGTATCAAGCAATTGAATTAATAGCAACTGGCAGTTGTTAAAAATACTCAGATAAAAATGTGCTATTTATTTTTGTGATTTATAGGGAAGTTGTAAAATTACCAAAGTTGTTTAGTTTTCAAATATATGACAATATATATGCTTTAGTTACAAATCAAAATTATTTTAAAAAATTTGGTACGGTCAAAAGAATTTGACTTATTACCAAGGTTTTGTGTAGCTTGTTGCAAAGCCGATAAGTTTTTTTTAAAGAGTATTGAAATGGCACAGACCAAACAAAGGAGGACAAACACAAAGTTTTAGGTTCAACAATAACAGGGTGTTTATTGTGTGTAGGTTACAATGAAATCTATAGCAATTAAATGTTCATCGAGTTCATCAGTCTTACACAGCTATGTTGTCAGCATTTACGGGTTCCAGAAGGCAAGATAGTTTGGTGTCATCAGCCGTGCAGATTTCCGGGGTACTGGACCAGGTTGTTGTCAGGAAATCTCACCAGGGTTGAGCATCTCAGGACTAGAACAAATTAGGTAGTGCAAACTGACAATCGTATAGGTTTGTTCTGAGAAGGACAGTTTGTGAAGTAGCTGCCTGAGGAATCTGGGGAGGAAGACTTTCTCCCCGAGACATGATCTTGGGAGTCAGAAGTGGGTCCTTTTTCTGCGCATGCTTGGATTCTTCTTCCGGTGAAGGCACCATGGAAGTTTGTTATTTTTATTTGAATTTTATTTGAATTTGAATTTTATTTTATCTTAATCCCAAGGTTTTAAAGTAAAGTTTAATGTAGCAAGGTTTATGCCACAGCTCTTTGGGGGTGGGATGACTGACTAATTAACTAAATGGACATCTAACATTTCTCTTCTTATTAAATAAAAATTTTTGTATTAAAAAAGTGTCTTTTGTTTGTTTTAAAATTTATCAAAGTGTTGAAAAATATTCATAAACTTGATTTTCACAATTTGTAAATTTATTTTTGTCAGATACAATATAAGTGCAAAAATTGTCAGTTTGTTTGTTTGTTTGTTTGTTTATAATTATGTTTGAAGTGAAACTTTACCGGTGACGAGTTAAAATGTGAACCTTTCAAAAGCTTGAGAAGCTAGGGTGCTTATTGGAGACCTGATCCGTACAGTCTTACCAGAAATCATTCAGTACTTACTAATACCTTGTAATCAAGCACTTCCAGTCACTTGTCATTTGGAAAGATGAACACTGCCCAAGAGGTGCCAGGAAGTGCACAGGAGCATGACACCTTCTAGATCACTGTGTAGCATTTGTCTTCCCTTATTAGGATGGAGTTGAGTGGAAAAGGGTTATCTTTCCTTGCCGACAGGACTTGCCACTAGATGGCATTACTACTTGGACATTTAAAACTCAGTCCGGTAAGCTATCTCTCTTTCTCTCCCTCTGTCATCTGGTATCCAAAAGATGCACTAGACAAGTTGTGCACCCCCAACTATAGGCTCGTACCATGAATGTACGTAGTCCTTTCTTGAACCTAACCACATGGCTCATATACAGTAAGTATATTCTACATTTATTTGTTGTTGGCACCTTTACGTCCACTAAGGGTGATGGCGTAGTGTCCAAAAACAAATTATCTAGTAAGAAATAATATGACTTACACAGTTACCTCCCCTTAATCATTGCCTGATAAGAGACCTTGCCCTTTAACCATCGCCTGATAAGAGACCTTGTGCGATTGGTTAAAGGCCATTGTCGGCGACCAATCAAAACACATAATACTAGGCTTAGTTTAGCCGCCAAATTTCCATCATACCATCAATCTATCTCTTTTTGCTGCAATCAGCTATCACTAAAGGACATGCTTTCTGAAACCAGCTTACCCAGGAGCCGATGATGTTGTAAAGTCGAGCTTAACTCAAGCTAGCAAGAGACACTCATCTCTTCATACCAGAGACAGATAAGTTTTGCAAACGCATTATTTTGCAACCTCCACCTCCACTCTACAATTGTACAATTTATAACACATTTGTAAACCTCACATACATTTTGTATATCCCACATTACATATTGTATATTGCATGTTCATGTTTGTTGTTGAATACACCATTTGTTTAAAAGCCTTGAGTCATGTTTCATTACCTGTTGCCTTTATCATTATCTTGTCTACGTATTTACCATAACTGCATCTGTGCAAGTGACTCTGCAGGTCAATTCTTGAATGACAATCTTT
Organism: Doryteuthis pealeii; assembly: GCA_023376005.1. NCBI lineage: Eukaryota > Metazoa > Mollusca > Cephalopoda > Myopsida > Loliginidae > Doryteuthis > Doryteuthis pealeii. The sequence continues at coordinate 89,158,159 of CM042148.1, read as the reverse complement.
GGTGCACTGAATGCACACAAACTGTGATACTTTCTGGGGCTGCTGTCCTTTCTCCTTCTTTCTGGCTCTCTTTGTTGTCTACATTTAGTAGCCTCAAATCTAACTCTACAAAACTGTTTTGTATCTGTGTTTTATGTAAATGTGCTCAGACAATAAAGTCTGTATTGTTGTTATATGTATCTCTTTGTTGGATTTTGTTACATATGTATTCACCTATGTTAGGAGGTTTCTCTGAAGCCCTCTAATGTATTATAAGAAGTAGTTTTAGCCACTAAAGCTAAAACCACATTTAATTATTGAGAATTCTGGGGTATGGGGGTTATCGTCCTTTGTCTGCGAGCCTCTGTTTCAAACCAACAAATCACGAGCCAGCATACTTTGGCGGCAAAGCCGAATAAGCAAACTCACAGCTCTTCTTGATCCAGCTAGCACTGGGGATAGACCTAAACAGGGTCCTCTTCCTCAACAACCAGAATCGGAGTCGGACATCAAACAGAACGTCTATCATATCCGAACTATCAGAAGGCCGTAGCAAGGGCTCCGATAATACCCTATCACAGGACTCAGATAAGTTTATTACAAATTATATATTTGTGCAGACGAACTAAAGTTTGCAATCCTTATTGTTATTCTGTAATACATGTCTTTTATTCAATTCTAGTTGTTCGTTTATTTCTTTAACTCTCAACCTGTCTGCACACTCGTGGTTAACTCCATACTTCAAACCTTGGAGTACTGTCGTTTAATGTCTAATTTCTTATATAATTCTTATAACGGTGAGCAAACAACCAATAAAGGGCTGTCTCACAGATGAATGTGACAGCTATTTTCCCATTGGTTTGTGGGGATTAAGATAAAATTAAATGAAAAATAATGATCTCCAAGGAGCCTTCAGACAGGAAGAACCCTCTGGGCATGCACGGAGTAAAAGCCCCTTCCTGGTGTCAAAAAGGAATCTCTTTCTTTTAAACAGGGAACATCACCATGTACAACACGCTACTGACTAGTTCAGGAGAAAGTCCCTCTCCGAGAAATAGTTATGAATCTAGGAATAAAATCTAACCACAAAAGTACAAGTTGTCTTTTGTCTCTTTTCTCTTCCATAATTCCTTTTCAGCCTGACAACCCACAAATAAGAAAACTGCATATAATGGGGGGGGGGGAGGGGTGTCTAAGAAAAGAAATTAGCAACACACACCAAATAACTAAACACACAACGTAAGAGAATGTTGATGTCATCTTTCAAAACCGTTTATCCCAGGGTTCATAAATTTCGATTTATTTTAAGAGCGCTAATTTTCCATTCAAAACATTTTTAAACAAACTGATCAACAAAAACCATCACAGCCCCCTTATTATTCTGTGATAAATTTTCCTTTTCCTTATATCAACAAAAGCCCTGAAGAAGATCTACTAAATAAAATCCTATATATATCCCATAGGTTCCAGAGGTCACTGTCTAGGTAAATGCTGATTTTCAAGACAGAGATAGACCATCCCCATGTGAAAGATTGATACCGTACAATCTTATCAATCCCTACCGCCACATTGTCCATTTGGTCTTGTGCCTTATTAAGCTAAGATCGGTAAATATCATTATTACCTAGCGAAACCAACAAAAGGATTGAAAATATAAATTTATAGCATTTTTGACCATCCGTAATTGTAACCGGTGCCACGTGTGTATTACGAAATTGTGGAATTGACTCCTTGAAAAATAATTACATGTAAATAAACCCTGTGTAATATATATTCTGTACTTATGACAAAGTTTTTTTTTAGAGGGGGGGGGGTCTCCAAATTTTCAAATATCAATGCATGTTTTTTATGAAAAGATTTCTTTGCGATTTTATAACGAAAAAGATTATTCATGTTTTTATTTTTAACGAAACGAAATGTTTTCGCAGTGATAGCTTTAAGTTCGATTTTCTTCCTTAAAGAATCAACACATGTAAAGAGCATTTCTTGAGTTTGTCTATTTTAGACCTTTTATTTATCAAAGTGACATTCTTAAATAATTTAAGGGTTACGTTTGAGGCTTTCTACTACCTAAATGAAAAGTAAGGAACTAAAAAAAAAAGTATTATTCTTAACGTTTTTGTTTTTCCTCTTTTTGTGCGTACTGTATGATAAAGAAATTAAAAACATTGAATTTGTATTTAATTTGCATTAAAATATATCAAAGATTGTAAGTAACATTTTTAGTTAATTATATTCGTGTTCATTTTGTATCAATTGCATTTATTTATGCATTTAGCATTATGAATTATAAGATTATAAACTAATTTAAACAAATCTTCGCACAAAAATATATCGAATAATAACGTGTGAAGAGAAGACTATTTTGTTTCCCCACTGTTTTGTTATTTTTTAGTATGTCTTACATACCAGTGTTCCACGTTTAAAAATTTTTAACAGCATTTTTGTTTCATCTCAAACCACGTGGCTTTTTGTGTTAAAAAAAAAAAAACAACCTTTGCATGCCTGGACATATGAATTAAAATCAAAAGTTGCTAAGAAATTGCTTTTCTTTTGCATATCACAATCACTTTGAGATTGGATAAAAACTAGGTATACCCTTTTTTGTCGTCTGCTTAGAGTTTTAAAAACGAATTAAACATAATTAAATCTATTATTTAAGGTCAAACTTTGTCTAAATCGATCAGTAGTAACATACTGACCATCATTAAAAAAAGAAAAATATCATTACATATGCAATTTATTTTTAATACAATTTATACATTAAAAATCGTCCAAATTTCTAGGAAAAGTTAACTCGAATTTATTTCATTTATCGTGTTCAATAATGGTTTAAAAATAGTTTTAAAATACTTGTTATAAACATTTCTTTGTAGAAATAAGTTAGGTGTTACTTTAAATACATATTTATTAAATGTTACTGAAATTTTACTCACTCGTTTTAACTTTAACCAAGTAAAATGCGTTTTTTTGCATGTAAAAAAATTAAAAATATATTAGTTTTGTTTGAATGGAAATGGGTTTGTTTACGACCGTTTTTTTATGGTGTTGCGTAAGTGTCATAATATTTCCTATGATTTTTAACAAAATAATGATAATGATAATGAAATTTATTGTGTACAGTGCTCAGGTGCACCACAACTCATCAAAGTCTCATGTCAAGTACACAGAATAATGTAGTGTCAGGAACATGAACAGTTTACAGTAGTAATATGCATGTATGTGTGCGCATATGTATGTGGAGAGCGGCATCAGGTATAGTGTCGGCGGACCACAGGAAGCATGGAGGCTTTGAAAGACTCAGTGCTTCGGCAGCCTACAACAGAGCGGGCAGTTTATTCCATGTCTCCGCAATTCTGAGCGTGAAAAAATGTTTCCGAAAGTCACGTGAGCAGTGCTGTTTTCTGACTTTGTAGGCATGCCCACGTGTGTTGGAAAGATGGAGATCAAAAAGGTACTCAAGGTTGCTGTTGTTAAGATGATTAATGACCTTATGAACGTTTACCAGGTCAGTTGCCAGACGCCGAAGTTTCAGCGAATCCATTCCCAGGGCTGCGAGACTTCAGAGTATGGTAGATGCCTGATGGAGGGTATCCGCCTGGTTGCACGTCTCTGTACAGTTTCTAGGAGGTTAATATTCTGAGCAAGATAGGGGTTCCAGACTGGTGATGCAAACTCCAAGTGTGGCCGCACCATAGCTTTGTACAGCTTCAAATAGATAGCCGGTGAGCGGCTGACAAAGGTCTTGCTGAGTGACACCAGGACACCCTCAGCCTTTTTGGCAATTTTGGAGATGTGTTTCGGCCAACGTAAATCACTGCTGACAGTAATACCCAGATCACGTTCACAAGAAGATTCCTTGATATTAGTGTTGTGGAGGGAGTATATGTATGATGGGTTTTTCCTCCCAAAATGCATGGTGGTGCATTTGTCCACAGCCAGCTTCAGTTGCCAGTCAGTGATCCATTGTTGCACTGTGTCCAGGTCTGATTGTAGTAAAGATCTGCAGCGTTCAGGATCTGTCTTTTTTATGATGTGCTATTCTACTTATCAGAATGACATCCTTAATAAATTTGGCCATATCCTCTTAATAAGAAATTATTAATCATAACTTATTAAAAGGGTATGGCCAAAATTTCGGTACGACAGCACCTCCCACTTTGTTTAAACTTTTATAAAAAAATTGTAAATTGTCAATTATTTTGATTTTTTTTTCCCTTAAGAACAGAGCCTAAACCTATATATCATTTTTTTTCTATGAATTTCTTAAAAACTGTAGCGTAAAACATGAGTTTTACAGGTTTTTTCTTTTTTTTTTTTTAAGAGTTTTATTGAATTTCAATGGATGGGGTGTGTAAAAAAAATACGTGAAATTTTAGTCGTATCTACCTGTTAACTTTTTAGCCAACTTTAATTCACTTCCACAAAAGAAAAATGAAAAAATTTCACTTTTAAAATACATGTAAGTAAACTGTAGAGGCTTTCCTTTTGTGTAATATTAAAAAAAAACAAAAAAAAAACCCAGATTCCTCGTTGGATGAAAATAACCAACAAGAAAAAATTGTAAATTATTGTACTTACTTTTTGTTCGGAGACAGGTTAATTTACTTTTTAATTTTATAAGTCTTGATCTGGTAATTGTAAATTGATTTTTATGTAACAAAACAAAACTAGATTCTTGGAGGAGACCAAAAACTGCAACTAAAATTAACCCTGAAAAAAAAATTGTAACTTAGCAGACGACAAATTCCATCATTTTGATTGGATAATTTTATCCAATCAATTTTGAGAGTCGTAACAAATCCAGATCATCACTTCCTGATCCTTCACCCGATGAGAAGGTTCAAACATATTTTGAACACTTAATTATAAATGAATTTTAATGGAAGTGTATGATCTTTTTGGTTGACTGTGATAGGACAATTTTTTTTATTGTATTTTTGGATAACATGAGATCAATCCATGGACATAACAAAAATCTATTCATCATTGTCAACTTTTTTTGTTCATCGTTGATGTATATTAGGGTAGGTTAATTTTCAACTTTTTTTTTGAATATCAAAAAATTTCACCTGAAGAATGTTGGGTATTGTTATAATAAGTACTGACACCAAAAAGTAGGTTTCTAACTTGCACCAATTTTTTGAGCATTTAGTTTTAAAGATTGTCTACTATGAAGCCCCCAATAATCCTTGCATTTGATACATTTTAGATATGAAATTGCTTAAAAATCTGGATCATAGGACCTTAAGGCACCCCTTTTGCGATTTCGATTCGTGGGGACATTTTTTTCCATATACACCATCAAAATTCGGTTAATTGTTAACAGACGATTTTTAGAGTTTTTTTTTTAATCATAAAACTAACCCCTAACCCTAACCATTAACAAACAACCGGATTTTTACAATGTAAATGAGAAAAGTGTCACAATGAGTCGAAATCACAAAGGAGATGCCTTAGGGTCATATGGTCCAAAAATCTTATAATTTCAATGCAGAAAAGTTTGTCAATTTATTCTATTCAGATAAAGGTTGAGATAGTTGTGGTTTAAAAATCGACCTACCTTAATGTACATGAAGTTTAATTGTAACAAAAACATTTACTTTAAGTGTTGTTTTTTTTTCATGGATTTAAACTTAATGTATTTTTTTTTTATTGTTTTACGTATTTAAATTTTAAATATTGTAATTTACTTTATTGTATTTTAACTTTTTTCTTGTTTTATTTATTGTTGCAAAGCCAAAAATGTAATATTTCTTTTGAGTCTTTACTTTCTATTCTTTTTTTAATGAACATTAGAGGGGGCTAATAACATTTTGTTGTCCCGGATTCTTACCCTTATTTATCATAAATAAGGGTAAGAATCTGTCAAGGAAAAACATAGCATAAATAATTCATCCTATGTTTTTCCTTGATGACATCCGGACAAACTTATATATTCACCATGGTGTTTTTCTCGTTTTTTATTGACAAATCAATTTAGATATTTTACAATCCCCGCTATTGGCAGAACCAGTACATCCATTTTCCTAGGTTCTTTATCCTTTGTGATGTAACCAGTGTTATTTCCAGTTTCAGGGTGGTACTTATCCAAACCTTCTAGTGACTTAAAAACCAAATTACAGCACAAAACATTAATGAATAATAATGTCACAAGTGTCATTATTTCCCAGGAAGGTAACTGGGATAAATTCAACACAAGATTCCAGTCAGATGTTAGTTCCCAAGAGAGAGTCCTACCACCTTTTTATTGAGAAATAACAATAGCAGAACTAGTACTTCTATTTTCTTAAAACCCAAGAACCAAATTACAACAGGAAACATTAATGAATAATAATTGGTATAATCAAATTGGAAGCCATAATTGTTTAAATTAGTTTTTCCATTAATTGGTTTTCATGTGATGCTAGAATTTACAATTGATTTACTTGAGCATCCTATCATGGTGTAATGGTTAGCAAGCTATTCTTGCAGATCCATTACTACTGAATAGTGAATTTGATTCTTGCTGTATACCCCATACTTGCAACTTTGTGTCACATCCTACCCATGGCAAACGGATAAGGTAAATGACTACAATTGATTTACATATTCATTTTTTTAATAAACTTGTGTGGTAACTCTCTTCCCCCTATTGGATTTTCTTATGAATTATTTTGGCCTCATTATAGGAATGAAGTGCTGATACGATTTTTGTGGACATTTTTAGACTTTAAGTGAGAGCATTTTACAGTGGAGATCCTTTGTGTTAAGTAGAGGCTGATCCTTTGTGAAGAAACCTTTGGTTGGTCCTCAGTGTCTCTTAGTGTTGGGTAGAATTGTTACGATTTTATGGGCCATCCTTTAGGCTTCAAGCAAGAGCGCTTGTCCAGCGGAAATCCTTGATGAAGAATCTTTTGGTTGTTCCTCAGTATTGCAAGTTCCTTCGTTAATGATTGCAAATGGACATGTGTCAGTATCAGCTATTAAGTAGTCAATCAGCCACGCATTATGGCTGTTGATTGGCTGAGGAATAAACCATGTGACCTTGCCCAGTCTATAAATTTAGGTGGTGTATTGTAGCACACCTTATATATCAAATATTCCAACAAGAATCCTTTGATTGTTCCTTGGTGTCCCTTAGTCTTGGGTAAAATCCTTGCATTGAGCAAAGTCCTTGGTTGCAGGTCCGTTTGTCAGTGGTGAATTTGTGCAAATAAACAGTTTTCTAGATTGGCGATTAAATAGTTAACTAACCATGTATTCAAGCTGTTGATTGGCTGGGTTTAATCCACACGCCCACACTGAGTCTATAAGTTTAAGTGGTGGACCATAGCACACCGTGGTGTAATGGTTAGCAAGTGAGACTGGCAAATCATGACTAGTGAGTTCATGCCTCACTGGGTACCCCTTACATTCGGCCTTGTGCCACATCTAAGCGAAGCTTAGTAAATAACTATATATCAAAATATTCCAACAAGTGCTTTCTTTTTTTATGTACAAAAGATTTTTCATATTTTTCTAATGTTTATTTTTTTAACTTCTCTTTTTCACAGCTTTGATAAAGTTGAACAGAAAACAAAATGTCTAGTAAAAAACGAAAATACACCAAAACAGACACTGAAGTGGTGACGAGTAAATATTTTGTGAAAAACCTACAAGACAATCCAGTGACGGGAGAGAGAAAATTTGATCCCAAGGAAAGGCTTCCTGCAGAGTTTTACGAGAAATCCTGTGTTGATCTGGGCCGTGCTCTTTTGGGACATTATGTTGTGCGGAACTTTGAAGATGGATCCCAGGTGTGTGCAAAGATTGTTGAAACGGAAGCTTATTGCGGCATTGATGACGCCTGTTCCCATTCTTATCAAGGAAAACGGACAAACAGAACAGAAGCCATGTTCATGCCACCAGGAACTTTATACGTCTATACCATATATGGCATGTATGACTGCATGAATATTTCAAGTTGTGGTGAGTGGGGTTTTTTTGTTTCTTTGTTTGATGGCATATTAACCATCATGGGTTATTTAATGCCGAAAACAGCTTTTTCTTAAAATGATGTCAGTCTGTTACTATATTAATTTTCTTGTGGAGGTGTTTGTTGCGTAATGGTTATCTTCATAGGAAATGGGCATAGTGACTAGAGTTCAAATCCTGGACAAGGTTGTTTATATTTCACATAGCGCTAATACCTTTGAGAAAAGTATGTATCCAACTATTCTCTCTCCAGCTATGGGTAAACAGTAGGGCAGACTTGGCTCTTTTACCTTGATTAGACAACCAGTCTAGGAAAAGGAAAACGTTTATAAAAAAATTAAGAATGTTATATTGTCACTTATTCTATTTTTTTTTCTCTTAAGAACATAGCCCAAACTTACATATAAAAAAGTTTTTCTATGATTTTTTAATTATGATAATGAAATAAATCACGGTAAAATGCACCATTTTGAGAAAAGTATGTATCCAACTATTCTCTCTCCAGCTATGGGTAAACAGTAGGGCAGACTTGGCTCTTTTACCTTGATTAGACAACCAGTCTAGGAAAAGGAAAACGTTTATAAAAAAATTAAGAATGTTATATTGTCACTTATTCTATTTTTTTCTCTTAAGAACATAGCCCAAACTTACATATAAAAAAGTTTTTCTATGATTTTTTTAATTATGATAATGAAATAAATCACGGTAAAATGCACCATTTTGAGAAAAGTATGTATCCAACTATTCTCTCTCCAGCTATGGGTAAACAGTAGGGCGGGCTTGGCTCTTTTACCTTGATTAGACAACCAGTCTAGGAAAAGGAAAACGTTTATAAAAAAATTAAGAATGTTATATTGTCACTTATTCTATTTTTTTCTCTTAAGAACATAGCCCAAACTTACATATAAAAAAGTTTTTCTATGATTTTTTTAATTATGATAATGAAATAAATCACGGTAAAATGCACCATTTTGAGAAAAGTATGTATCCAACTATTCTCTCTCCAGCTATGGGTAAACAGTAGGGCGGGCTTGGCTCTTTTACCTTGATTAGACAACCAGTCTAGGAAAAGGAAAACGTTTATAAAAAAATTAAGAATGTTATATTGTCACTTATTCTATTTTTTTCTCTTAAGAACATAGCCCAAACTTACATATAAAAAAGTTTTTCTATGATTTTTTTAATTATGATAATGAAATAAATCACGGTAAAATGCACCATTTTGAGAAAAGTATGTATCCAACTATTCTCTCTCCAGCTATGGGTAAACAGTAGGGCAGACTTGGCTCTTTTACCTTGATTAGACAACCAGTCTAGGAAAAGGAAAACGTTTATAGAAAAATTAAGAATGTTATATTGTCACTTATTCTATTTTTTTCTCTTAAGAACATAGCCCAAACTTACATATAAAAAAGTTTTTCTATGATTTTTTTAATTATGATAATGAAATAAATCACGGTAAAATGCACCATTTTGAGAAAAGTATGTATCCAACTATTCTCTCTCCAGCTATGGGTAAACAGTAGGGCGGGCTTGGCTCTTTTACCTTGATTAGACAACCAGTCTAGGAAAAGGAAAACGTTTATAAAAAAATTAAGAATGTTATATTGTCACTTATTCTATTTTTTTCTCTTAAGAACATAGCCCAAACTTACATATAAAAAAGTTTTTCTATGATTTTTTTAAATTATGATAATGAAATAAATCACGGTAAAATGCACCATTTTGAGAAAAGTATGTATCCAACTATTCTCTCTCCAGCTATGGGTAAACAGTAGGGCGGGCTTGGCTCTTTTACCTTGATTAGACAACCAGTCTAGGAAAAGGAAAACGTTTATAAAAAATTAAGAATGTTATATTGTCACTTATTCTATTTTTTTCTCTTAAGAACATAGCCCAACTTACATATAAAAAGTTTTTCTATGATTTTTTTAATTATGATAATGAAATAAATCACGGTAAAATGCACCATTTTGAGAAAAGTATGTATCCAACTATTCTCTCTCCAGCTATGGGTAAACAGTAGGGCAGACTTGGCTCTTTTACCTTGATTAGACAACCAGTCTAGGAAAGGAAAACGTTTATAGAAAAATTAAGAATGTTATATTGTCACTTATTCTATTTTTTTCTCTTAAGAACATAGCCCAAACTTACATATAAAAAAGTTTTTCTATGATTTTTTTAATTATGATAATGAAATAAATCACGGTAAAATGCACCATTTTGAGAAAAGTATGTATCCAACTATTCTCTCTCCAGCTATGGGTAAACAGTAGGGCGGGCTTGGCTCTTTTACCTTGATTAGACAACCAGTCTAGGAAAAGGAAAACGTTTATAAAAAAATTAAGAATGTTATATTGTCACTTATTCTATTTTTTTCTCTAAGAACATAGCCCAAACTTACATATAAAAAGTTTTTCTATGATTTTTTTAATTATGATAATGAAATAAATCACGGTAAAATGCACCATTTTGAGAAAAGTATGTATCCAACTATTCTCTCTCCAGCTATGGTAAACAGTAGGGCGGGCTTGGCTCTTTTACCTTGATTAGACAACCAGTCTAGGAAAAGGAAAACGTTTATAAAAAAATTAAGAATGTTATATTGTCACTTATTCTATTTTTTTCTCTTAAGAACATAGCCCAAACTTACATATAAAAAAGTTTTTCTATGATTTTTTTAATTATGATAATGAAATAAATCACGGTAAAATGCACCATTTTGAGAAAAGTATGTATCCAACTATTCTCTCTCCAGCTATGGGTAAACAGTAGGGCAGACTTGGCTCTTTTACCTTGATTAGACAACCAGTCTAGGAAAAGGAAAACGTTTATAGAAAAAATTAAGAATGTTATATTGTCACTTATTCTATTTTTTTCTCTTAAGAACATAGCCCAAACTTACATATAAAAAAGTTTTTCTATGATTTTTTTAATTATGATAATGAAATAAATCACGGTAAAATGCACCATTTTGAGAAAAGTATGTATCCAACTATTCTCTCTCCAGCTATGGGTAAACAGTAGGGCGGGCTTGGCTCTTTTACCTTGATTAGACAACCAGTCTAGGAAAAGGAAAACGTTTATAAAAAAATTAAGAATGTTATATTGTCACTTATTCTATTTTTTTCTCTTAAGAACATAGCCCAAACTTACATATAAAAAAGTTTTTCTATGATTTTTTTAATTATGATAATGAAATAAATCACGGTAAAATGCACCATTTTGACAGATACAGATTTTTAATTTGTAAAATTCTCCTGTTTTAAAAGACTGTAAACAAATAATTTTTACATGTGATTTTGGACCATATGACGTTTAGGCACCCCTTTTGCTTTGCTGATTTATAAGTACATTTTTTCATTTACACCGTCAACATCCGGTTGTTTGTTAGGGGTTAGGGTTAGTTTTATAATTAAAAAAAAACTCTAAAAATCGTCTGTTAACCAACAACCGGATGTTGATGGTGTAAATGAAAAAAATGTACTTATGAATCGGCAAAGCAAAAGGGGTGCCTAAAGGTCATATGGTCCGTGATTTTTTTTAAAGATCATTCCTCTTCATAATACAGCAAAAATTATATTAAGCTTTATTAATTCTTTTTTGAGTTTTGTTGATTTTTAATTCATATGGGGGGGGGGGGGTTAAAAATGTGGGAAATTTTGGCCATACCTATTAACGTCTTGTTAAATGTTTGTTTTACTTGCAATGATGATTTTCTTTCTTTTTTTCTTTTTCTTTTCAGGTGAAGGTGCTGCTGTTCTTTTACGAGCACTTGAACCAGTGTCTGGCCTCAACAAAATGTATGAACTTCGTTCTGCCAAAAAGAATCGTGCTTCTTTGAAAGACAAAATTGTGCAGTGGACCTTCTAAACTTTGTCAGGCTCTGGCTATAACTAAGGCAACATTCAACAAAGAAGATTTGCCCACCAGTAATCGTCTCTGGCTTACAAAAGGGGAGGTAATTCCTGAATCAGAGATTTCTATCTCAAAACGAATAAACGTTGGTGGAGATGAAACGTGGGTTAATAAACCTTTACGTTTTTACATTGAGGATAACTCATATGTTTCTGTTAAAAGTTCCAAAACTAAATTGAAAAAAATAAGATTTAAAAAAAAATTGTTCAAATTAAAGATTCTATTTTTATAATCATTTTATATGAAATATTAATAAAAAAAACTATATTTGATTTCATTTATTAAAAAAAATCATTAACATATCTTACTTTTTAATCATACCCAGCTGATGTGAAGAATATATACATTTGATTGGAGCATCTGACTGCTTATTCATTATAAAAAGTTTAGCAATGAATCTACTCATACTACAACGGTTACTGTCATAAGAAATGACATGGTGTCACAAGTTCAAATCCTGGATGAGGCTGGTAGTATTTCACCTAGCGCTAATACCCTTAGGAAAGGTATGCATCCAAATATTCTCCCTCAAGCTATGAATAGTAGGGCAGATTGGGCTATTTAATCATGGTATGACAATCGGTCTTTCCTAACCAAGATTAAAGAGTCCAATCTGTCCTATTTACCCATAGCTGGAGGGAGAATAGTTGGATACATATCTTTCCCAAGGGAAATGCAAACCACCTTGTCCAAGAACTGAACTCTGTTTGTCATGTCCATTTCAAATAATGATAACCATTATACCACAAGTGCCTTCTCTTTCTTTTGTAGACACCAAATATACAAGATATGTGACCAGTTTAGAAAGTTTAACAAAACTGAAAAAATTTACTTCATAAGGGTTTACAGGAAATGATGGATTTTTTTTTATTATTGAGGTTTTCTGTTCAGAACATGACTAAGAATTTACTTTTTCTCAGAATCTTTGAGATGAGGCTTGATAATTAGTATTATTTGGATTATTTGGACTATTGTCCTCATCTTTATTGTTATCTGTATAACGTTTCATCCGATGTACCCTCTGGCTTTCTTCAGGTATTTCTTGTTGGACTCAGGAACCTTCTTGTTGTAATTGGGAGCCATCATGAAACTTTGAACCTAACCCTTTATTCAGCCCACGGAAGTATCCTGTTCTCATTCTGCTAACCATAGCTGGGGTACAGGTGTTAAGCTGTGTTAATTATTATTCTATGTTACTGCTGCCCTGACCAGGATTGAACATGCAGTCTAGAGATAACAGTCACTTAGAACTGTTTTGGCCTAACTCCTTTATCCACTAGGCTATGTGTCCAAAAGATGAGGACAATAGTTCGAATAATCTGAATAATACTAAGAATTTACTTAATTTGAAGCTGATAAATCATCTCAGAAGACCATAGATTTCTTGTGCCCTGAAGTTACGTTCTAACACAGTGCCGTTTGTGACTAAAGGCCAATGTTTCGACTACAGATGTTGCATATGAAGGCTAGTCTTGAATATGTTGCTGTTGCTTTATCTTGGACCTCTTTACTTCATGGTGTTATGCCAGGGTGACTTCAGACATGAATAGCCCACTACAGAGAGCCTACTGCCACTGTAGGCAGTTCTGAGCCAATTTTCCCAGCTGACAGGGGTTGATGTTAAAGGAAAAGCTGATAAAATATCTATTCATTTTTTTTAAGTGAATGGTGACCACTGTTGGCATTAATGCCTTTGCCATGGCTGATCAATTATCAGCCATCTTGATTTGGATACTGTGATTAACATACTTAACAGAATCAGGGTTGAAATCTATTCCCTTATGGGGTGGGGTCACATGTTTTTTTTAGAACATTTCTATCACATTCTCTTTAAATCAGTTGCAAAAGCTCCATGGAATGTTACTCTCATTCACACACACAAAAAAAATATATTAATATCAGGAGACTGCTTCTTATTTGTCAAGTCTTGACTTGGTAGAGAGAGAGTTCCACACAATGGTTCTCGAATGCATCAAATTCAAGGTATTTGATTAATTTATAACAAATGTCAGCTTCTTAAAATATAGAGGAAGCCATTTCTTTACAAAGTAATACAATTGAAATATCTACTTACAACCAGAGCCAAATTTTTTTCCCAGAGAATATGAACTTAACAAGTGAAACACAAATTACTCTTTGACTATTGAAAAGTTTAATATTGCTAATAAAAATAAGTTGTTGGGGCGGCCCAATGTCAGTATCAGCCAGACAGCGAGGGAGTTTATCCCTTTTCACTAGTGCTAGACTAAGAAGATTATTTTAGTATCTGAGGTAGAGTGCCACACCTACCATCAGCTCCTCACTTTACCACACAGATCACTGTGCTACTCATACGCTGAGTTAGTGAGGGATGGTATTGAACCAAGAACCTTGTGATTCCTAGCTGATGATTATACCGACTGAGCTGGGTCTTAATTTCTTATGAATGTGGGCTCATTCCTTCATGTGTGAAAACGTCCCTTAAATCCTGTTTTGGATTTTAGAAAAATACATTCAGACGCAAGTCAATTTGTGTTCTCTGTTGTCCACAATTTTATTTTGCCGTTTGATCGTGAAGTAATAGTAAACATCAACAGAAAGAGAGATACAGAGAAAAAGGAGAACTGTAATTCCACTCTAGCCTGTCATATTAGGTAAAAAGGAGGGGGAGGGATTTTATCAAGCGGCTGTGAACTCTCTGCAAATTTCGTCCAAGCCCAGTATTTACATCGTGCACCCTTCCACCTAACCTTCCTCTCTGACCAACAGATACCGACTCTCCCTTGAACACAGGGTCCTTTATTTTATGATTATTGTTAATCTCCCACCCCTCATCTGATTCCTTTTGTTGACGTAATTCACCAAATTATTTCTGTATATTGTTTATTTCCCCAAATATTTGGACCATATTACCTTTAGGTACCCCTTTTGCGATCTTGATTCGTGGGGGACATTTTTTCCACTTACACCGTCAAAATCTGGTTAACAGACGATTTTTTAGAGTTTTTTAAAAAAATTATAATACTAACCCCTAACAAACAACCGGATTTTGACAGTGTAAATGAGAAAAGTGTGCTTGTGAGTCGAGATCGCGGAAGGGGTGCCTAAAGGTCATATCGTCCATATTTCAACATCAGAAGTTTTTCTGGTTGGAATTCAAAACAATCAAAATGCATTCCTATCAGATTTTCCTTTAGAAATATTTTTCCAAAAATATTTCTCTCTTCTTCACCCATAATTTACTTTTACTAAATTGTCTTGCGACCTCCAATTACCTCAGAGCCCCCTAATTATATTACACTAGAATCTCAAATAATCTTGTTTGTATAAGTTTTAATGTTGTGTTGGTTATGTCTGAGTTATTCTGTAGTACAGTGTTTCTCAAATTTTTGGAAATTGCGGACTGATTGACATTTTTTTGATCAATGCATGGACCAGTGTATAAAATTAAAGAATTTGTTAAACTTCAAATAAAAAGTATTTATGCAGGCATGTTAAAATTAACTTTATTTAATAAAAAATCTCTTAGTTTATATTTTATAAATATATTGATAACTCCCAGTCAATGGGAAAAGTGGACTGCTTCTTTTTTGTCAATTTGTCAAATCTTGACTTAATAGAAGAGAGTGCCACACGTAATGGTTTCCGAATATCCAAATTGTTCCTGTACTTTGCTTTTTCAACAATGTGTGTGATAAAAACAGTCTTGTATGTTGATGGAAATGGGAGAAGCATATTGAGAGAGATTTCAGACAGTTGATATTTTTAGAAATATATTTCCAATTTTAGTTTATATGTATGGTTGGTCTACTTTAAAACTATACCAATTTTTAAAAATCATGTATGGCACCTGCGGACCAGCACCAAACTGGTGGACCAGATATGAGAAGCACCGTTGTAGTATATTTGTCTATATTTATATTAAGTAGTTAAAAATAATAGTCTAAAAAGAAAGAAAAAATTCCAATTTTCCTGATCTCATGAAAGTTCCATGAAAATCCTAAGTCTAATGATAATGCAAACATTAAAATTCATTGTAAACAAATAATTGCTCAATCAATAATCATCTTGTGATCTTTGATATTCAAAGATCATAATTAAACATCTCAAACATTGCTGACCCAATTGCTCAAGATTTAGGGGGAGAGGGTCTAAAGGGCAAAAACATTAGCGTTTTTTTAAAAACTCTTTTACTTCTGCCATCTGCAATAGTGTAGTGAAATTGTTGACAAGCTAGTATCTATTGCTGATCCTTTAATACTAAATAGAAATGTATTCATTTAAAAAAAATAATTCTTAACCATTTTTAAGAGCTGATGATTTTTGGCCATTTTCAGGGGGGCTGGCATTTTGATCACAGGGTGGTTTGGGGTGCTATGGTAGATAAAGGGTTAAAAGAGTTTTTTTAAAATTTCATTTTTAGAAAAAGTGAGCAAATTTAGAATCACAGTTAATTAAATTGTCTACATGATAAATGGATTGAGAATTATTATTGTTGTTTGTGTGTGTGTGTGTGTGTGTGTGTGTGCATGTGAAATAGAGAGTGAGAGTAGTAACCCCACATTCACCCTTTAAATGTTTCTAATATCAGACAAGACCATATTCACACACCTTGTCAACATAATTACAGTATTTTATTTGGACACACAAGTGTCTCCTGGAAGGCTTTATCAACTTTGAATTTTGCCAAAAATGGTTTTAAAAAAGGCACAAAGGAATTAACAGATATAATAACCAAAAGAAACTTTGTTACAAACAGAACATTCTTTTAATAAAATAAAAAAAAAAAAAAATGTTAATTTAAAAACAAAGTTAATTTTAAAAAACTAAAAAAAAAAAAAACAACCCTGCTCCACCCGATTTCTTTATTTGCACAAGTAAAGAGTTTGATTGGTCAGTGCATTTGAAGTTTTTTGGCAAATGTCAATTTCACAAGAAGTGAGAGGAGAGATTAATAGAACTTTAGTTTAAAAGAACAAATTAATTTGTCTGTATTTATGAGATGAGGCTTGATATGAATAATTTTGATATTTTGGACTGTTGTCCTCCTCATCTTTGTGTGTATAAACACAATGTTCAGGCCACTTAACCTTGGGCCTTGTTTAGGTGGTTTTCTTTAATTATTTAATTAAACTGTTTTAATCTGACTTGAAATCCGAAAAGAGGTCACAAAATGCACGTTTGAATTCAGGGTGATCATTGTGTTTTAGAATAAGTAATTTTCTCCATTTTATTTTTTCTATATATAATCTCATTTCAGTCAATAGATCTGGTGGCATTTATAATGCTTGGAGCCTCCTCGAACTAGTGGTAATGATTTCAGCTCCAAAACCACGTTGAATTCATAAGTAATTTTCTGAAGATGAATTATTTTAAGGTAATTAAAAACAGCACCTGAACAGAGCTCAAGGTTACAGTGGCCTGAACACAAAGATGAGGACAAACAGTCTGAAATATCAAATTTTTTCAGAACAAATTAAGTTTCACATTTTGTTGGTAATATCACTTTAGCTTGAAAACTCATCAAGAAATAGATTTAAAAAAACACAAAAAAACTAAAGATTCACACACACACAACAAAAAAAAAAACAATCATTTTCTTTATTCTGGACATATTTGGATTTATTTCCAAAATGGAAAATACATTTATATCACAATTGTTCTGCAATAAAATAGAACTGAAACAATGCTATAAAAAACACACACAAAATACATTGTTTTAGCTGGCACACAATTAAGGTATATGTGCGCATAGGTAAGCATGATTGAAGACGATCAATACACATTTGACAGACGAATTTTTAAAGAATCATCTTAAAAAAAGAATGTTTGAGGTTCATTTAAAACGTGTCTCAGAAGGCAGAGAAGCAAATGATGAGGTTGAATTAAATTTTTTAAAAATAGGTGAAATGCTATTTCTCTATGGAAATTAATTTTTTTAAGTTAAAACTTAAGTCATATTAATCATTTACATATCTATTTTTGTCTTAGAATAAGTTTTTGTTGTTTTTTTTTCTAATTGTTAAGCAGAAAAATTTAGAATGAAAAAATGAATGGGTCAAAAAAAAAAAAAAAAAAAAAAAAAAAAAAAAATCCTTTTGTTTTGCCACAACCAATTTTGGTGTAAAATATTCTGTGAAAAAATTGATTAGACTCCTACATTACGTCCTTATCATTTTGTATCATTTAATTAAATTGAAAACATTTCTAGAAAAAAGAAAAAAAATAATTGTGTGTACAATAACTAGAGTTGATCCATCTTATGTAAAATCTAAACATGAATGAAAATAAAGTCTTTCAATGGATAACAAAGATTAATTAGCACAAATTTTGTTTCAACCAACTGAATTTCAATTTGTTCTTTTAGGTAAATAAATAAAATAATCCTTTCTATTATGATTAATAAAAATTATTTATAATCCAGAGATAATAATTAAAAAATAAATCATATTAAATGGGTTTTGTGATAAATTTAAAATAAAATTTTTTTATTTATTTTTTATCTTTTTTACAAAATTTCATAATTTACCTCTTCATTTTTTTTTAGATTCTATATTTTTTTTTTATCAATACATGATTTGATATTTTCTATAGGCTATTCAAAAAGGGGTCTCTTAAACTGGTTTTGAAAACAGATTTCATTGTTGTAAACTGTGATAAATGGGTAGCATTAGCTCAACACTATAGACAGAAGAACAAGTGATACTATAATAAAGTCAATAAAGATACCCCCAAAAAAAAACCATATTTGTTAATCACTAAATATAAGAATTTTCCATTTCAGTCTTTAGAGTCCTGTTAGCATGAATAAATCATTATTATGATCAGATTTCAAAGTGAAATACCAAATCAATCCGGATTTAATTGCTGTATGAACAGTTTTGTGACTTGACAATGCATAAGAGATTAACATTTATTGAACACAAATTCTTATCACTATTATTCAACCTTTTTTTTTTTTAATCAGCAGAAAATATTTTATGTTAAAAGTTTATTTGTACAGTTTGGTTCTATGAATTTTAGTGTAGAAGTCAGACAAACCAAGCAGAACCTAATTTTCCCCCTAAACACACAAATAAAAAAAATAAAATACAACTACATCTTGTCTAATGTTTCTAGTGAAACCCAATGAAAAATTATAACAGAAATAAATGTTCAGTTGAGTATTTTCTAACATAGCTTTTCATAAAGACTAAAAAAAAAAAAAAAAAAAAAAAAGAAAAAAAAAAAGAGGGCATGAACGTTGCAACAAAAATTTAAAGTTATATTTTTTTTCAAAATTGCTTACATTAAGGAGTATGATAAAAGTGTTATAACTATTATAAGCAAATGATTTAATCTATTCTTTATTTCATTTCCTTATGAAAATTTTTTTTTTTTCTTTCTTTTTTTTTTTAAAAAAGAAAGATCCACTGACTAATTTTAAAATTTTTCAAATGTAAATATTTAATAATTACTGAATAAATAAATGTCGTTTACAAAAGAATTGAAAAAAAAAAAAAAAAAAAAAAGAATTTTGATTTGATGATTAATATCAAAGATAATTTTTGTTGCCAAATTTTGAAATCACAACACAATGGATTTTTCATGAAAAGGTTTCAGATAAACTGATTGTCTTATTGAATCACTAAAGAACATTCAAGTTTAGTAGGAATTCAGAAAAGTGGATATGATGAAAGGGGATTTTTTAAAATGTTGAAAATAGAGAAAAGAAAATGCAGAATGAGAATAGAATTTAAAATCAGTGATTAAAATTTATTCTTTTTTTTTTGTATTTAATACTGATAAGGAATAAGCAATTTTAAAATATATCTAAATAATTTCATGCACTCAAAATGGAAAAAAAAAAAATTGCAGGTTTTTTGAAAATGCTATGCTATATATATATATATATATATATATATATATATATATATTATATATATATATATATAGTAGAAATGTGAGGAGGTTAATCCGACAGTATGTGGACAAACACGGAATGTTATGGAAACTTGATGTTTATTGTCGACGATGCAACGTTTCGGTCTCTTTTCCACCATTAGAGTAAAGAACTATATCCAAGTCCTGAAGATGGTCTAATAAGAGACAGAAACGTGCATCGTTGACAATAACATCAAGTTTCCATAACACACCCGTGTTTGTCTACTTTTCTCCACATTATATATATATATATATATATATATATATATATATATATATATATATATATATATATATACACACACACACACACATATATACAAAGTGTGGTTAAAAAAGGTATCAAAGATTTTAGTCTTTTTGACACACCTTGTATTCTGAAGAAAAATAATGTTCGCATTCATTCTTCTTTCTATCTTGATAAATACAGCTTTAAACTTGGTACTTCTTTATACACCTTGTATTCTGAAAAAAAATATTAATGAATGTTATTTTTTTCAGAATGCAAAAGTGTGTCAAAAGTAAAAAAATCTTGGATACTTTTTTTTTTTTTTACACACCATTGTATATATAATCTAATTGCAAGACATTGAATAGAGATTGATTTAGTTCAATATCAACCATTTTATCAATTCATTCTATTCTCAGCAAATATTGAGACAGTTTTAAAATATATCATATGCAGCAGTTATTAAAAAAACTTGTTTTTATGTTCTCTTTATGTAAAAGGTCACTAAACAAGCAATGTCATCATATTAAAATAATTGGAATAGATGAAAAAGAAAAGGAAATATTAATTTTATCATAAATCTACATTCAAATGCAGATACACAAAAGGTAAAACCGACTTGAAATTGCCGTAATCGGTAAAAAAAAATTTTTTAACAAGAAAAGAATTTTATCTTAACCAAACCAAGAGAAAAGTTGAAATTGCAATATCTCTCAAAAACAATAGGTAAAAAAAAAAAAAGGTAATAAAAGAAAGTTGGTTGCTGTTTAGAACCAAACTTAAACTCATGTTCCCTTTACCCCCTTCCATAAAAAATGAATCTAAAGGTTTGTTTAAAGCATAATAAAATTCTGTAAAAAAAAAAAAAAAAATTATGCTAAATATGTTACTTAATGTTTCCATAAAGAACTCTTAATGGTTCCTTTCCTCTTCAACAGTTTCCCAGAATGTGTTCTATGGAAGTTTGTATAATGGGTAAATGGCATACATTTCATACATAAATTTGCAATTAAGTTACCTGTTTTAATAAACAAAGACAACTAAAGTTGTTAAAACAATTACTTAGTAATTTCTTCATAGAAGAACATTTAATGCAAGACTTTAGATTAATACAATATAATTTAATAGTACAACTTTGATATGTTTCTTCAAAAAGCATTGATTTGAATAGTAAAAAAGTAAATAATAATCTTATTTAAATCTTTCCCTTTTTTTTCTTCTACCTTGCCTTTAATCTTTTCTTTTTCGTTTGAAAATTTAGTTATCAACGAAGAGTCAATTTTTAATAAAAACGTAGACATTATTTTAGAGGTTGTAATTTCAAGTAAGCTAATTTTACACAATCTTGAACGAACGAATTTTAACCAAGAGGGTTTCACCGCCTACAATTATATTATCATAGATGATGCAAAAGCTCTCATGGTGTGGCAGTGCGACTTTGTGCTACAGATATAGAATTTAGGATTGTTATTTGCAAGGACCATAAGATTGTTATCATTTATAGGTGGGGTACTGCCAACACATTCTCTTTTTTCTAAACATGACTAGGCTTTTAGTTCTATGGACTCAATTCCGCAGAAGTGATAGAATAGATTAAGACCTGCATTCTACTCATATAGTAAAAAGGGATTGTGTTTTACAGTAATAAGGGTTGGTCATTTGCTTGTTTGAAGATGATTCCGATATCAGAGGGGGCTTTCCAAAGCTCGTAAGAAGGTTGATTTTTGGCGCTCAGAAACTAGGGTTTCCTTAAGCATTACGGAAAAATCCACAAACTGGCTGGACAGAACTGAAGCATTTGGTTTAAAGTCCTACTGATAATTATTTGTAACATTAAATGCTTCACTAAACTCCTCAATGACAGAACATGAGATTTAATAAGGCAAGTTATTTCCAGATCAAGTTTACTTATATTGAGATTTAATTACAAGGTTATAGTGTGGCACTAAGTATTTTAAAAAATCAATGTTATTTCACACACGTTAACTATTATCCTTTCTATTTTTATTTTTTAAAATTAAATATTTTTTACACTTTCTATGGGAATATGTTATATAATCGGTAAGGTTTAAGTGCAAAGGGGATAAAGTGCAAGGAGCCTATTGCAGAATACAGACCGCACAAAGTTTTTTTTTCTTGTTATCAATAAACCCAAGGGTTGGGGAAATTAAAATCAAGCTCTGGTGGAAAAGATAATAATCAAATATTAACTGCAAATGTATGAATAAATGTAAATATACTTAAGTTCCCAAACTAAGGGGAAACAAAATATCAAAACTGAAATTGTTGAAAAATAATAAAAAAATTAATATCAATTGAGTAAACACCAACTGCACACCTATAATATATATATATAATGGGATCAAAAAAATGTATTTCAGTAAACACAACTAGCTATCACATATATATTAATAAATAAAAAAATTTTTGAGGTAATCAGCCTAATATATTCTTAGGGAATCATGTATTTAAGTAAATACAACACCTCTACAAACATAATTTAATTAATAAATATCAACAATGTATTTAAGTAATCACACTAACGAGAACAAACAAATATAGTTTAGCAAATTGGATGTTTTAATAAATAAACCAATACAAAATATTATATTATTTTAGATTAATAAAATGTAATTAGTAATACCACAACATCCAAGTACACCTATTTTTTTTAAAAATAAAAAAATGGTAATTAAGTATAACACACAACACATTAATTTAAGATAAATAATCAAATTGTATTTAAGTTAAATTTCAACAGCACACATAATATGTTAGATAAAATGTTTAGTAAATACCACACCACACAATGTTAGTTAACTTGGGATGTATTTAAGTCAATACACCAACCAATATTTGATAATAAAAATGTATTTAGTAAAAGCCCACACACAGTCAATATTTGATAAATAACTAATGTATTTTAAGTAAATACACACACACACATATTAGATACTTGTTTTTGTAAACCACAACATTATTATATAATGAAAAAATTAAAAGAAACAATAGTGGTGGTGTGTTTATTAAATAGCATTTTGTATATTAATATATGATGTGTTGTTGTGTATTCTACTTAAAAATTTTCATTATCTAATATAGTATGGTGTATTACTTAAACATAGTTATCAATATAGTGATCTGGTGATAATTAAATACATTTTTTTATCTAATAATATGTTATTGTGCTGTGTGTTTTTGACTTAAAACATGCTTTAGATTTATCTAAACAATGTGTGTGTGTGTATTTGAAATAATTTTTTGATTTAATTAATATACAATTACATGTTTGTGTGGTTTGTAATTTACTAAACAAATTATCTAAGAACCAATAAAATTTATAAATAATTTTTTATTTTATCCTATATCATAATGGAGTTGGTGTGTGTGTGTGTTTTACTAATCTTTTTTATTTATCTAATATATAATATGGTGGTTGTGTTGGTATTACATTAAATACATTTTTTATGATCGCATAGTAGAGTATATATATGTGTGCTACAGTAATACATATTTATCTAATATATAGTGTAGTTGTTGTATTTACTTGAAATACATTTTTTAATTAATGCTGAGATATATAATAAATATATTATATTTTGTGTGTGTAATTTTATTAAATTTTTTATTTTTCAAACATATGATATTTTGTGCAAATTTGCTATTAAAAATTACTATAGATACCCAATAATATGTTGATTATTTACTTTTTAAAAACATATGTCTATTTGTTATAATTCAACTCTTGTTATTGATAACAAAAAAAAAAACTTCAAAATTATTTTGCATTAAGACCTCCGTAATATTAACTTGAAAAGTTAAAAACATATTAATCAAACCTAATTATCAATAGTAAGTGATTAGTTTGAAACCAAAATCTTGATTTTTAAAATGCAAGAACTTAACCTGGCAAATAGAGAGTAACTGAAGAATAAAATTGGTTTTACATTTTTCAAGATTTCTAAAATTGTCGAACTTTAAAACACAAAAAAAAACTTTAAATTTACAGTTTGCTGAGCTTCCTAGTTATTGTGTCCCGATTTCCCTAAAAAAAAAAAGGCAACTGAAAAAAAAAATTCAATTTGGCTAATCATTCAAACCCTAGCACTTAATGATTGTCCAATGTATATGTTATGTGCAAATGCAAATCCCTAACTTATGGACAAGAAGGCGGAGATTGAGGGTCCTATAATGCTGATGTATTGTTAAATTTATCTGATACATTCTAGTTCTGCAATGTGATGTAAGATTACTTCCAGTAGACTTTGAAACTTTAAGTACAGTATGGTCAGTCATTTACTAGAAACATAATTCTAAAAAATGTGATTTAAAAAAATAATCTAAAAAAAATTAATAACCAAAATAATAAAAAAAATGTTCCGGCATAAAAATGTTCAACAGGGGTTGTCATGCTTAACTCTAGAAAAAACACTGTTATTATCCTTGCAAAAATAAGTCTCATATTGTTTCTAAATTCTATATTCGTAGCCAAAGTCTTTGTTTAAATATGTAATATTACATTTCCAGAGAAGTCTTTTATATTAGAAATATAAAAACAGCTTAGATGCATCTAAGTTATCAATATTAAAGATCTTTTTTGTTCCTTAATAGGAATGGTATACTTTGAAACCCTCATTGTTAAAAATGCAGGTCCAAATGTTCAAGGTTAAGTGCAAAAATTTAAAAATCCTGATTAGGTGTTGCTTATAACCGAATTCTTATTTCTTATTTTGTTCAGCTTTTGCTATTCCTTTTTTTTAATTGACATGCCAGGAAAATATAATTGTGGGAAGAATAGAAGAAGTTTTGCTAAGGCGATAACAAACTAATTTCAATCGAACATAATAAAAGATAAAGAAGGAATTAGGTGAAAAAGAATAGGGAGTAATTAAATCAAGATTAATTAAACTTTTTTTTAGCATATTGAACAAATGCAATAGGCCTTAAGTAAACATTCAAAAGTTGTTAATTAAATTATCATACTGTAGTATATCTGCTTGCTAGTAAATTGAATAAAAGATATGTTTGAAATAAGTTTATGAATTAAAAGTTTTTTACTATTATTGATCCTACCCATATTACAAACATGCAGTTTGCTGGGAACATCTAAGTGATTCCCTATGGGAATTTAAGTAAACATATTTAATATTTTTTTTTTTTTTTTGTACAGACTTTAAACATGTAAAAGATCATTTTTTTATACATAGTTAAAAACGAGTAGTGTACTTTCCTGGAAGGCATCACACCTCTTTTTATCACCTCAAAAATTTGAAGATACACCAGTAAAAACTTAAGTCTTTTGTTTAGTATAACTTTTCTAGCTGTCCCATCTGGTTATGAGGTTTTTATCTTTTGAAACCTGATGACATTGCATGACCTTTTTGCATGTTTTTTTAGAATAGTCTAATATTTTGAAATGAATGATAAAATTGGTGATATTGACTAAATCAATCTCTATTCAATTGTCTTGCAATTAGATTATATATACAAGGTGTGTCAAAAAAAAAAAGGTATCAAAGATTTTTTGTACTTTGACACACTTTGGCATTCTGAAAAAAATAACCATTCATTAATATTTTTTTTTCAGAATACAAGGTGTATAAGAAGTACCAAGTTTAAAAGCTGTATTTATCAAGATAGAAATGAAGAATGATGGACATTATTTTTCTTCAAGAATACAAGGTGTCAAAAGTACCTAAAATCTGATAACTTTTTTGAACACACTTTGTATATATATGTGTGTGTTAGTAATATAATATATATATATATATAATATATATATATACATACAATGTGGAGAAAAGTAGAACAAACACAGGGATGTTTATGGAAACTTGATGTTTTATTGTCACGATGCAAACGTTTTGCTCTCTATTAACCCATCTTCAGGACTTGGAATAAGTTCTTACTCTAATGTGGAAAAGAGACCGAAACGTTGCATCGTCGAAATAAAACATCAAGTTTCCATAACATCCCGTGTTTGTCCACATACTTGTCGGATTAACCTCCTCAACATTTCTACTATATATATATATATTAATATATATATATTATATATATATATAGGCATTTCAAAAAAACCTGCAATTTTTTTTTTTTTTTTTTTTTTTTTTTTTTTTTTTTTGAGTGCATGAAATTATTTAGATATATTTTAAAATTGCTTATTCCTTTATCAGTATAAATACAAAAAAAAAAAGAAATAAATTTTAATGCACATGATTTTTAATTCATTCCCATTCTGCAATTTTCTTTTTTTCTTATATTTCAACATTTAAAAAAATCCCCTTTTCATCATATCCAATTTTCTGAAATTCCTACTACTTTGAATGCTTTAAGTGATTCCCAATAAGACAATCAGTTTATCTGAAACCTTTTCATGAAAATCCATTGTGTTGTGATTTCAAAATTGGCAACAAAAATTATCTTTGATATTAATCATCAAAATCAAAATTCTTTTTTTTTTTTTTTTTTTTTTTTTTTTCTTTGTAAAACGACATTTATTTATTCAGTAATTATTAAATATTTACATTTGAAAATTTTAAATTAGTCAGTGGATCTTTCTTTTAAAAAAAAAAAGAAAGAAAGAAAAAAAAAAAAAGAATTTTCATAAGTGAAATGAAATAAAGAATAGATTAAATCATTTGCTTATAATAGTTTATACACTTTTATCATACTCCTTAATGTAAGCAATTTGAAAAAAAATATAACTTTAAATTTTTGTTGCAACGTTCATGCCCTCTTTTTTTTTTTTCTTTTTTTTTTTTTTTTTTTTTTTTTTTAATTTTTAGTCTTTATGTAAAGCTATGTTAGAAAATACTCACTGAACATTTATTTCTGTTATAATTTCTTCATTGGTTCACTAGAAACATTAAACAAGATGTAGTTGTATTTTTATTTTTTTTTATTTGTGTGTTTAGGGGGAATTAGGTTTCTGCTTGGTTTGTCTGACTTCTACACTAAAATTCATAGAACCAAACTGTACAAATAAACTTTTAACATAAAATATTTCTGGCTGATTAAAAAAAAAAGGTTGAATAATAGTGATAAGAATTTGTGTTCAATAAATGTTATCTCTTAATGCATTGTCAAGTCACAAACTGTTCATACAGCAATTAAATCGGATTGATTTGGTATTTCACTTTGAAATCTGATCATAATAATGATTTATTCATGCTAACAGGACTCTAAAGACTGAAATGGAAAATTCTTATATTTAGTGATTAACAAATATGGTTTTTTTTGGGGGTATCTTTATTGACTTTATTATAGTATCACTTGTTCATTCTGTCTATAGTGTTGAGCTAATGCTACCCATTTATCACAGTTTACAACAATGAAATCTGTTTTCAAACCAGTTAAGAGACCTTACTTTTTGAATAGCCTATAGAAATATCAATCATGTATTGATAAAAAAAATATAGATCTAAAAAAAATGAAGAGGTAAATTATGAAATTTGTAAAAAAAAAAAAATAAATAAATAAAAAATTTTAATTTTAAATTTATCAACAAAACCATTTAATATGATTATTTTTTTAAAATTATTATCTCTGGATTATAAAATATTTTTTTATTAATCAATAATTTAGAAAGGATTATTTTTTATTTATTTACCTAAAAGAACAAATTGAAATTCAGTTGGTTGAAACAAAATTTGTGCTAATTAATCTTTGTTATCCATTGAAAAGACTTTATTTTCATTCATGTTTAGATTTTACATAAGATGGTCAACTCTAAGTTATTTGTACAGACAATTATTTTTTTTCTTTTCTAGAAATGTTTCAATTTAATTAAATGATACAAAATGATAAGGACGTAATGTAGGAGTCTAATCAATTTTTTCACAGAATATTTTAACACCAAAATTGGTTGTGGCAAAACAAAAGGATTTTTTTTTTTTTTTTTTTTTTTTTTTTTTTTTTTTGACCCATTCATTTTTTCATTCTAAATTTTTCTGCTTAACAATTAGAAAAAAAAAAACAAAAAACTTATTCTAAGACAAAAATAGATATGTAAAATGATTAATATGACTTAAGTTTTAACTTAAAAATATTAATTTCCTAGAGAATAGCATTTCACCTATTTTAAAATTTAATTCAACCGCTCATCATTTGCTTCTCTGCCTTCTGAGACACGTTTTTAAATGAACCTCAAACATTCTTTTTTTTAAGATGATTCTAATTAAAATTCGTCTGTCAAATGTGTATGATCGTTCTTCAATCATTGCTTACCTATGCGCACATATACCTAAATTGTGTGCAGCTAAACAATGTATTTTGTGTGTGTTTTTTATAGCATGTTCAGTTCTATTTTATTGCAGAACAATTGTGATATAAATGTATTTCCATTTTGGAAATAAATCCAAATATGTCCAGAATAAAGAAAATGATTTGTTTTTTTTCTTGTGTGTGTGTGTGTGTGTGTGCGAATCTTTAGTTTTTGTGTGTTTTTTTAAATCTATTTCTTGATTGAGTTTTCAAGCTAAAGTGATATACCAACAAAATGTGAAACTTAATTTGTTCTGAAAAAATTTGATATTTCAGACTGTTGTCCTCATCTTTGTGTTCAGGCCACTGTAACCTTGAGCTCTGTTCAGGTGCTGTTTTTAATTACCTTAAAATAATTCATCTTCAGAAAATTACTTATGAATTCAAACGTGGTTTTGGAGCTGAAATCATTACCACTAGTTCAAGGAGGCTCCAAGCATTATAAATGCCACCAGATCTATTGACTGAAATGAGATTATATATAGAAAAAAATAAAATGGAAGAAAATTACTTATTCTAAAACAGAATGATCACCCTGAATTCAAACGTGCATTTTGTGACCTCTTTTTTTCGGATTTCAAGTCAGATTAAAACAGTTAAATAATTAAGATAATTAAAGAAAACCCACCTAAACAAGGCCCAAGGTTACAGTGGCCTGAACATGTGTTTTATACACACAAAGATGAGGAGGACAACAGTCCAAAATATCAAATTATTCATATCAAGCCTCATCTCATAAATACAGACAAATTAATTTGTTCTTTTTAAACTAAAGTTCTATTAATCTCTCCTCTCACTTCTTGTGAAATTGACATTTGCCAAAAAAACTTCAAATGCACTGACCAATCAAACTCTTTACTTGTGCAAATAAAGAAATCGGGTGGAGCGGGGTTGTTTTGTTTTTTTTAGTTTTTTAAAATTAACTTTGTTTTTTAAATTAACATTTTTTTATTTAGTTTTTTTTATTTTTATTAAAGAATGTTCTGTTTGTAACAAAGTTTCTTTTGGTTATTATATCTGTTAATTCCTTTGTGCCTTTTTTAAAACCATTTTTGGCAAAATTCAAAGTTGATAAAGCCTTCCAGGAGACACTTGTGTGTCCAAATAAAATACTGTAATTATGTTGACAAGGTGTGAATATGGTCTTGTCTGATATTAGAAACATTTAAAGGGTGAATGTGGGGTTACTACTCTCACTCTCTATTTCACATGCACACACACACACACAAACAACAATAATAATTCTCAATCCATTTATCATGTAGACAATTTAATTAACTGTGATTCTAAATTTGCTCACTTTTTCTAAAAATGAAATTTAAAAAAAACTCTTTTAACCCTTTATCTACCATAGCACCCCAAACCACCCTGTGATCAAAATGCCAGCCCCCCTGAAAACGGCCAAAAATCATCAGCTCTTAGAAAATGGTTAAGAATTTTTTTTTTTAAATGAATACATTTCTATTTAGTATTAAAGGATCAGCAATAGATACTAGCTTGTCAACAATTTCACTACACTATTGCAGATGGCAGAAGTAAAAGAGTTTTTAAAAAAACGCTAATGTTTTTGCCCTTTAGACCCTCTCCCCCTAAATCTTGAGCAATTGGGTCAGCAATGTTTGAGATGTTTAATTATGATCTTTGAATATCAAAGATCACAAGATGATTATTGATTGAGCAATTATTTGTTTACAATGAATTTTAATGTTTGCATTATCATTAGACTTAGGATTTTCATGGAACTTTCATGAAGATCAGGAAAATTGGAATTTTTTCTTTCTTTTTAGACTATTATTTTAAACTACTTAATATAAATATTAGACAAATATACTACAACGGTGCTTCTCATATCTGGTCCACCAGTTTGGTGCTGGTCCGCAGGTGCCATACATGATTTTTAAAAATTGGTATAGTTTTAAAGTAGACCAACCATACATATAAACTAAAATTGGAAATATATTTCTAAAAATATCAACTGTCTGAAATCTCTCTCAATATGCTTCTCCCATTTCCATCAACATACAAGACTCTTTTTATCACACACATTGTTGAAAAAGCAAAGTACAGGAACAATTTGGATATTCGGAAACCATTACGTGTGGCACTCTCTTCTATAAGTCAAGATTTGACAATTGACAAAAAGTCTCACTTTTCCCATTGACTGGGAGTTATCATATATATTTATAAAATATAAACTAAGAGATTTTTTTATTAAATAAAGTTAATTTTAACATGCCTGCATAAATACTTTTTATTTGAAGTTTAACAAATTCTTTAATTTTATACACTGGTCCATGCATTGATCAAAAAAATGTCAATCAGTCCGCAATTTCCAAAATTTGAGAAACACTGTACTACAGAATAACTCAGACATAACCAACACAACATTAAAACTTATACAAACAAGATTATTTGAGATCTAGTGTAATATAATTAGGGGGCTCTGAGGTAATTGGAGGTCGCAAGACAATTTTAGTAAAAGTAAATTATGGGTGAAGAAGAGAGAAATATTTTGGAAAAATATTTCTAAGGAAAAATCTGATAGGAATGCATTTTGATTGTTTTTGAATTCCAACCAGAAAAAACTTCTGATGTTGAAATATGGACGATATGACCTTTAGGCACCCCTTCCGCGATCTCGACTCACAAGCACACTTTTCTCATTTACACCGTCAAAATCCGGTTGTTTGTTAGGGGTTAGTATTATAATTTTTTTAAAAACTCTAAAAATCGTCTGTTAACCAGATTTTGACGGTGTAAGTGGAAAAAATGTCCCCACGAATCAAGATCGCAAAAGGGGTACCTAAAGGTAATATGGTCCAAATATTTGGGGAAATAAACAATATACAGAATAATTTTGGTGAATTACGTCAACAAAAGGAATCAGATGAGGGGTGGGAGATTAACAATAATCATAAAATAAAGGACCCTGTGTTCAAGGGAGAGTCGGTATCTGTTGGTCAGAGAGGAAGGTTAGGTGGAAGGGTGCACGATGTAAATACTGGCTTGGACGAAATTTGCAGAGAGTTCACAGCCGCTTGATAAAATCCCTCCCCCTCTTTTTATCTTCCTAATATGACAGGCTAGAGTGGAATTACAGTTCTTCCTTTTCTCTGTATCTCTCTTTCTGTTGATGTTTACTATTACTTCACGATCAAACGGCAAAATAAAATTGTGGACAACAGAGAACACAAATTGACTTGCGTCTGAATGTTTTTTCTAAAATCCAAAACAGGATTTAAGGGACGTTTTCACACATGAAGGAATGAGCCCACATTCATAAGAAATTAAGACCCAGCTCAGTCGGTATAATCATCAGCTAGGAATCACAAGGTTCTTGGTTCAATACCATCCCTCACTAACTCAGCGTATGAGTAGCACAGTGATCTGTGTGGTAAAGTGAGGAGCTGATGGTAGGTGTGGCACTCTACCTCAGATACTAAAATAATCTTCTTAGTCTAGCACTAGTGAAAAGGGGATAAACTCCCTCGCTGTCTGGCTGATACTGACATTGGGCCGCCCCAACAACTTATTTTATATTAGCAATATTAAACTTTTCAATAGTCAAAGAGTAATTTGTGTTTCACTTGTTAAGTTCATATTCTCTGGGAAAAAATTTGGCTCCGGTTGTAAGTAGATATTTCAATTGTATTACTTTGTAAAAGAAATGGCTTCCTCTATATTTTAAGAAGCTGACATTTTTTGTTATAAATTAATCAAATACCTTGAATTTGATGCATTCGAGAACCATTGTGTGTGGAACTCTCTTCTACCAAGTCAAGACTTGACAAATAAGAAGCAGTCTCCTGATATTAATATATTTTTTTGTGTGTGTGAATGAGAGTAACATTCCATGGAGCTTTGCAACTGATTTAAAGAGAATGTGATAGAAATGTTCTAAAAAAACATGTGACCCCACCCCCCATAAGGGAATAGATTTCAACCCTGATTCTGTTAAGTATGTTAATCACAGTATCCAAATCAAGATGGCTGATAATTGATCAGCCATGGCAAAGGCATTAATGCCAACAGTGGTCACCATTCACTTAAAAAAATGAATAGATATTTTATCAGCTTTTCCTTTAACATCAACCCCTGTCAGCTGGGAAAATTGGCTCAGAACTGCCTACAGTGGCAGTAGGCTCTCTGTAGTGGGCTATTCATGTCTGAAGTCACCCTGGCATAACACCATGAAGTAAAGAGGTCCAAGATAAAGCAACAGCAACATATTCAAGACTAGCCTTCATATGCAACATCTGTAGTCGAAACATTGGCCTTTAGTCACAAACGGCACTGTGTTAGAATGTAACTTCAGGGCACAAGAAATCTATGGTCTTCTGAGATGATTTATCAGCTTCAAATTAAGTAAATTCTTAGTATTATTCAGATTATTCGAACTATTGTCCTCATCTTTTGGACACATAGCCTAGTGGATAAAGGAGTTAGGCCAAAACAGTTCTAAGTGACTGTTATCTCTAGACTGCATGTTCAATCCTGGTCAGGGGCAGCAGTAACATAGAATAATAATTTAACACAGCTTAACACCTGTACCCCAGCTATGGTTAGCAGAATGAGAACAGGATACTTCCGTGGGCTGAATAAAGGGTTAGGTTCAAAGTTTCATGATGGCTCCCAATTACAACAAGAAGGTTCCTGAGTCCAACAAGAAATACCTGAAGAAAGCCAGAGGGTACATCGGATGAAACGTTATACAGATAACAATAAAGATGAGGACAATAGTCCAAATAATCCAAATAATACTAATTATCAAGCCTCATCTCAAAGATTCTGAGAAAAAGTAAATTCTTAGTCATGTTCTGAACAGAAAACCTCAATAATAATAAAAAATCCATCATTTCCTGTAAACCCTTATGAAGTAAATTTTTTCAGTTTTGTTAAACTTTCTAAACTGGTCACATATCTTGTATATTTGGTGTCTACAAAAGAAAGAGAAGGCACTTGTGGTATAATGGTTATCATTATTTGAAATGGACATGACAAACAGAGTTCAGTTCCTGGACAAGGCTGTTTGCATTTCACAGTGTTAATACCCTTGGGAAAGGTATAAATCCAACTATTCTCCCTCCAGCTATGGGTAAATAAGACAGACTGGACACTTTAATCTTGGTTAGGAAA
The DNA here is from genome assembly GCA_023376005.1 of Doryteuthis pealeii. Classification (NCBI taxonomy): domain Eukaryota; kingdom Metazoa; phylum Mollusca; class Cephalopoda; order Myopsida; family Loliginidae; genus Doryteuthis; species Doryteuthis pealeii. The sequence goes on along the minus strand of CM042148.1, from coordinate 89,124,774 downwards.
GACTGATTGTCATACCAAGGTTAAATAGCCCAATCTGCCCTACTATTCATAGCTGGAGGGAGAATATTTGGATGCATACCTTTCCTAAGGGTATTAGCGCTAGGTGAAATACTACCAGCCTCGTCCAGGATTTGAACTTGTGTCACAGTGTTCATTTCTTATGACAGTAACCATTGTAGTGTGAGTAGATTCATTGCTAAACTTTTTATAATGAATAAGCAATCAGATGTTCCAATCAAATGTATATATTCTTCACATCAGCTGGTATGATTAAAAAGTAAGATATGTTAATGATTTTTTTTAATAAATGAAATCAAATATAGTTTTTTATTAATATTTCATATAAAATGATTATAAAAATAGAATCTTTAATTTAAACAATTTTTTTTAAAAATCTTATTTTTTCAATTTAGTTTTGGAACTTTTAACAGAAACATACGTGTTATCCTCAATGTAAAAACGTAAAGGTTTATTAACCCACGTTTCATCTCCACCAACGTTTATTCGTTTTGAGATAGAAATCTCTGATTCAGGAATTACCTCCCCTTTTGTAAGCCAGAGACGATTACTGGTGGGCAAATCTTCTTTGTTGAATGTTGCCTTAGTTATAGCCAGAGCCTGACAAAGTTTAGAAGGTCCACTGCACAATTGTTTGTCTTTCAAAGAAGCAGGATTCTTTTTGGCAGAACGAAGTTCATACATTTTGTTGAGGCCAGACACTGGTTCAAGTGCTCGTAAAAGAACAGCAGCACCTTCACCTGAAAAGAAAAAGAAAAAAAGAAAAGAAAATCATCATTGCAAGTAAAACAAACATTTAACAAGACGTTAATAGGTATGGCCAAAATTTCCCACATTTGTAACCCCCCCCCCCATATGAATTAAAAATCAACAAAACTCAAAAAAGAATTAATAAAGCTTAATATAATTTTTGCTGTATTATGAAGAGGAATGATCTTTAAAAAAATCACGGACCATATGACCTTTAGGCACCCCTTTTGCTTTGCTGATTCATAAGTACATTTTTTCATTTACACCATCAACATCCGGTTGTTGGTTAACAGACGATTTTTAGAGGTTTTTTTTAAAATTATAAAACTAACCCTAACCCCTAACAAACAACCGGATGTTGACAGTGTAAATGAAAAAAATGTACTTATAAATCAGCAAAGCAAAAGGGGTGCCTAAACGTCATATGGTCCAAAATCACATGTAAAAATTATTTGTTTTACAGTCTTTTTAAAACTGGAGAATTTTACAAATTAAAATCTGTATCTGTCAAAATGGTGCATTTTTACCATTTTTTTTCTCTCTTGAAACTGTGCTCTTTTAACGTGATTTATTTCATTATCATAATTAAAAAATTCATAGAAAAACTTTTTTATATGTAAGTTTGGGCTACGTTCTTAAGAGAAAAAAAAATAGAATAAGTGACAATATAACATTCTTAATTTTTTTTATAAGCGTTTTCCTTTTCCTAGACTTATTGTCTAATCAAGGTAAAAGAGCCAAGCCCGCCCTACTGTTTACCCATAGCTGGAGAGAGAATAGTTGGATACATACCTTTCTCAAAGGTATTAGCGCTATGTGAAATATAAACAACCTTGTCCAGGATTTGAACTCTAGTCACTATGCCCATTTCCTATGAAGATAACCATTACGCAACAAACACCTCCACAAGAAAATTAATATAGTAACAGACTGACATCATTTTAAGAAAAAGCTGTTTTCGGCATTAAATAACCCATGATGGTTAATATGCCATCAAACAAAGAAACAAAAAAAAAACCCCACTCACCACAACTTGAAATATTCATGCAGTCATAAATGCCATATATGGTATAAACGTATAAAGTTCCTGGTGGCATGAACATGGCTTCTGTTCTGTTTGTCCGTTTTCCTTGATAAGAATGGGAACAGGCGTCATCAATGCCGCAATAAGCTTCCGTTTCAACAATCTTTGCACACACCTGGGATCCATCTTCAAAGTTCCGCACAACATAATGTCCCAAAAGAGCACGGCCCAGATCAACGCAGGATTTCTCGTAAAACTCTGCAGGAAGCCTTTCCTTGGGATCAAATTTTCTCTCTCCCGTCACTGGATTGTCTTGTAGGTTTTTCACAAAATATTTACTCGTCACCACTTCAGTGTCTGTTTTGGTGTATTTTCGTTTTTTACTAGACATTTTGTTTTCTGTTCAACTTTATCAAAGCTGTGAAAAAGAGAAGTTAAAAAAAATAAACATTAGAAAAAATATGAAAAATCTTTTGTACATAAAAAAAGAAAGCACTTGTTGGAATATTTTGATATATAGTTATTTACTAAGCTTCGCTTAGATGTGGCACAAGGCCGAATGTAAGGGGTACCCAGTGAGGCATGAACTCACTAGTCATGATTTGCCAGTCTCACTTGCTAACCATTACACCACGGTGTGCTATGGTCCACCACTTAAACTTATAGACTCAGTGTGGGCGTGTGGATTAAACCCAGCCAATCAACAGCTTGAATACATGGTTAGTTAACTATTTAATCGCCAATCTAGAAAACTGTTTATTTGCACAAATTCACCACTGACAAACGGACCTGCAACCAAGGACTTTGCTCAATGCAAGGATTTTACCCAAGACTAAGGGACACCAAGGAACAATCAAAGGATTCTTGTTGGAATATTTGATATATAAGGTGTGCTACAATACACCACCTAAATTTATAGACTGGGCAAGGTCACATGGTTTATTCCTCAGCCAATCAACAGCCATAATGCGTGGCTGATTGACTACTTAATAGCTGATACTGACACATGTCCATTTGCAATCATTAACGAAGGAACTTGCAATACTGAGGAACAACCAAAAGATTCTTCATCAAGGATTTCCGCTGGACAAGCGCTCTTGCTTGAAGCCTAAAGGATGGCCCATAAAATCGTAACAATTCTACCCAACACTAAGAGACACTGAGGACCAACCAAAGGTTTCTTCACAAAGGATTCAGCCTCTACTTAATACAAAGGATCTCCACTGTAAAATGCTCTCACTTAAAGCCTAAAAATGTCCACAAAAATCTTATCAGCACTTCATTCCTATAATGAGGCCAAAATAATTCATAAGAAAATCCAATAGGGGGAAGAGAGTTACCCACACAAGTTTATTAAAAAAATGAATATGTAAATCAATTGTAGTCATTTACCTTATCCGTTTGCCATGGGTAGGATGTGACACAAAGGTGCAAGTATGGGGGTATCCAGCGAGAATCAAATTCACTATTCAGTAATAATGGATCTGCAAGAATAGCTTGCTAACCATTACACCATGATAGGATGCTCAAGTAAATCAATTGTAAATTCTAGCATCACATGAAAACCAATTAATGGAAAAACTAATTTAAACAATTATGGCTTCCAATTTGATTATACCAATTATTATTCATTAATGTTTCCTGTTGTAATTTGGTTCTTGGGTTTTAAGAAAATAGAAGTACTAGTTCTGCTATTGTTATTTCTCAATAAAAAAGGTGGTAGGACTCTCTCTTGGGAACTAACATCTGACTGGAATCTTGTGTTGAATTATCCCAGTTACCTTCCTGGGAAATAATGACACTTGTGACATTATTATTCATTAATGTTTTGTGCTGTAATTTGTTTTTAAGTCACTAGAAGGTTTGGATAAGTACCACCCTGAAACTGGAAATAACACTGGTTACATCACAAAGGATAAAGAACCTAGGAAAATGGATGTACTGGTTCTGCCAATAGCGGGGATTGTAAAATATCTAAATTGATTTGTCAATAAAAAACGAGAAAAACACCATGGTGAATATATAAGTTTGTCCGGATGTCATCAAGGAAAAACATAGGATGAATTATTTATGCTATGTTTTTCCTTGACAGATTCTTACCCTTATTTATGATAAATAAGGGTAAGAATCCGGGACAACAAAATGTTATTAGCCCCTCTAATGTTCATTAAAAAAAGAATAGAAAGTAAAGACTCAAAAAATATTACATTTTTGGCTTTGCAACAATAAATAAAACAAGAAAAAAGTTAAAATACAATAAAGTAAATTACAATATTTAAAATTTAAATACGTAAAACAATAAAAAAAAAAATACATTAAGTTTAAAATCATGAAAAAAAAAACACTTAAAGTAAATGTTTTTGTTACAATTAAACTTCATGTACATTAAGGTAGGTCGATTTTTAAACCACAACTATCTCAACCCTTATCTGAATAGAATAATTGACAAACTTTCTGCATTGAAATTATAAGATTTTTGGACCATATGACCCTAAGCATCTCTTTTGTGATTTCGACTCATTGTGACACTTTTCTCATTTACATCGTAAAAATCCGGTTGTTTGTTAGGGATTAGGGTTAGGGGTTAGTTTTTATAATTAAAAAAAAAAACTCTAAAATCGTCTGTTAACAATTAACCGAATTTTGATGGTGTATATGGAAAAAATGTCCCCACGAATCGAAATCGCAAAAGGGGTGCCTTAAGGTCCTATGATCCAGATTTTTAAGCAATTTCATATCTAAATGTATCAAATGCAAGGATTATTGGGGCTTCATAGTAGACAATCTTTAAAACTAAATGCTCAAAAATTGGTGCAAGTTAGAAACCTACTTTCTTTTGGTGTCAGTAACTATTATAAAATACCCCAACTTCTTCAGGTGAAAATTTTTTGAAATATTCAAAAAAAAAGTTGAAATTAACCTACCCTAATATACATCAACGATGAACAAAAAAAGTTGACAATGATGAATAGATTTTTGTTATGTCCATGGATTGATCTCATGTTATCCAAAAATACAATAAAAAAAATTGTCCTATCACAGTCAACCAAAAAGATCATACACTTCCATTAAAATTCATTTATAATTAATTGTTCAAAATATGTTTGAACCTTCTTATCGGGTGAAGGATCAGGAAGTGATGATCTGGATTTGTTACGACTCTCAAAATTGATTGGATAAAATTATCCAATCAAAATGATGGAATTTGTCATCTGCTAAGTTACAATTTTTTTTTCAGGGTTTAATTTTAGTTGCAGTTTTTGGTCTCCTCCAAGAATCTAGTTTTGTTTTGTTACATAAAAATCAATTTACAATTACCAGATCAAGACTTATAAAATTAAAAAGTAAATTAACCTGTCTCCGAACAAAAAGTAAGTACAATAATTTACAATTTTTTCTTGTTGGTTATTTTCATCTAACGAGGAATCTGTTTTTTTTTTAAAATTTTTTTAATATTACACAAAAGGAAAGCCTCTACAGTTTACTTACATGTATTTTTTAAAGTGAAATTTTTTCATTTTTCTTTGTGGAAGTGAATTAAAGTGGCTAAAAAGTTAACAGGTATACGACTAAAATTTCACGTATTTTTTTTACACACACACCATCCATTGAAATTCAATAAAACTCTTAAAAAAAAAAAAAAAACCTGTAAAACTCATGTTTTACGCTACAGTTTTTAAGAAATTCATAGAAAAAAAATGATATATAGGTTTAGGCTCTGTTCTTAAGGGGAAAAAAAATCAAAATAATTGACAATTTACAATTTTTTTATAAAAGTTTAAACAAAGTGGGAGGTGCTGTCGTACCGAAATTTTGGCCATACCCTTTTAATAAGTTATGATTAATAATTTCTTATTAAGAGGATATGGCCAAATTTATTAAGGATGTCATTCTGATGAGTAGAATAGCACATCATAAAAAAGACAGATCCTGAACGCTGCAGATCTTTACTACAATCAGACCTGGACACAGTGCAACAATGGATCACTGACTGGCAACTGAAGCTGGCTGTGGACAAATGCACCACCATGCATTTTGGGAGGAAAAACCCATCATACATATACTCCCCCACAACACTAATATCAAGGAATCTTCTTGTGAACGTGATCTGGGTATTACTGTCAGCAGTGATTTACGTTGGACGAAACACATCTCCAAAATTGCCAAAAAGGCTGAGGGTGTCCTGGTGTCACTCAGCAAGACCTTTGTCAGCCGCTCACCGGCTATCTATTTGAAGCTGTACAAAGCTATGGTGCGGCCACACTTGGAGTTTGCATCACCAGTCTGGAACCCCTATCTTGCTCAGAATATTAACCTCCTAGAAACTGTACAGAGACGTGCAACCAGGTGGATACCCTCCATCAGGCATCTACCATACTCTGAACGTCTCGCAGCCCTGGGAATGGATTCGTTGAAACTTCGGCGTCTGGCAACTGACCTGGTAAACGTTCATAAGGTCATTAATCATCTTAACAACAGCAACCTTGAGCACCTTTTTGATCTCCATCTTTCCAACACACAAAGTCAGAAAACAGCACTGCTCACGTGACTTTCGGAAACATTTTTTCACGCTCAGAATTGCCGAGACATGGAATAAACTGCCCGCGTCTGTTGTAGGCTGCCGAAGCACTGAGTCTTTCAAAGCCTCCATGCTTCCTGTGGTCCGCTGACACTATACCTGATGCCGCTCTCCACATACATATGCGCACACATACATGCATATTACTACTGTAAACTGTTCATGTTCCTGACACTACATTATTCTGTGTACTTGACATGAGACTTTGATGAGTTGTGGTGCACCTGAGCACTGTACACAATAAATTTCATTATCATTATCATTATTTTGTTAAAAATCATAGGAAATATTATGACACTTACGCAACACCATAAAAAACGGTCGTAAACAAACCCATTTCCATTTCAAACAAAACTAATATATTTTTAATTTTTTTACATGCAAAAACGCATTTTACTTGGTTAAAAGTTAAAACGAGTGAGTAAAATTTCAGTAACATTTAATAAATATGTATTTAAAGTAACACCTAACTTATTTCTACAAAGAAATGTTTATAATAAGTATTTTAAAACTATTTTTAAACCATTATTGAACACGATAAATGAAAATAAATTCGAGTTAACTTTTCCTAGAAATTTGGACGATTTTTAATGTATAAATTGTATTAAAAATAAATTGTATATGTAATGATATTTTTCTTTTTTTAATGATGGTCAGTATGTTACTACTTATCGATTTAGACAAAGTTTGACCTTAAATAATAGATTTAATTATGTTTAATTCGTTTTTAAAACTCTAAGCAGACGACAAAAAAGGGTATACCTAGTTTTTATCCAATTTCAAAGTGATTGTGATATGCAAAAGAAAAGCAATTTCTTAGCAACTTTTGATTTTAATTCATATGTCCAGGCATGCAAAGGTTGTTTTTTTTTTAACACAAAAAGCCACGTGGTTTGAGATGAAAAAAAATGCTGTTAAAATTTTTAAACGTGGAACACTGGTATGTAAGACATACTAAAAAATAACAAAACAGGGGGAAACAAAATAGTCTTCTCTTCACACGTTATTATTCGATATATTTTTGTGCGAAGATTTGTTTTAAATTAGTTTATAATCTTTATAATTCATAATGCTAAATGCATAAATAAATGCAATTGATACAAAATGAACACGAATATAATTAACTAAAAATGTTACTTACAATCTTTGATATATTTTTAATGCAAATTAAATACAAATTCAATGTTTTTAATTTCTTTATCATACACGCACAAAAAGGGAAAAGCAAAAACGTTAAGAATAATACTTTTTTTTTTTAGTTCCTTACTTTTCATTTAGGTAGTAGAAAGCCTCAAACGTAACCCTTAAATTATTTAAGAATGTCACTTTGATAAATAAAAGGTCTAAAATAGACAAACTCAAGAATGCTCTTACATGTTTGATTCTTTAAGGAAGAAAATCGAACTTAAAGCTATCACTGCGAAAACATTTCGTTTCGTTAAAAATTTTAAAAAATGAATAATCTTTTTCGTTATAAATCGCAAAGAAATCTTTTCATAAAAAACATGCATTGATATTTCAAAATTTGGAGACCCCCCCCCCTAAAAAAACTTTGTCATAAGTACAGATATATATTACACAGGGTTTATTTACATGTAATTATTTTTCAAGGAGTCAATTCCACAATTTCGTAATACACACGTGGCACCGGTTACGATTACGGATGGTCAAAAATGCTATAAATTTATATTTTCAATCCTTTTGTTGGTTTCGCTAGGTAATAATGATATTTACCGATCTTAGCTTAATAAGGCACAAGACCAAATGGACAATGTGGCGGTAGGGATTGATAAGATTGTACAGTATCAATCTTTTACATGGGGATGGTCTATCTCTGTCTTGAAAATCAGCATTTACCTAGACATGACCTCTGGAACCTATGGGATATATATAGGATTTTATTTAGTAGATCTTCTTCAGGGCTTTTGTTGATATAAGGAAAAGGAAAATTTATCACAGAATAATAAGGGGGCTGTGATGGTTTTTGTTGATCAGTTTGTTTAAAAATGTTTTGAATGGAAAATTAGCGCTCTTAAAATAATTCGAAATTTATGAACCCTGGGATAAATGGTTTTAAAAGATGACATCAACATTCTCTTACGTTGTGTGTTTAGTTATTTGGTGTGCATTGCTAATTTCTTTTCTTAGACCCCCCCCCCATTATACGCAGTTTTCTTATTTGTGGGTTGTCAGGCTGAAAAGGAATTATGGAAGAGAAAAGAGACAAAAGACAACTTGTACTTTTGTGGTTAGACTTTTATTCCTAGATTCATAACTATTTCTCGGAAAGGGACTTTCTCCCTGAACTAGTCAGTAGCGTTGTACATGGTGATGTTCCCTGTTTAAAAGAAAGAGATTCCTTTTTGACACCAGGAAGAGGCTTTTACTCTGTGTGTACCCAAAGGGTTCTTCCTGTCTGAAGGCTCCTTGGAGATCATTATTTTTCATTTAATTTTATCTTAATCCCCACAAACCAATGGGAAAATAGCTGTCACATTCATCTGTGAGACAACCCTTTATTGGTTGTTTGCTCACGTTATAAGAATTATATAAAGAAATTAGACACTAAACGACAGTACTCCAAGGTTTGAAGTATGGAGTTAAGCACGAGTGTGGCAGACAGGTTGAGAGTTAAAGAAATAAAACGAACAACTAGAATTGAATAAAAGACATGTATTACAGAATAACAATAAGGATTGCAAACTTTAGTTTGTCTGCACAAATATATAATTTGTAATAAACTTATCTGAGTCCTGAGATAGGGTATTATTGGAGCCCTTGCTACGGCCTTCTGATAGTTCGGATATGATAGACGTTCTGTTTGATGTCAGACTCTGATTCTGGTTGTTGAGGAAGAGGAGTGACCCTGTTTTAGGTCTATCCCCAGTGCTAGCTGGATCAGAAGAGCTGTGAGTTTGCTTATTCGGCTTTGCCGCCAAAGTATGCTGGCTCATGATTGGTTGGTTTGAAACAGAGGCTCGCAGACAAATGACGATAACCCCCATACCCCAGAATTCTCAATAATTAAATGTGGTTTTAGCTTTAGTGGCTAAAACTACTTCTTATTGTACGTAGGTGCAAAGTTATTAGATACTTTGCATACAAATAACTCCGACGAAGGTTAACGGACAAAACATTTCATATATACAACACATGGATATGAAGATACAACGTACATGGTAAAAGAGTAGATACAAAGTACAAGGTAAACAGAGTTACATATATAAAGATAAAGACACAAATAAAGATAAAGACACATTCATGAATGGTACAGATATACATATATGAGTACAGACATGAGACTAGCGATAGTCCATGCTGTGAATAACTTACAGTAATGTAAGGGGGGCGGAACCCCAACGAGAGGGGTTAGATAAAATCTACCCCATGTGGCTCGTAGTTGCTGAAACAGGAAAAAGAGACCGAAAGGGTTTGAACCCGGCACTTAAATACTATAGCACCTAGCGGGCACCAGCAAACTAAAATCGGGCAGACAACTCCACCAGGCAAATACAAACCCAACGCTACATTATAATACATTAGAAGGCTTCAGAGAAACCTCCTAACGTAGGTGAATATATATGTAACAAAATCCAACAAAGAGATACATATAACAACAATACAGACTTTATTGTCTGAGCACATTTACATAAAACACAGATACAAAACAGTTTTGTAGAGTTAAATTTGAGGCTACTAAATGTAGACAGCAAAGAGAGCCAGAAAGAGGGAGAAAGGACAGCAGCCCCAGAAAGTATCACAGTTTGTGTGCATTCAGTGCACCAAAGACTGTCATTCAAGAATTGACCTGCAGAGTCACTTGCACAGATGCAGTTATAATACGTAGACAAGATAATGATAAAGGCAACAGGTAGTGAAACACAACTCAAGGCTTTCAAACAAACGGTTTATTCAACAACAAACATGAACATGCAATATACAATATGTAATGTGTGATATACAAAATGTGTGTGAAATTTACAAATGTATTATAAATTGTACAATTGTAGAGTGGAGGTGGAGGTTGCAAAATAATGCGTTTGCAAAACTTATCTGTCTCTGGTATGAAGAGGTGAGTGTCTCTTGCTAGCTTGAGTTAAGCTCGACTTTACAACATCATCGGCTCCTGGGTAAGCTGGCTTCAGAAAGCATGTCCTTTAGTGACAGTTGATTGCAGCAAAAAGAGATAGATTGATGGTATGATGGAAATTTGGCGGCTAAACTAAGCCTAGTAATATGTGTTTTGATTGGTCGTCGACAATGGCCTTTAACCAATCGCACAAGGTCTCTTATCAGGCGATGGTTAAAGGGCAAGATCTCTTATCAGGCAATGATTAAGAGGAGGTAACTGTGTAAGTCATATTATTTCTTACTAGATAATTTGTTTTTGGACACTACGCCATCATCCTTAGTGGACATAAAGGTGCCAACAACAAATAAATGTAGAATATACTTACTGTATATGAGCCATGTGGTTAGGTTCAAGAAAGGACTATGTACATTCATGGTACAAGCCTATAGTTGGGGTGGGGGACACAACTTGTCTAGTGCATCTTTTTGGATACCAGATGACAGAGGGAGAGAAAGAGAGATAGCTTATCGGACTGAGTTTAAATGTCCAAGTAGTAATGCCATCTAATGGCAAGTCCTGTCGGCAAGGGAAGATAACCCTTTTCCACTCAACTCCATCCTAATAAGGGAAGACAAATGCTACACAGTGATCTAGAAGGTGTCATGCTCCTGTATACTTCCTGGCACCTCAAGGGCAGTGTTCATCTTTCCAACTGACAAGTGACTGGTAGTGCTAGGTTACAGGATATTTGTAAGTAGTGAATGATTTCTGGTAAGACTGTACGGATCAGGTCTCCAATAAGCACCCTAGCTTCTCAAGCTTTAGAAAGGTTCACATTTTAACTCGTCACCAGTAAGTTTCACTTCAAACATAATCATAAACAAACAAACAAACTGACAATTTTTTGCACTTATATTGTATCTGTAGAGGCCTTGTTGTTGAGGTTCGCAAATAATATTAAAATGACGAATAAAAATATGACACAGTTTAGGTAGAAAATACGAAGAAATGATAAAACAAATGCATGTGATTAGATGGTAACAAATAAATTTATTCAGAGAATAAATTTGCAATATTCAACAAAATTGAATGTTCAAAAGAAATAGTATAGATATGATGTGGAAAGGTTTGCTAAGAAATGTGTAATGTAAAATGTAAAAGTTCATGTGTAGAGTTTAGGAAAGTTTGTCAAGAAACGTGTAATAGTAAATGTGAAATGTTTAGGTGATTGAAAAGTTCGAATAGACGTGTTCTAGGAATGAGAATTAATTTTGTACATATGACCTACTGAAACGGATTCCTGATGTTGAATGAAGTGGTATGAATGAATTGTAGTAGTAGGAGCGTTTTAGTTGTGTGGAGGTAGTGAAATCGTTCGTTCGGACATCTGTTTCTTGGTCGTGTTCTATCTGACGGCAAGATGAATTCTGTGTGATCTATCCGGTGTGGAGATGGTAACTGTCTGACAGCGAGACGAGATCTGTGTAATGATTGATTTCTTCTGTCTTTTATAATTACCAGGTGGATCAAAAAGTCATTAATTTTTTTGAGTGCAAATGCGCAGACGTAGTAAAAAACAATGCTAACCTAGCCAATCGATTCTGATTTTTATGTAAACATTTGTTTTAATCACTTTTCCTTAAGTTTAGGAAAAGGATTGTGTTTGTGTGTTTGTTTTAATCTCTTTTCCTTAAGTTTGGGAAAAGAAATGTGTACGCATGTTTATTCTTATTTTGATATAAAATATAGAATTGTATTCTATATATCTGACAAAAATAAATTTTACAAATTGTGAAAATCAAGTTTATGAATATTTTTCAACACTTATGATAAATTTAAAAACAAATGAAAGACACTTTTTTATACTAAAATAGTTTTTATTTAATAAGAAGAGAAATGCAGATGCCCATTTAGTTAGTTAGTCAGTTAGTGTGTCAAAAAGTACAAAAAATCTGAATACTTTTTTGACACACCTTATATTTCAATCATTCTTCAATAAAATTTGCATTTGAACCTGGCAATTTATTATCAGTTATTTATGAATAATTGTAGTAATAAGCAAAGAAATAATATTTACCTAAATCTTGAAAAAAAAAAAAACTTTCATAAAAATGGAAGCAGAATATGTGAATTAGAGAGAGTGGAGTACCCCTTTATCATCATTATTCCCAGGTCCTCTCTGACCCAGAGTGGTCATACCTGTTAAGGTCACATCTATGGGTCAAATAGATCTATTTAAAAATTATTTATATTTAATAGGACCGTGTGCAAAAAAAAAAAAAGAACCTCTTAAGTAATAACTACACCAAAAATGTAGATATGAATATATAATGAGCATGATTCCCTAACCTCTAAGTATAAAATAACCCTAGACAGGATGACATGCCTTTCAAATCAATCAATCAATTGAAATGGCTAATGATGAGAAAGAGATGTTGATTGCAAATATAATTTAAAAAGAAAAATTGGACCATATGACCTTTAGGCATCCCTTTTTGATTTTGATTCAAAAGGACATGTTTTTCATTTACACCATCAATATCCGGTTGTTTGTTAACAGATGATTTTTAGTTTTTTTAAATTATAAAACTAACTCCTAACCCTAACTCCTAACAAACAACCGGATATTGACGGTGTAAATCAAAAACATGTCCTTTTGAATCGAGATCAAAAAGGGGTGCCTAAAGGTGATATGGTCCGAAGAATTATGGATTAGCCTTAGTTTTCAAATGAAAGAGAGCATTTTAGATCCAGTGAGAGATGATTTGATCCAAGTCACTTTAGTTCACCCCCCCCCCTTCCCACCAGTCCTATGAATTATATCTTGATAATCTGTCCACAAGAGAAGATAATATAGTCAATGTGAGTTAATACATTTATTAAGTTTAGCTTAATCTGGCACAAAGCCGCAAGATTGGGGAATCCCATTGAAGATCTAACTTGCTATTAGCCACACATGTCAGCTAATTACAGTAGGAGTTCCTCACTCAGTTCACATCCACATGCTATCATGGCTATATACCAGACAGTGTGTCATAAAAGTATCAAGATTGAAGCTGTATTTGAATTTTGATCTTATGTCATCCCGGCCTCCTACCTAATTTACGCTATGTTTTAGTGAGCCAGTGTAAGGCGAATATCTGTCCTAACTTAAATATTTTCCGAGTCGTGTTTTTGTCACTTTTTTGTCTGCAAATTCATTTTAAACGCCTCCCCGCCCAAATTTTTATCAGCAAATCAATGTAAATATTTTACAACGCCTCTTAAGAAAGAGCGAGAGAGTTAAATCAAGATTATTATACTTTTTACATTTTGAACTATTTGCAATAGCTATTAAGTAAACATATCAAATGTTGTAATAATCAAATTATCATACTGTGATATATCCACAGGTCCTGCTAGTAAATAATTATTTTAGAAAAATAATCAATTAATTTTGAACATTAATTCAGAAATCTAAATTCTGTATAATTGTTGTATAGACATTCTCATATATATACATATCTGCATATATTGTAGAGTATAGAGTATAGCAGCATAACCATGGTTGTATACAGACAGATATACTTATCTTCTTTATATACTTATCTTGTGTATCTTTTCCATAGTTTTGAGTAGATGTCTTCGTCTGTTATCTTCTATCTTGTTATCTGGGCTGTTAGATGTTCTTCTTAATATGGGCTGGATCATCTGTACTTGATACTGGGACATCTTAAGTCGTTGTGGAGTTTTTTGTTAACAAACACAAGACTTTGTTTTGTTTAGAGCTCTTTATCTTACAAGATTCAGATCAAATCAAACGTGTGAGAATTTAATTTCAACAGACAGATCGCAATTGCAACCGTTCTGTTCAGTGCCCAACTAAAATCTGACTTTTCTAAACGCCTTCTCATGATCATGCTGGTGAACTGGAAGAGGAGGTCAACACAGGGTTAAAAAGTGTCAAACATTTTTCCTGTTTTTCCACTAAACTATACTTACCATAGATTATTATTAAGCAGCCTATTAATAATGTAACATAATTAGTTATTGTTTATTGTTAGACTTTAATGAAAAAGAAGAAATTTTTATGCTAAAACCTTTCTGTTGGTTTAATTACTATGTATACCAAATTTGCTCTCTATTAAACCATTTGGTAGTCTATAGAGAACAGGTAAATAAACTCTTACCAATTATTAATATCTGTATATTTACCAAGCCTTCCACCTGAGCATGATGTGACACAAGGTCAATTTCTTAAGTGGAGTTTAACAGGTTTGAATTCAGAGTTTCCTTCTCCTAGACTGATTACCTAGCCAAGGTTAAAGAAACCCAGTCTGTCCAACTATTTACCCATAGCTGGATGCATACCTTTCCCAATGTTATAAGCGCTACGTGAAAGGCAAACAGTCTCGCCAGGATTTGAGGTAATTTTCACCTTTAGTTATCAAAATTCTTAGCAAATAAGGCAATTAGAGAGTAACCTCCCTTGACTTTCACTTTGAACCAAGCCGGTAGCTATTTTGAAAGTCTCCGTGCAAAATAAACAAGTCTTATAAACTTTTTCGAAAACAATACAACTGCATTCTTTAACACAAAAATATCATAAAATGTGTTCTTAAAAACAATTAAGTTCATTTCAGATAATGCGCATGCACAATTTTATGCTAGGAATTTTAACAACTAAAG
>CM042148.1:89012163-89104663 GCA_023376005.1 Doryteuthis pealeii | reverse complement strand
ATCTTATTCTTGTACAGTAGAGCATAATTTGATAATAAATACCTGCATCATTTATGAATTCTATATTTTTGCATAAATGGAATCACCATTTTTAGTCTGAGTATGTTGAAACACTGATTTCAGCCTGATCACCAATGTTAAGCAAACTTATGCATGATCATACCAGATGAGTGACCAATTAAAAATTGCAGGCTTTGTTGGGTAAAAATGCACACCTGGCCTTTGAGCTGGGATGAAAACATCCATTCTATATAAAAAGACCACAATAAATGATCAAAACTAATCGGATGGTCACAGTCCTACCAGCACAATTAAATAGCTTTATTATAAAAACAGCACCATTTTCCATAGAGAACAAAGTACTAAAATAGTAAAATATAAATAAACATAGCAGGAATTTTTTTTATTCACAAACTGCATAGCAATTAAATGAATGAATAGATTGTCTATGAAGGTCTTGAGTTATATATATATATATATAAAGAACATTGACCAAGTCTAGATACTTGTCACAAGGTTTGAACCAGAGTCAGCCATTGTATTAACAGCATCATTAATGGCAAGATTGAAATCTCTAGCAGAAAATTCATTTGCCCAATATTTATTTTACTTTGATAAAGTGGAGTTTAGAAGCCAATAGATGAACTTGTGAAAAACTTGCTCAATATCTAGGTAGTCAAACCTGGATATCATCTTTAGACAAGCACTTTCTAACCAATTTAAAATGAATAATTTTTATATTTTGGACTGTTGTACCTCATCTTTATTGTGGTATGTATAAAAACAATGTTCAGGCCATTGTAACCTCCAGTTTTGTTTAGGTGTTTTTTTTTAATTACCTTAAATAAGTCATCTTCAGACGATAACATTGAATTCAAACGTGGTTTGAATAAAGATGAGGACAACAGTCAGAAATATCAAAATTATTCATATCAAGCCTCATCTGATAAATACAGACAAGTATAGAATTTAAAATAGTAACATATTTGTTATAAAATCCATAATATCTATCCTCTAACATAAATAAATATTGTGTTTAGACTTATAGCAACTTAGAGAACATATGCTGTAATTTAAAAAAAATTTTTTTTTACAAAATTTGCTGATGGAGACACAAACATTTTTTTAATACAGTTTCAAGATGTAATTTAAATAAGATCAGTTATAAAAGAGCAATTGACATATTTCCTGTGAAATAATGTTTATGATTATGTAGATATGTACACGGATTCTGTTGATTGAAATAAATTGACACCAGAAATTAAACACAATGGGGGAAAGGGGGGGGTGTTGAAGCAGAAAAAGGAATAACAACAATGTATCTGAATTATAAATCTGGAAAAAGGGAGAGAAAAAAAAAAAAAAAAATTGGGGTAATTTTATTTTAAGGGACCTGAATTTTTATCAAATAGTAAAAAATAAGCAGTTGTAATTACATTTATATTCCTTTGGTAAGGTTAGTTTTTTTTTTTTTTTTAAACAAGTACACAAATGAACTGATCATGGTGGGCATGGGGGATGTGAAAGACTTGCCCAAAGTCTTAATGTCTGCTTCTTGGCTTTTTTTAGCAGTTGTAGCTCATAAGCAGTAGCAGTATGAAATAGCAGTAATTGTAATAGCAGTAGTTATGTTGATATTATAAATAAATTTAAATATATCTTCTTATATATTAGGTTTTGGTTTGTTTTTTTTGTTTTTTTTCTTTCTTCCTCTTTTAAATTTTTTTCTTTACTTACAAAATTTTCTTATGACGTGACTTAGAACTGATTAATTTTCAATTTCACGTCAACAATTCAGTTATGATTTTAACAAGTTTTTTTTTTGTAGAAAAATGTAGGTGCATCATTTTTGCTTTGGTTTACATGTTGTTGTTGTTTTGGAAAATAAACTAAAACAATTATTCTGATGCCATAGAAACATGATGAACTGAACAGCTGCGTATTATGAAATTGGTAAGGTTATTTTTACAAGTGGATCACAAGCGGTGGGGAGGGAAAGGTCACGATAATTTGGGAGGATAGGTCAGAGTCCAGTGTAAAGTGGCTGCTCTTGTGTAGGAGCTAAACTATGACCCCCAGAAGTTGCAGACATCAATTGATTCGAGGAAGGTTCATTTCTTTTCTTCTTCTTGTTGTTCACTTCTAGCATGTCACTGAAAAGAGAGAGGACAAAAAATAGCTATTTACAAAGCATGTAAAAATATTCTTGTGAAGTGCTTAAACAACACACATACACACACACTAAGAGAGAAATAATACACTAAGGGAAGCAACTCTAGATGCTTCCTTTTGAAAAATGAAATAGATAAATTCTTTTGATATCTTATGTTCTGACTACCATTCACATTCATATTTCTAATTGCGAGCACACTCCTATCCACACCTACATTAACACATGTTCATGCCGTATACATACATACCTATCTATTCTCATGCAAGCTGTGATCCCTTTTTACCAGCCCCATTCTTCTGGCCCATTTCTGCAAATTGTTTAGGTGATCGACTTGTTTCTGCGACCCGTGTAAATGGGTCAGACACGTGGCTGTACACTTGGTTGCTTTACTGCGTCTTTGGAACAATTGAAAATATCTTCAACAACTGTCACTCAGAAAAGATGCATCTCCAATCTCTGCAGAACTGAACACTTTTTTACCCACTCCTCTTTACGGTCTGTTGAGAACTTTGAACTTTTTCCCTTTGTATTGTTCATCAATATATATATATTTATCGTTCTTGTTCATTCCATCGTCTTCAGTTTTTACTTCATCGTTGCCTTATTTAATCATTTACTGTTTTCTTAGACCGTCTTGGTTAAGCTATCTGTTAAGTTAAACAGTCTAACAATACAGAATATATTATATATATATATATATATATATATATATATATATATATATATATAAAATATAATAATTTAAACCAAATACAAAGACTAGTTTGAACAAAAGAAATTATCAATACATAAATACCATGTTTCCCTGAAAATAAAACTTAGTGTGATTTTTCAAGATGTTTTTAATATAAACTCTCCCCTTAAAATAAGCCCTAGTTGAGAGCAATATGATGACATGATTATTTTTTAACGAATTGTTGTTAATGCGTTTTTGAATAAAAGAACATGTTAATGGCAATAAATGTAGATCGTTTTTCATAATTTCTGTTTTAAAAATTTTGTAATTTTCTACTTCCTAATGTTGTTTTTACGATATATGAAGAATAAGACATCCCCCGAAATGAGCCCTAGAGTTATATTTTAGAGTGAAAATTATTATATGAAGAATAAGACATTCCCCTGAAAATGAGCCCTAGAGTTATATTTTAGAGTGAAAATTAATATATGAAGAATAAGACATCCCCCGAAAATGAGCCCTAGAGTTATATTTTGGAGTGAAAATTAATATTAGCCTTGTCTTATTTTCATGGAAACACAATATAAGAAAATGAAAATAACTTATTTAAGTAAAACTTACCCAAAGAAAGGCAAAACCTGAAGCAAAGTTTGCTTTGTTATTGCACCAATCTCATTTGAATTCTCCATCACACAGTTAATCACCTTACGTAAGTAGGTCTGTAACATGACTCGTCTTGTCTCAACGACACGAGCTTCCTATAAAAAATACAAGCGAAAGAAGAAAAAAAACATTACAGACTTATAAAAGCAAAAAGGATTCAATGTCATCATTGTTTTGAGAGGGAAACTTCTCATTCTTGTATTGATACACTGTTGTATCCTTGAGGTGGAAAAAGATACACAGAGAACACAGGGTGTGTGAATATGTATTTTATTCAGCACTTTTAACATAGAACAAGAAGTAGTACAATCACAAGACAAAACGTGCAAAATGAGGAGGTTCAAATGTCTGGAGTTGACGCACTACTGCGTTGACTCTTATATGGCTCTGGGTCAGTCCATCTGGTAGGGGTGTTAACTCCACTACAACATACACTTTTATTACAAACCTTAGCTACCTACCATAGAGCAAGGGTTAAACGGCTAATATATAGTAAGTATTTATTGACATAACACTATGTCAGTTGAACATAAGGATCATTATAGCAGGGAACCACACACAAACCGAAGCTCATACGTGGTTATTGCTTAGAAATCATGTGAATCCCCTTGGCATTCCTCTTTAGAACAGCTTCAGGCACTGGGCAATCAACCCAGCCCTGACCTTTTAAATCGAGGGGGCAGTTGTGGCGCGGGGGGGTGGGGGTGTTATCCCCCTGGCATAACACTGACATTAAATATCTTACTGGTCCAATGGCTGCAGAATACATCTTAAACAATTAATTTCACTCAAATATTTTGCAAAAATGGAAGCTTTTTCTGATGTATTTAGGGACTAAAACACATTATTTAGGATTTTAAGGCTGATAGCAGTTTCTTCTTAGAAATCAATAACAAAAAACATTAAATACACTCGATACACAAAAATCAATAACTTTTAAATGAAATATCTTTTTTGTTTTTGTGGGTTTTGTTTACAAAAAATTTTTTTTTTCATCGAATTTCTTTTGTTTTTCATTCGGAAGACCTAAATGATTTATGTTTCTGAATTTTTCTTTTTCATTGTTATCTGTACAACGTTTCAGCCAATGTGCCCTCCGGCCTTCTTCAGGTATTTCTTGTTGGACTTGGGAACCTTCTTGTCATAATCGGGAGCCATCATGGAACTTGAACCCAACCCTTTATTCAGTCCACGGGTGTATCCTGTTCTTATTCCGCTAACCATAGCGGGGGTAGAGGCGTTAAGCTGTATTAATTATTATTCTATGTTACTGCTGCCATTGATCAGGATTGAACCTGCAATCTAGAGATTAAGCAGTGATACTGATAGCTTTTTAATTAATGCATCCTGGGACACACATATTTGCTTTGAATGAATCTCCGGGAAAATTTATGGGTCCCAACTAAAGTTTCTTAATAGATTGTAGGGTTTTTATTTATGATCCAACTAAAGCCGTCTACTCCTACCTTGTATCCTATCCTGTGTAATTTGTCAGCACTTTGCTGAAGTGGAGCACCACATCTGTCAGCTCCCGGATGCTTTACCGCACAGATTGGATTACCCAAGCTGTGCTACTAATGAGTTGGCGAGGACCAGTATTGAACCTGGAACCTTGTAAGTCCTAAGCAAATGCTCTACCAACTGAGCTATCTGGCCCTGAAGGTAGTCCATCAATATAGATGATTTCCCCATTTTCTGATCTTTTTAAAGATAGAAGTAATGGGGAAATCTGAACAAAAGAAGAAATTAAAGTGCTGGAGGTGGGTGGGTGTGTGCAGACCATCAGGACTATCTTGATTTGCAAAGATGTGGCACAGAAAGTCTGTGACAAACAGCAGCTGCACTAGATGCAGCATCTTACCAAACTCCAATCACTAATAGGAATCTGTTTTTGCATAGATGCATCATAGTTTGTTCAGGGTTGTTGACCCCTGGCTTTGAAATTAGTTGTCCTAGACTGGTTGCCCACCACACTTACAGGACTGAGTCTGCCTTTCATATCATTTATAGAAAATTATATAATGTATTGGAAATCTATTTATATTTGGAGAAAAGTGTTAAGGGTAATTTTCACCTATAGTTGTTAAAATTCCTAGCAAATAAGGCAATTAGAGTAACCTCCCTTGACTTTCACTTTGAACGAAGCCGGTAGCTATTTTGAAAGTCTCTGTACGAAATAAACAAATCTTAGAAACTTTTTCAAAAACAATACAAATGCATTCTTTAACACAAAAATATCATAAAATGTGTTCTTAATAACAATTAAGTTCATTTGAGATAATACGCACGCACAATTTTATGCTAGGAATTTGGCCAACTAAAGGTGAAAATTACCAGATATAGTTCTTTATTTCCTTTTCAGTTAGCAGTTAGTGTCAATATATGAAAGACAATAAAGAAGGAACACTTTTCTGATAAGATTCTTCTATGTAACCCAGTACTACCTGTTTCATAGTCAGATCCATGCAGTTGCTCAACGACCATCTAGCACGTTATTTCTAAAGTCCAATCCCTTCTCATCACAGCATGTAAACTGGTAGTGTCAGAGCATATCAACTTTTCCTGTGGGCAGGTCTGGCAAGTGGTATTAGAGCCCAACCCGACCAAAGGGGCTCTGGCATAAATCCAAAGGGTGTCTCCATCATTATCAGGAATCAATGGCTTTTGGCATACTTGTCACTGTGTAAAATCTGTGGCAAACAAGAGCATCTCTTTCCCCTGACTCGGATAAGCATGGGTTTGCTGACCGTTTGTGAATTTCCTATTCTCTTGTTACTCCTCAATAACCACAGGTGGATAGAGCTGGCTCAACTGACCCGGGTAATGCCATCAAGAAAAGAGAGAAACAGAAACTCTAATTTCTGAAAAAGATCTTTCTATACTTTGGAATTAGGATTTCTTACATGATTAGTTAATAATGAAATAATTAATTCTCATATCTTACTTTGTAGCCGACTGTAACTTTCGGAGGGAAATTGAACTGTCCAAGAATGGGGTACTTCTTCTTCAGTTTACAGTAAAGGACATAAAACTGGCGGTACCGTCGATAAACATTCCATTCTTCATCCTGAATTCGTACATAAACCTGCAAAAATGAAAATTACTCTGTTTTAAATGTAATCAAATCAAAAAATTGAGGGATGAATAATAAATTGTTATTGATAAGCTTAGCACAGGTAAAAAAAAAAGCAGAAAGGTAAAAGTTTGACCTGCAGTAAGGAGAAGATTTTGCTATGTTAATTTTGCAAGTGAGGAGGGATGACTTGCCTTAAAAATCAGCATTTGAAATTTTAACAATTAACTGGGCTCAAAAATAACCATTGAAACTGAATGGAAATATTTAACGATCAGCCATTAGATTAAATTAGAATATTTGACAGGTTAAAATCTGGCACACAGGGTGTTCATAAAGTCTTGCAGCAGTGTTAAAATTAAAAACTTAATAAGTCACATTGTACAAATGATAAAAATCATTTAGTAAAAACTGCATGAAAGTTCAACTTTTCTAGTTTTATTTTTTTTATGTGCGTTTTGATTATTACATTTCAACATAATTGCCATCTTTGTTGTTATATTCTAAATCTGTTGTAGGACTTTATAGACACCCTGTATATAGTGAAGTTTAATATACTGAAGATAAACTAGTGCTTTGTACTGAGTTATCTACCCTGAATTTTACATATTTTGAATGAAGTTCAATTAAGATTTAAAAAAGACCATATGACCTTTAGGCACCCCTTTTGCTTTGCTGATTCATAAGTACATTTTTTCATTTACATTGTCAATATCCAGTTGTTTGTTAACAGACGATTTTTAGAGTTTTAAAAAAAAATTATTGATGTAATGAATATGTAAATACCTTGGTACCCCCTCACTATAATCTGATTGGACAGTCTTATGTATAAATATTCGACACTGTGGTGGTACAAGTGCCTAAGCCTACAAGCCTAAACTTACTCGCCAGACTACACCATGACTGCTCGGAAGATGATTTGCTATTCGACGCACCAACGACTACTGCGATAATAAACCAAATACCAACTTCATAATATATCCCTTAACCTGGATATATCAATTATAAAACTAACCCCTAACCCTAACCCTAACAAACAACTGGATGTTGATGGTGTAAATGAAAAAAAAGTAATTATGAATCAGCAAAGCAAAAAGACCATATTTTTTTGTTTTGAAACTTATAATCTTTTAAGCCCCACATATTGGAAAAATCTCTTTTTTTTTTCTTGTTTGAATGAATTGACTCTTACCTGGTAGACATGATAACTGTCAGAAGCATTACCTCGTAAAAAGGCTGAGGGAATCCAAACATGAACAAGATTTCTGGTGTTCAGAGATAAACTTTTAAAAAAAAATAATTAAAAATAGAAAAAAATCTTATTAAAAACAAAGAAAAAAAAATTCTTATTAAAAAAAAAAGGGGGAAGTTATATCATTTCAAACTAAGAAATGAATAAAAATATTTAAATTAAAATTATATCAAAAACTAAACTTAAAGCAATTTAAGCAGGATTTTTTTTAACTTAGTCACTAAAACGAAAATTAAACTCAAATTTAATTTTTTATTTTATTTTAAAAGTTTTAAAAAAACTTTTTTTTCTTAATTATAAAAATAATTAAAAAAATTTTTTTTTTTAATTAAATAATAATAAAAAAAATCCCTCATAGAAGGCAATATAAATATCAGTATTTAAAAAAACAAAAAAAAACTCCAACAATATTTTGAAAGTTCAGTGTGTTAATGTGGTAAAATCAAAATGCTAATGTAGGTATTTATCTTCTGTTAATATTGCATTTATAGATATTTTGTAAGGATCATTTTGTAAAAATAAAGAATGGAAACAAGTAAATATTGACAGAATATTTCTAGGGAGATAATTTTTCAGTTTTCAGATTAGCCTCATTCATTAGAAAAAAAAAAAAACATGACAATACAAAACAAAAACAAATATAAAGAGTGATTAAAATAAAAAATTAAAGTTATTTAAAAAAAAAAAAAAAAAAAAAAGAGGCAAAAATGGGAGAAAAATAAAATACATCCAAATTATGAAAATGTTTGAACCACTTCATGTTTTTTGTCTGTATTTTTGAGATTTTTTTTTTTTTTTGAGCGTGAGGTGAATAATTTTGATATTTCGGACTGTTGTCCTCATTTTATTGTGGTATGTATAAAATTTCTATTTTAGAAAATTAAATTTTTCTTCCATTTTATTTTTTTTCTATATCTAATCATATTTCTATCAATAAGTGGTGCATTTATGCTGCTTGGATCACCTTGAACTAGTGGTAATGATATTTTAGCTCCGAAACCATATTTGAACTTCATCATGTAATGATGACTTTATTTTAAGGTAATAAGAAACACCTAAACAAGGCCCAAGTTTACAGCAGCCTGAATGTTTTATACATACCACAATAAAGATGAGGACAACAGTCTGAAATATCAAAATGATCCACTTCTTCATATTCTTGATGTTAATGCAATGTTTTTAACCAATTCATTCTTCAATTTAGAGTGAATTTAGAATTTGACACTTTTAGTTTTAATTTGTGAGGAAAAAAACAAGAAAATAACTACATTTTCAAAGAAGAAAAGAAAATGTTTAACTCTTAACATCCTTTAAAGTTACCTGTTATTTCCCTTAAATCAAAGACTGCTAAATATGTTTAATATTACTTTTAAACAAAGGCTATCATTTGGGCTGGATTAGGAAAACAAAAATGACTTCCAGACGGATGGAATAGGCGGTAAAGGATGTTAAGAGTTAATATGCAAACAGGACTGTTTTTTTTTTATACACATGTCAAAGGTTGAAGAAAGGTTAAAGTGTAAAGAATATCAAGATATCAAGAATATAAAGAAAAGATTCAATTGTTAAAATAATTTCCTCCAAATCAAGAAATTAATCATAAAACATTAAAAAATTTGGGCCAAAAAATAAAAATCAAACAAAAAAGGAAACTGAAGAGAGATTTGTAGATAATTTGAATATACAAAAAAATGTACTTACTTATCCACATCTACAGATAAATTTTCTGAATAGGTGGAAACTTCATTAGGAAGCTGAAAAAAAAGAACAAAAACAAAATAATGAAGATGACCAGTGGAAAAAAAAAAAAAATCAGTAAAATAAGATTTACCAAAAGTTGAATTCATGTACTACATTTCAATAGGACTTATTTACTTACTAAGCAATATAAGAAAATGAGTCAGGCCAAAAGTTATATTAGTGGGGGAACCCAGTGAGAATCAAACTCAGTGCACTAATAAAAGTAAAAAGTAAGGTCGTCGGGGCGGCCTTATGTCGGTATCGGCCAGACAGCGAGGGAGTCTATCCCCTTTTCACTAGCGCTAGACCAAGGAGATTATCTTAGCATCCGAGGTGGAGCGCCACACCTACCATCAGCTCCTCACTTTACCACACATATCCCTGTGCTACTCATTCGCTGAGTTGGCGAGGGCCGGTATCGAACCAAGAACCTTGTGATTCCTAGCTGAACACTCTACCGACTGAGCTAAACCGGCCCTAGCTTGTAAATTGTTACTCTAGAACAGACACCTCAGATATTTACAAAGCTTAACATAGTTTTTCACATGATTGAGTGCTAGGAAAATTCAATCCCAGAAAATGAAATCATGGAAAATTTGGTCATAGAAATGATAAATGCTATTAATGCCTGGGTGTGCCATCATGGTGTAATAGTTAAAAAGCTAGTCTCGTAGACCCATTACTACTGAAAAGTGAGTTCAATCTTTGCTGGATGCTCCATACTTGCACCCTTGTGTCACATCCTACCCATCTTGTAGATCCATTACAACTGAATAGCAAGTTCGATTCATTAATAATGATTTAGCTTAACCATCACTCTAGAACAGACACCTCAGATATTTACAAAGGTTAACTTAGTTTTTCACATGATTGAGTGCTAGGAAAATTCAGTTCCCAGAAAATGAAATCATGGAAAGTTTGGTTATAAAAGTGATAAATACTATTAATACCTTAAATGCTTTTGTTTTTACATTTGAAGTAACTTTATATAATATATTATATAGAAGGATACACTTGATTGAAAATTTGGTCTCTGTTAGGGAGACCTAACAAAAATAGAGTTGCTCCCCTCGATCAGTAGGGGACTGTTGGGAATCTGGAAGTGGGGTTTCTGCCATGTCACTTTTGGATTGAGTTTGGTTCTGAGTGGAAGCATGTGCACAGCACGGTTGAGCTAGTTAAGTCACTTTTAGGGTAGAAGCATTCTCTACCCCGTATTAACTCTTAACATCCTGTTGAGAATTTTCTAAATCCAGAGCCCCATTCCTTAAGTATTTATCAAAAAAATGGCTAAAAATGTCCTTTTCATTTCAAGTTACCTGTTATTTCCCTTAAATCAAAGACATCTAAATATGTTTATTATTACATTTAAACAAAGGCAGTTTGGGGTAGATTAGCAAAATGAATGTGACTTTTGGCCAGGCGGAATGAGGCGGTATAGGACATTAAGAGTTAAATAAAACCTTGTTAATTTTCCAACAATCTGGTCTTGCATTATCATTCAGTCTTCTATCTGTATGTAAAAACATAACAGTCTCAAAATTGGGTTAAATTTTCAGACTATTATAGGATAACCACTTAAAAATCGAACTCACTCCATTAGTGAATGGTTTTTAATCTTATTAACTATCACTCTACAGCTGGTAACCTATAACATCTATATTGTAAGTGTTATTGTCAAGATATTTTTTTGATGTAAGAAAGCAGAAAGAAACCTTGTGATCAGATTTAAAACAATACATTTCATGATGAATAATTTAATACATAGAAGATTAAGATATTAAAATTGATAAAAATGGGAAGTCAAATTAAAATTTCCATGAATGTGACATTCTGAAAAGGTTTGTTGATTTTTATTATCACTAGATCAGGGGCGATAACTGTGAAAGAATTTGGAATTATTAATAGAACAATTCAGACTGAGGTAGAATTTTGTCATTATTGTTTTGAACAGTGGGCACCCAATTATTCTTCAAGTAAATGTCACATAAGGAAATTTTAATTTTTTCAATGCCTTTCACCTATCCAAATATCAAAATGACAAGTTCATTTGGCAGAAGAAATATTTTTTGCATGTATTTGACTAAACCAGTCGGTCCCAATATATATCTATCACCATAAAAATGGGTAATTATGAACTTTTTTTAGTAAATTATGGTGTCCCAGAAAAAACAGAACCCACAAATTTTGTAATAAAACTGTTAATTTTCCCATTAAACAAATAAATTAGGGGTTAGGGTTTAGGGTTAGTTTAATGGGAAAATAAATAAATAATTTGGGTTCTGTTTTTTCTGAACAGAACCCAAATTATTTATTTATTTTCCGATTAAACTAGCCCTAACCCTAAATCCTTATTTGTTTAATGGGAAAATTAATAGTTTTATTACAAAATTTGTGGGTTCTGTTTTTTCTGGGACACCATAATTTACTAAAAAAAGTTCATAATTACCTAAAAATGCATTGAATTTTTTTTTGGGGGTGTGTGTGTGTTTATCTGAATGACGTAAGAAACACAAAAAAATAAAAAAAAGTTATGAATGAAAAATGGATACATACTGGTCCTCGCAAATTTACAAGTTCCTGTCGTAATTGTTTGATAAACGTATCTTGTGATTGGATCTTGCGATGTAAAACTTCATTAAACTCCATCAATTCACCATGCATTTCAGCAACCTGAAGAAAATAACAGACAACTTGCTTAGTTGGATTTTACGGCATGTCAACTCTTGTTGGGTTATTTTATGCTGAAGACGTTTTTATTTCTATTTATTCTTGATGGGTATTCAACATTTTTTCCAAACTCATTTTTTTTCTATTTATATTTTAAAGTTGTTTAGAAGAGAAAGCAAAAACAATAAACAAAAAAAAAGAAGATTTTTTCTTCTTTTTTTTGTTTATTTGTCAAGCAATAAAAGAGTAATTTTAGATAATTGATGATTAAAATAGAAAATAATAAATTAAAAATTAAAAATGATTATTAAATTATTAAAAATGAAGATCTAATATTTGATCATTAAAAATGATTAAAATATTTGATCATTAAATGATTAAATATATAAAATGATTAAAATATATGATCATTAAAAATGATTAAAATATATGATCATTAAAGATGATTAAAATATTTGATCATTAAAAATGATTAAAATATTTGATCATTAGAAATGATTAAACTATATGATCATTAAAATGATTAAAATATTTGATCATTAAAAATGATTAAACTATATGATCATTAAAAATGATTAAAATATTTGATCATTAAAAATGATTAAAATATTTTATCATTAAAAATGATTGAAATATTTGATCATTAAAATTGATTAAAATATATGATATATGTTCTTAATAACAATTAGGTTCATTTCAAATAATGTGCAAGCAAAATTAAGAACACATTTTATGAATACCCATCAAGAAGTGAAACAAACAAGGGGAGGTTACTCTCATTTATGTAGCTAATGTTCAGATTACCATTTGATTCACTGATTTGTTTTCTATGTTGGTAACTATTAGTGAACCCCCCCCACTTCCACACACATCTATATATTAATACTCGTGTTCCTTAAAAGTATAATCATTATCATCTTGCAACACTCTCTGGTTACAAATGAGACTGTCCAAATCGTCTAGGATGAAATGCAAAAAATGTAAATCCTAATTATCTGGTGTTGCTTATCCACCGAATTCTTGTTTCTTGTGAGTGTCGTCACCTCAGCAAATAATGGACCATTCCGTTTTTATTATAAAGAAAGAAAGTGAAGAAAAAAGAATACTATACAGAAAAAATATAAGAAGATAGAAAAAGAGCAGAGGAAAGATAGAGAGAGGAGGTAAGCATACGGAAGGGATAATGCTAATCTGTTTCAATCAAACATAATGAAAAGATGAAAAGAAAAAAAGAAAAAAAAAGAGTGAGACAGAAAGAGTTAAATCAAAATTATTATACTTTTTACACATTGAACTATTCTGCAGTAGCTCTTAAGTATCAAATATTGTAATAATTAAATTATCATACAGGTCCTGCTAGTCAAAATCAATCCACACTGATAATCACCTGTATAAGCTTTTTTTCATATTCAGAAGCTTCATGGCTATAATCAATGCTGGTTTTTGGAGGTGGAATCACTGGTTGTAACTCATCTAAATGGATCCCCAATGATCCTAAAATGTTCAATAAAACAAAAATAGAAAACATGAATTTATTTTCTTAAACAGCAAATATTCAAACGTCACACATTTTACTCAAAAAAAAAAAAAAAAGAAGAAAAAAAAAAAAAAGTCCTGCATTATCAATTTTGTAAGAAGTAAACAAATTCAACAATAAATGAATTTGATAAGTGTCTGAACCCAAAGTGCAAATGAAGTCTCTTTTACAAACAAAATGATGCTATTTTTTGTTTTTGTTTTGTGAGAGGCATGAACTCAAAATGAAACTTCTTACAGTCAGATTTATGAAAACAATGTACTTTTATACATTTACCAACTTCCGCACAAGTAGGATGTGACACAAGGTCAATTTCT
The DNA here is from genome assembly GCA_023376005.1 of Doryteuthis pealeii. Taxonomy (NCBI): domain Eukaryota; kingdom Metazoa; phylum Mollusca; class Cephalopoda; order Myopsida; family Loliginidae; genus Doryteuthis; species Doryteuthis pealeii. The sequence goes on along the minus strand of CM042148.1, from coordinate 89,090,562 downwards.
TACGCAGAGTTTAACAGGTTTGAATTCAGAGTTTTCCTTCTCCTAGACTGGTTGCCTAACCAAAATCAAAGAGCCCAGTCTTCTTTACTATTTACCCATAGCTGGAGGGAGAGTAGAGGAATTCATACCTTTCCCAAAGGTATTAGCACAATATGAAATGCAAACAGCATCGCCAAGGATTTGAACTTGAGTCGACAAGTCCATTTCCTATGACTCTAACCATTACACCATTCAATGTATTTATAGAATCTTGACCCCCCCCCCCAAAAAAAATGAATAAAACAAATTAAACTCCATCAATTCACCATGCATTTCAGCAACCTGAAGAAAATAACAGACAACTTGCTTAGTTGGTTGGTTGGTTGGATTTTATGGCATGTCAATCCTTGTTGGGTTATTTTATGTCAAAGACGTTTCAAATCTTCTTGAGTAGAAGTACAATAATGATACTGTTATGAAGTGAATCAGTCTCTGGATAAAAGACTTTATCTTAGTCGAGTGTAGTAGCGGACTGCTTATTACTGAGGTAATCCTATTTTTATAGTATTACCTCATTTACATATGATATTACAGACACAAAAATGGTTGACAGATTTTAGCAATCTGAAATCAAAGATAATTATAATAATGAAATTTATTGTGCACAGTGCTCAGGTGCACCACAACTTATCAAAGTGTCATGTCTAGTACACAGAATAATGTATTAGTGTCAGGAACATGAATAGCGTACAGTAATAATATACATATATGTGTACAGTGTCAGGTGCACCACAACTCATCAAAGTTTCATGTCTAGTACACAGAATAATGTATTAGTGTCAGGAACATGAATAGCGTACAGTAATAATATACATATATGTGTACAGTGCTCAGGTGCACCACAACTCATCAAAGTCTCATGTCTAGTACACAGAATAATGTATTAGTGTCAGGAACATGAATAGCGTACAGTAATAATATACATATATGTGTACAGTGCTCAGGTGCACCACAACTCATCAAAGTCTCATGTCTAGTACACAGAATAATGTACAGCGTACAGTAATAATATACATATGTGTACAGTGCTCAGGTGCACCACAACTCATCAAAGTCTCATGTCTAGTACACAGAATAATGTATTAGTGTCAGGAACATGAACAGCGTACAGTAATAATATATATGTATGTGTGCGCATGCGTGTATATATGTGTGGATGGGAGTATCAGATATAGTGTTTCTTTCAAACAAAGATAAAGAATGCTATAAACCAAATCTAAATATGAAATTTATAATGGGTTATTAAAAAAAAGGAAGAGGAATAAAAAAAAGAGAGCTTGCCTTCAGCTTTTGGTCCTTCTTTTCTCAATAACTGGACAGCATTGACATATTTCTTCAATTGGTGCCGTAATAATTCATTCTCCCTAAAATAGGATTATAAAAATATTTTGATAAACTTTTACATCATAGAATTAATACATTTAGGTCAGAACTGAATGTTATTTCTAACTACAAAATTGAAATAGAAATGTTTTTTTCTGTTTGTATTAAAAAATACGGACCATATTACCTTTAGGCACCCCTTTTTGATCTCGATTAAGAAAGGACATGTTTTTCATTTACACCGTCAATATCCGGTTGTTTGTTAGGAGTTAGGGTTGGGGCTAGGGTTAGGGGTTAGTTTTATAATTAAAAAAAAAAAAATCTAAAAATCGTCTGTTAAAACAACCGGATATTGACAGTGTAAATCAAAAACATGTCCTTTCTTAATCGAGATCAAAAAGGGGTGCCTAAAGGTAATATGGTCCAAAAATACTTTAAAATATTATCAGAATCTTATGTCTTTATCGTAAAAGTACAGAAATTACAATGTATTTTCCAATAGATTTCATATGTAGACTTTAAAAGAAATTCACTTATAGACTAACTAGAAGTGGCTATCCAGCATCACCTGGGTAGAGGGGGGGACCAAAAAACCATGTTGTAATAGTTAGCAAGTTAGTCTCACAGATCCATTATTATTATGTATATTCTAATTTTTTAGATATCTTCATGAATATAAATCAAATCTTCACAAGAATAAAAAACCGGTATACATATTTACTTTGTCGTTAATTGCTTTATTTTGCTAGTTTCATCTGGCCATACATACACACCAACTGACCTTTTATAGATTTCTTTTTTCAAATATGCATTTGAATGATCTGATACTAAAGCTTAAAATTGCCAAATTTTAACTGAATAATTATTCTAAAATGAATAACATTATTATTTAAACAAAAATATATATATATATATATATTTTTACTTTTGTAAGGACTGAATCTTGCAGTTGTCTTTTTCCTGAAGAACAGACATTTTTGTGTTAACATCCTTGAGTTCTACCCGAAGTGCAAGCGCTGTCTCCTGCTCCTGAGATAAAAGGGTTTGTAAAGACCTGAAAAGTAAAAAGAAAAAAAAAAAAAAATGATTGCTCAAAGATATTTTTTTAATGAAACATAGAAATTAAATCCATTCCAATCTAACCAGTTTAGATTACATATTATAACTGAAAACATGAAATAAGAGTATATAATAGCAATACTAATAATAGTTAATAAAAATAATAATAGTAAGAAAGTAAAGGTCTGCCTTTGCACATTCTTCTTACAATCTTAGATGGGGCTCCTTAGCCTTGGTTGGCAATCAATATAGGACAAGTAAAAGTCTGTTATAAAACCTCCTTTGCCTAGCAGCTATACCTCATTCCAAGGAAATCAAATTTGTTGGACGAGTTCAACTTTCTTATAGAGGAAATATCTTCCCTTACAACACAAAGTACACATTCATGGTTGTATATTTTTTACTAAAAAGATTCAAAATCTAATAACTATGGTAAAAATTCAAGGAAGAAGAAAATATTTAAGTAAATATTGCTTTTAATATTTCAATATTTACACATTTAAATTTTTCATTAGATCTATAAAAATAAAACAAATTTTATCCTCACCTGTTCTGCTCTTCCACTTGGTCTTTTCTCAGCATCATAGTGACAATAGCCTGTTTTAATTCATCTATAAAAAAAATATTGAAAATCTCTTTAAAAAAAAGAAAAAAAAATATTTAAAAGATATTATCTTAACTAAAATGCACATACCAGTTCTGCAAATAACTACACACCTACAACACACAAACACAAACACACCTACAACACACACACACACAATTTAAAACAAATTTTTAGCACCATTTTTTTTAGATACTTTTACATTAGGATAGCTAAGTTTTCTTTATACAACCCCCCCCCCCAAAAAAAAACCCAAACAACTTATATGTACAATAGAGTAAATAACCATATTCTAAATTGAAGAATTCTTTGCAAGACTGACCGTGTAAAAAAGAAAAAAAAGAAGAAAAAAAAGAAAAGAAAGCAAAATAATTCTAAGAATTAAAAAAATTAAAATTTGAGACATTAAAAGTTATGAATCATAAAAAATAGATATAGATTATTAGATCATATAATAAAAGAAAGAAAGAAAAGAAACTGTAAAAACACAAGGAAAATCACATTAAAATAAGTGGGACCATATTACCTTTAGGCACCCCTTTTTGATCTTGATTAAGAAAGAACATGTTTTTCATTTACACTGTCAATATCCAGTTGTTTGTTAGGGTTAGGGGTTAGTTTTATGATTTAAAAAAAATCTAAAAATCGTCTGTTAAAACAACCGGATATTGACGGTGTAAATGAAAAACATGTCCTTTCTTAATTGGGATCAAAAAGGGTGCCTAAAGGTCATATGGTCCAATTAAGTATTTGTGTCTTTAATTATGAGTATAGAAGGGCCAAGAGACCATGATGACTGATGTCCCTTTAATCAGGGAATGCATCTCTTTGATGACGAGAACGTGTAGAGTAGCGTCCCCTTAGAGAAGTATTCAATCTGAGATTGCGATAAAATTTTCGTCTGCTTTTTATTTTAAAAACGAATCAAAATTTTAGTCTAAGTCGAAAAGTAGTAACATAATGAGCATCAGTAAAAAAAGCAAAATAATATTACATATGTAACTTATCTTTAATACATTTAAAACGATTTTTACGGTCAATTTTGATCCAATATCATCTAAAGATGATCCAATATCATCTAAAGATGACTTAAAATCCATGTTTACAAAATAAATTTCACCCTCCCAATTGAAAAAAAATACCAAAAATCAGAGAATTATCAGATTTTAATGAAACTTTCAGTGTTGATTTATCAATGAATGAATTTTATAATGTATCAGTTATTTTTTTTCAAAACATTTTTGATTTAAAATATGAGTATCATAATGTTAAGTTTAAAATGTCATATTATTAGATTTTAAAAACTACTTTAGTATCAATTTCTAATAATTTTTTGTCGAAAAATCTATTGAAAATTTAACCCCCCACCCCATAAACAGAACAAATATTGATGTATAATTTTTTCTTTTATAAGATAATAGCCAATTAAATAATTATCGAAATGAATAAAAAGAAAAAAAATCTCCAAAAATTATTTTTTTAGTTTTTATTTTCATTTTATTATCCGATTTTTGGTACTTATTTTCTGCCAGAGTATCATCCTTAAAATTTTTTTTTTTTCCTTCTATTAACACCTTTTGTCTTTTTATTTATACTGTAATTAGTTTAAACTTTATAGAACCCCACCGATATTTTGCGCCCCAAAAAATAAGGGGGGGGGGAGAGTCAAAGTTAAGTGACCTGAAAAAAAAAAAAAAAAATCAGAAAGTTTTGAAATAAAATTCATTCATTGATAAATCAACACTGAAAATTTCCTTAAAATCGGATAATTCCCTGTTTAAAAAAATAAAGGGGGGGGTTTTTTTGTAAAAACACGGATTTTTCGACAAATTGGATATACCTAATGTAAACAGACTGTGACACCCCTCTTTCGCTAACAAATGAGCAGGATTTTATTGTTCTTGTCTTTTGAGGAGAGTTAATAATGAAATAAGAATTTCTTACTTGTAGTCATTTCTTTATGACTTTCTTCCTGCACATTGCCTCCATCTCCTTCTGTCCTGTAACCATGACTGCAAATAAAAAATGCACAAAATATATAAATCAAAAACTCATTTTTTTATTGCATTTACTTTTATTTCTATTATACTTTATGTAAAGATTTTAATATTAAGTTTTTTTGGTGCTGTTATAGTATGTGTCCTACCTCAGTAAGAATATATTTATAGATATAAGTAGTAGGCAATTTATTGAAACTAATCATTTTTCATATATATTCAATTTCAAGAAATGCAATTCAGTCATAAGCTGTATATAGTAATTAAGAATAATTAAAAAAGAATTTATCCATAATTTACATGAATCAGAGATCTATTTAATTCTAAAATTCTGAACTAGGGTTAGTGTTAGGGGTTAGGGTGAGCAGTTATTATTATAACCTTATAATATGCTTTTTATAGTAGGCCACATACTATAAGAGAGACATGATTTTGTAGGCCACATTCTATAATGGTACATTTTTTTTTGTTTGACTCCAATTAAAATTTATTTTAATTTTTACAATTTTTTTTAATGAAATATTAAAAAAAAATCTTTCTAGTATTTTTAGGCAGAACTATTTTTCATAAGTAGATAAATAAACTTTTACAAATGATACCTTACATTCATTTACAAGGTGTGTCATAAAAGTATTGAGATTGAAGCTGTTTACCAAGATAGAAATGAACAATGAATGGAACGTTAATTTTTTTCAGAATACAAGGTGTGTCATAAAAGTATCGATATTGAAGCTGTTTACCAAGATAGAAAGGAACAATGAATGGAATTTTTTTTTTTTCAGAATACAAGGTGTGTCAGAGTAGCCTATTGTCGGTATCAGCCAGACAGTGGAGTCCATCCCCTTTTTGCTAGCGCTAGATCAGATTACCCAATCTGTGCCACTTATGTACTGAGTTGGCTGTGACCAGTATTGAACCTGGAATCTTGCAATTCCAAAGTGGTTGCTCTACCAACTCAGCTAAACCAGCTCCATCTATATAATCCAAGATAAAATAAAGAATGAAGGTCTTTTTTTTTTTTTTCATTGAATAAGTTATAAATCATGGATTGATAAGTGTTGAACAATGGATCCGCCAAAATGTTAATATCAAGAATTACAAAGAGGATGAATTGTCCAAAGCATTTCTGACATGAGAGAGAGAGAGAGAGAGAGAGAGAGAGAGAGAGAGAGAGAGAGAGAGAGAGATAGCGATAGAGAGATAAAGAAGATAGACTGAAGAGAGGAAAATAGTGAATGGATGAGAAAGAGAGAGAGAGAGGAAATAGTGAATGGATGAGAGAGAGAGAGAGAGAGAGAGAAATAGAATGATGAGAGAGAGAGAGAGAGAGAGAGAGAGAGAGAGAGAGAGAGAGAGAGGGGATCGAAAGAAAAAAATAGAGAGAGATAGCGATAGAGAGATAAAGAAGATAGACTGAAGAGAGAGGAAAATAGTGAATGGATGAGAAAGAGAGAGAGAGGAAATAGTGAATGGAAAGAGAGAGAGAGAAAAAAAATAGTGAATGGGAGAGAGAGAGAGAGAGAGAGAGAGAGAGAGATTGGTACCTGTCATTATTGCTGCCTTTCTGTGCCATGACTAAAGCAAATGCTGCATTTTCTACATCAGTACCAGACAAATTTGCAAAATCATGTGAAGCCACTGCAAAAAAAAAAAAAAAAAAAAAATTACAAACAAAAATTAAATATTAAATTTTATTTCAATATGCAAAAATTCTCGACATAATAAAAAATAGTTTCTAATTATAATAGTTAATTGTATTAATAGTCTTGAGAAAAAGAGTGATCTTAAATTTATCTATCTACCATCTCTTCATTTAATTTAATTTAATACTCGTGTTCCTTAATTGCATGACCGTTATCATCTTGGAACACCCTCTGATTAAAAATGAGACCATCCAAATTGTCCAAGATGAAATGCAAAAATGTAAATCATCTGGTGTTGCTTATCCACCGAATTCTTATTTCTTATGAGTGTTGTCACCTCAGCTAAATAATGGACCATTCCATTTTTATCATAAAGAAAGAAAGAAAGAAAGAAAGGGAAGAAAACGGACATGCTACACAGAAAAAATATAAGAAAGAAAGAAAGAAAGAGAAAGTAGGGGAAAGATAAAGAGAGGGTGTGAGTGCGTGGAAGTGATAATCGAACATACTGAAAAGATGAAAGAAGGAAGGAAAGAAAAAAAAAAAAAGAGTGAGAGAGAGAGAGAGAGAGAGAGTTAAATCAAGATTATTATACTTTTTACATATTTAACTATTTTACAATAGCTCTTAAGTAAACATATCAAATATTGTGATAATCAAAATTATCATACTGTGATTTATCAACAGGTCCTGCTAGTTAATACTATTTTACAATAAGAAAAGGACAGGAAGGAAAATCAGAAAGATAGAATAGGTTTGTAAGTATACAAATGGCAATGTGTGTGTGTAAAAGAATTAGTGTATGTTCATCTTTCCTTGGTCCTATAACCTGGCTTGGTTGTGAAGGTGCTACTCATAGCGTGTCTTGGGCAGGAATAGTCTAGTAAGCCCATCCCTCTCCAGGTCTACAACTGGTTTTGGACTATAAGACCTTTAGGCACCTCTTTTGTTTTGCTGATTAATAAGTACATTTTTTCATTTACACCGTCAACATCCGGTTGTTTGTTAACAGATGATTTTTAGAGTTTTTTTTTTAAATTATAAAACTAACCCCTAACCCTAACCCTTAACAAACAACCAGATGTTGACGGTGTAAATGAAAAAAATGTACTTATGAATCAGCAAAGCAAAAGGGGGTGCCTAAAGGTCATATGGTCCCCGGTTTCAATTTAGAATTTTCCTTCTCCTAGACTGATTGCCATACCACAGTTAAAGAGCCCAGTTTTCCCTACTTACCCATAATTAGAGAGAGAGAATAGTTGGATGCATACCTTGAGTAAGCTGAATCTAATTTCTCACCAGGAATCATTTGAAGTACTTCCACAGATCCATAAGGAATTCTCATAACTAGACACAGATTTATTCTGACAAGTGGCCTCATCTTAATTGTTGTCATCATATTTCAGACATTGTACCCTCCAACCAATTCAGGTATCTGTTGTAGTCAGTAACTTTCTGAGAAGAAGGCCAGAGGGTACAACAACTAAAATGTGACTATGATAACAACTAAAATGAGGCCACTAATCTGAATAAATCAGTATATATGTTGTAGAGGAGTTAACAACCCTGTGTGTGGAAGGGGTTATCAGGTATAGTGTTGGTGGATTACAGGAAGCATCCGAAAGTCATGTGAGCTCACATGACTTTCGGAAACATTTTTTCACACACAGAGTTACCGAGGCATGGAATAAACTGCCTGCAACTGTTGTAGGCTGTTGAAACACTGCATATTTCAAAGCCTCCATGCTTCCTGTAATCCACCCTCAGAAATTCAGACTAAAAAGGAAGCAGTTGGTTTACAACTTACAAATTTAGCCTTTTTTTTTGTTGCCAAAACAAATACCTATCTGATTTATAATGAAAATATATACTTGAAACAAGTTAATAAGAGATCAATTTTACCTGACTGATGAAGTCCACTAGAATCTCCATCCCCACCCCCACTTTGTTCCAAATATTCCCCCTCAGATGTCATTGGAATCAGAGGCTGCTTACAATATCTGCAACAAAAATGGAAAAATCTTTTTTAGCAAGCAAACAGATATACAACACAGGATAAAATCTACATATTAATACGCTTGTTCCTAAATCTTGCGTCTGTTATCATCCTGCAACACCCTCTGGTTAAAAATGACACCGTCCAAATTGTCCAAGATGCAATGCAAAAATGTGAATACAGATTATCTGGTGTCGCTTAATTGCAGATTTCTTATTTGTCCCATTTTATTTCCCCCAATTTTAAAAATGAAACATTCTAAATGATCTTGTGTCGCTTAAATGCCCAATGTAAAATTAAAATGAATTAAAAAAAAAGAAGTTACATGTTTGTTTTATTGTAATATTAAAATTGTGAATTAAAGAAGATATTTTGGTAATTTTGGTTGGATTTATATCTAATCAAATTGCAAATCCTCATTTCTGGCTTAAATAGCTCGTCTTGATTTTTGTTTTGTTTTGTGGAAATTCCACGGGTCCTGCTAGTGAGATAAATGAGATAAAGATCATTATCTTACATAAAATGAGCACATGTCTGCATGTAACCAAAACTATGTCAGCACCAGCACAATCACACAGATTTCTAATAAGCATGCCGTAGCCTGGCACAAGTCCAAATTAAAAAAAAATTAAAAAATTGGGAAAAATTATTTCTTTTTAGGAAGGGCTTATCTGGTTTGTAATCAGCATTTAAAATCCATAAAGAATTTCATTTTTATCAAATTCATGAAATAATGATGCACAAAGTCCTCGATAAATTCTATATCATATAATAATGAAATTTATTATGTATAGTGCTCAGGTGCTCATCAAAGGCTCACGTATAGTATAGAATAATGTAGTAATGTCAAGAAAATGAATAGTGTACAATGATAATATACATGCATATGTGTGTATGTGTGTGTGTGTGTGTGTGTGTGTATGGAGGAGGATATCAGGTATAGTGTTGTCAAATTACAGGAAGCATGGAGGTTTTGAAAGAAGCAGTGTTTTGGCAGCCTACAATGGGTGCAGGCAGTTCATTCCATATCTCAGCAACTCTGAGCTTGAAAAATGTTTCCAAAAATCAGTCAACATCTTTCTCCAGAATCTGATCCTCAATTTTTAGGGTGGATATCTTCTATGTTGATGATTATAATTCAAATAACAAATCTTTGAGAGACATAGTTCCTTAGACAAAGCTGAAAATTTTCTCTCATTTTTACTCTAGAGTTAATATATATGTAATTATGTGTATTTAAACAACAGATAACACATGAAATGAAAATGTAAATACAAAAAAGAAAAGCATAACAACATCATTCAAGATAGCGTCTGATGTTGCTTGGGCAGATTTGACCAGCCGTTTGTCCATCTTTGGTTTGCCTCGGCAGTCATTTGTGTGACTTCAGCTTTCATTGGCTTGACCTGTGTGTTTGAACTCCGAAAATTCGTGTGACAACTGAGGCCTTTTTTACTCAAATTTCTTGTTTGAACTCTGAATTGTTTGAGTTCAGAGTCATTTGAGAACAGAGGTTCCACTGTATGGTAATTTGTTTATGCAATCAACAAAAAAAAAAAAAAAAAAAAAAAAGAAAAAAAAAGAAAAGAAAAAAAAAAAAGAAAGAAAGAAAAAAATGACTTACTTTCCATCCATTTCTAATGAACTCCCTGACCCTTGACTCAGTCTTCTTTCTGCTATTGATGACACTGGGGCTAAATATGTATCATCCCCAGCTAAATCATCAGATGTGAGAGATGATTGAGAGTCCGCGGCTTTCAACGGTGGCTTTTTGCCAAATTTGAATATTAATCCTACTTCTGATGGTGAAGAATTTTTATGATTATCATCATTGTTCTTCGTACTCTGTTTATTTGTCTGGATTGTAGCTGGACTTGAATTGCCAGATGATTTTGTGAGAGGAGAATCGACTTGTTGATAGCCATTGAAATGTAAATTGTCCTTATTGGCTAAATAGCTGGGTGAATCAAGACTTGATTTGGCGGATATGTCAAATGAATCATTTTGCACAGAGCACGGGGAAGAACTGATGGAACTAATTTGATCGTCGTCATCATCACTGAAAGTTACAATGTTGGCAAGTTTCTTTCTTTTCTTTTTGTCTCTTTTTCTCTCTGAAAATTGAAAGAAAAATTATTTAGAAGTAGTAAATTTTTAGTTTTATTTGTATTATTCTGACTATTGATCAGTTAAAATGGTGTAAAATAAACAGTATATAATAATAAAGATGCGGACAATAGCCTGAGAAATCAAAATTGTACAAAAATTTACTATTTCTATGAATTTTTGAGATGAGGCTTGATAATTAGTATTTTTTGTATTATTCGGACTATTGTCCTCATCTTTATTGTTATTTGTCCAACGTTTTGGCTGATGTACCCTCCAGCATTAGGTTAGTTTCAAAGTTTCGTTATGACTCCCGATTATGACAAGGTTCCCGAGTCTGACAAAAAATACCTGAAGAAGGCCGGAGGGCACATCGTCCGAAACATTGTACAAATAACAATAAAGATGAGGACAATAGTCTGAATAATACAAATAATACTAATTATCAAGCCTCATCTCAAAAATTCAGAGAAATAGTAAATTTTTGTACAATTTTGATTTCTCAGGCTATTGTCCTCATCTTTATTATTATATACTGTTTATTTTACACCATTTTAACTTGAGTTATTTTCTTAATTCTTAAATCCTGATTTTATGTTGTTGTTTTTTATTTTACACCATTTTGCAAAGCTACTTAACATTTGTAATGTCTTTAATGGATGTTTCTTTCAAAAATTCCCCAATTAAAATATTTTAAATATAACATTTTCTAAAAAACACACTCCAATACTAATTTTAATTTACAAACTTCCTGACCAATACTTGTTTGTAGTATTTGGATTTCTCGAACTATTGTCCTCGTCTTTATTGTTATATACAAACGTTTCGGCTGATGAGCAGTCTGGCCTTCTTCAGATGTTTTTTGTCAAATTCAGGAGCCTTCATGTTGTAATAAACTGTTGAAGGCTTCCTTCAACAGTCCAAATAAATTCCAAAATTGGATCTTGTTTCTGGTTTTAGTTTTCAATTGAAATTTTCAAGCAAGATTTTAAACAAATAAAAAAAAAACTGACAAGTTTATTAACACAAAAACATTTCAATAAATAATGAAGTTGCCACTGACCACTGGGTGCAGGTTTATTTGTTGCCATCACAGGTTGAATGTCTGGTGTGGTTTCTGGTTTGATTTTCTCTGATGTGAGGGCCAATGGAATTGCAGAGGTAATTGGAGCATTTATTTCAGGACTGTCTATGGTTAAGGCAAACAATATTGAGCCAAGACCTGAAAATTACAAACAAAAAAGAAGACAATGAAAATTGGCAAATAATAATTTTTTTTAATCAAATAAACTGATAGAAAATAAAACAGCAAAACTCTGAATATGCATTTCCATTTATTCAAGACTAGAAGCGGCTACCCAGCATCACATGGGTAGAGGGTGAGGGACCCCCTCCTTTGGTGTGTTGATTTGTTTACTTTAGAGATTTACAAATGCTGGACATTTTTAAGTAGATTTTCAATGCTATTTTTATCCATATTTTAATTTTAAATATCTTTGAATATAAATCAAATCTTCATAGATTTTGCACAAAAAGCAAGAACTGGTGATATTTAATGTGTATATATATTCACTTTGTCGTTAATTGTTTTATTTTCGTAGTTTCATCTGGAAATTCATACATACATACATACACACCAACTGCCTTTTATATATGTATAGTTAGATTAAATATACCATTAATACAACTTAGATGACAGTAAATGAGCACATATTACTACTGCGAACTGTTCATGTTCCTGACACTAACACATTATTCTGTGTACTTGACATGAGACTTTGATGAGTTGTGGTGCACCTGAGCACTGTACAGAATAAATTTCATTATCATTATCATATATCAGACCAAAAAGGATGTCCCATCAGGGTGAAAATGGTTAGTAAAGTATCCATTACTACTGAATAAGGAGTTCAATCATTGCTCCATACTTGCAACCTTGTGTCACATGGCAAACAGGTTGGGTAAATACCACCAGACCAAATACTAGACATGAGACTTTGATGAGTTGTGGTGCACCTGAGCACTGTACACAATAAATTTCATTATTATTATTATTTAAAAAAGTAAAAGGTTTTTTTTTCTTTCTATCCTTTCATGAATTGGGTCATTATGTGAATAACAAAAGTTGTCTACTCATGTGATCTTAAATCTAAAAATAGGAATATCATGCTTGAGCTGTTTAATAAATAACAAAAATTAAAGGAAGATTTTTTTTTTTATATTAGTTTATTTGGAAAATAATGGTTGGTTTTATTATTCATTCAAAGGAAAATTAGCCATTATATTTCAAAAACCAAATAATTAACATGAAATTAATGATGATCTTAATTTGTTGTTTTATTAGTTAAAATAAAATTGGACAAAATGATATCATTGTTTTTTGTTTTTTTAATGACAGATGTAAAAACAATTTATATTGTAAATTTGTAAAAAAAAAAAAAAAAAAAAAAAGAAGATTTATGGAGTTTGTTTAATAAGAAACTATAAAGGATAATGAAAACAATGGGAGTAAAAAAAGTAAAAAAAATTTAAAAAATCCCAAAAAAAACAAGACACTATATCAAAAACAGAAATATTTATATTCTGAAAGATGCTCACACAAACACACAGTGAGAAAGAAACACACTGAGAGAGAGAGAGAGAGAGAGAGAGAGAGAGAGATAACAATGAGGAAAAGAAAGAGTATATAAAAAATATAGAGGGAAAAAGACACTGAATGAGAGAAAGAGAGAGAGAGAGAGCGAGCGAGAGCGATAACTGAGAAAAAAAGTATAAAAATACAGAGGGTGAAAACACTGAGAAAAAGAAAGAGTATATAGAGGGAGAAAGACACTGAATGAGAGAGAGAGAGAGAGAGAGAGAGAGAGAGAGAGAGAGAGAGAGAGAGAGAGAACATTGATAAAAAAAAAGTTTAATGTAAGATAATAAAATGCAAAGGATTTACTAAAAAAATGATTTTCCTACCCGCTGCCATATTTGGTAGCATACTGCTTCTTTCCTGGTCCCGAAGAAATGCCCAATCTTCATAATACTGACTGGAAGACAGAAAAAACATAAAGAAGATGATAATAAACTGGAGGGATGCATACCATTAAAAGTGCAGTTGATAAGCATATCTAATCACTTACATTTTTGTAATAAGTAAGTAAAGTTGGTGGAGTGGCCTGTTGACGGTATCAGCCAGATAGCGAGGGAGTCTATCCCCTTTTCGCTATAGCATTAGACCAGGGAGATTATAGTTGCTGGGGCGGAGTGCCACAACTACCGTCAGCTCCCCACTTTACTAGTCAGATCAAATTACCCACGCTGTGCTACTCATTTGCTGAATTGGTAGCGACTTGTATAGAACGTGGAACCTTGCGATTCCTTAGCAGGTGTTCTTCCGACTGAACTAAGCCGGCCCCTTTAAGAGACTAAGATGCTTTGGTTTGGTTTCATTGTTTAAGGGCATATCAACCTTTGTGGGTTATTTAATGCCAAAGCCATACTTGTAGAAGAACAGAAGTGTTAATATTTAACCCATAGCTGGGAGGATGAGTGGTTTCAAACCTCTCCCAAGAATATTAGTCTGGAAGAGAATGTAGTAATGCAACTAGAGTTTGAACTCACTTACTACCATGTTGCAGTCAAGCATGTTAGCCCCTGTTACGTTTTTAAGGGCCATTCCTTGGCCTTATAACAGATGCGCATATCTGGTGGAATCCTTGATAAAGAGTCCGTCGACAATGTGAATCCTTTGGTTACTAAAGTGTTCTCAGTTACTGGTATAAAGTATAAGTCCTTCGAGAGTATTGGTACAGATCCGGCAATCCTATGTGTGTCCGTCCTCAAAGAGTGCAGTTTTAATTATGACCAATGTGGGGGGTTTAAGTATTCTATCAGGCCAGTAGTATTGCTAGTGATTGGTTACAAGAGTCAATCACGTGACCTTGGCTAGTCTTGGTTTGGTTTGGTTTGGTTTGGTTTGTTTTGTTTTACGGCATATCAACCTCAGTGGGTCATTTAATGCTAATAAAGTTTTGAAAACTGGAACCTCACCATCAGATAGAGTTTAACGTCATTCCCAGGACATGTAGACCCGCAGCCACCGCCTTCTAGCACCCATATGATAAAAAGTTGGCTAGTCTATAAATAGAGGTGGTATTTAGAGCACATCCTATATCCAAATAATCCCAACAGCCACAACACCACAAACACTTCACAGCAGACTAAGATTGGGAAGTGGATGAAAAGGATCATAAAACTGATAAATTTTCAATGAGTGAAGAAAGAAAGAAAAAAAAGAAAGAAAAGGTGTCATGAAGTCATGGTGAGAAACATTGGGGTGCAACCCATTTTCCCTTCCCCCAATATTATCCAAAGATCCAACCTGTTTAACATGTTGCACACCATCAAACCCCTTTGGTTGGATCCCAAGTTATATTAAGGCCACACAACCAGTTCTTGGAGTTATCCTAAATGGCTGGATACAGACAGACCCTACTTATGTGAAGAAAAAATGAAGTAAATCTGACAGTATGTAATATTGTAAAAATTGAAAAAACACAAGTCTCATAAATGAATGATGTTTATTACGCCTACGCTGCAGTGTTTTAGTCTGTTTAGATAGACTTCATCAGGGCTTTTGTTGGTTTAAGGAAAAAATAAATTATTACTGAAAACTGAAGACTCACTGACTTTTGTTTTCAGTAATAATTTATTTTTTCCTCAAATCAATGAAAGCCCTGATTAAGATCTATCTAAACAAACCAAAACACTGTAGCATAGGCATAATAAACATCATTCATTTATGAAACTTATGTTTTTCAATTTTTTACAATATTACATATATATATATATATATATATATATATATATATATATATATGTGTGTGTGTGTGTGTGTGTGTTGTGTGTGTGTGTGTATGTAAATAGTACTTAATATATCATCTTTCTCAATAATCATATGCATATATCTCTCTAAGGAATGCTCATTTAAAGATGCCCTCAACCAAGCTCGTCCTCTGCCCATTTCTGTGTTGACAGACTTCAACAACAGAAAACGTTGAAGTTCATGTTTTGTCAGATGCTCCTTCACATTCAGCCAAAAAGCTGAAATTAAAAAATAGAAAAGAAAAAAAAAACAATTAAAAATTTATCAATAAGGCAAAGGAATTTAATTTCCAGTCTTAAAAGAAAAAACAAAACTTTTATCCAAATATCTCATGAAAAGTTTTTTTTATTGTAACAAATGTTAATAATCATGTTGCTGTTATTTATATTTTTATTCTTGAATTTTGTTTCAAGTTTACTTTATGTTAAGCTGGTGAGTCACTTTCATGATCATCTGTATGATGCCCGTCTCCTCTCAAAGTCTTACAATTGCAGATTTGTGTGTTACTATTAAATGTTTTGAAATTAAATTATCAATAGTTAATGAACTCATAGTATCAAAAAATTATAATTGAAATTCTTATCAAAATGTTCTCATATATATATATATAATATATATATATAATTTCATGACTGGTTTTTAAGATCTCAACCATTGGACTCATCTGATGATTGGATTACCATGAAACTTCAAGTTATGAGTGTAAATCCATAATATTACCATTGATTATATATATATATATATATATATATAAGAAGATTTTTTGATAAGAATTTCAATTATAATTTTTTGATACTAAGAGTTCATTAACTGTTGATAATTTAATTTCAAACATTTAATAGTAACACACAAATCTGCAATTGTAAGACTTTGAGAGGAGATGGGCATCATACAGATGATCATATATATATATATAATATATATATATATATATATATATATAAAAATATTATTATTATCAAAAATTCTTATTATAATTGAAATTATTATCATATATATAACATCATTATCAAAAATTCAAAAATTATCATAATTAAATTATTATTATAAAAAAATTCAAAAATTATCATAATTATTATTATAAAAAAATTCAAAAATTATTGCAATTAAATTCTTATTATCAAAAATTATTATAATTAAATTCATATCAAAAATCAAAAAATTATCGTAATTAAATTATTATCAAAAAATTATCATTGAAATTTACAAACTTTCAATTTTAAAACCAATTAGAATCTTGATTTTTTTTTCTTTTATATAACAAAAAGTAAAATTGTTATTTTTATCTAGCATAATTGCCATATATTCAAAATTGCTCTGGAAGAACTTTATTTTTTTTGTATGATTTACAAGGAAAAAATTACCAGGATGTGTTTCCATTTCAGCAAACCGGGTCACCTTACTCAATCCAGTAATTTCTGTCACTTGTCTGAGGGAAAAAAAGTATACATATTGTTAAGAGAGTTGAAAAATTGGTACTTTATATACAGCAAAAAAAAAAAAAAAAAAAAAAAATTGCTATTAAAAACTAAGGATATATCTGAAGAATATGTATTTAACCAAACCCTTTTTCATAGACAAGATGTGACACAAGGTTAAATTTTAAGCGGCGTAGAACAGGTTTGAATTCAGAGTTTTCTTTCTAGACTGATAGTCATACCAAGGTTAAAGAGCCAAGTCTGCCCTACTATTTACCCATAGCTGGAGGAGAATAGTTGGATGCATATCTTTCCTCAGAGCATTGGTGCTATGTGTAATGCAAACAGCCTCATCCAAGATTTGAACTTGGTCAGCCATATCCATTTCATACAACAATGAACACACATTTTTGTTTGGTTTGAGAAATAGAATTTTTATTTCTCAAACAAACAAAAATGTGTTGATAAGACAGTGCACAACAAAAATTTCATAAAATGTGTTCTTAATAACAATTAAGTTCATTTCAGATAATGCGCACGCACAATTTTATGTTAGGAATTTGGCCAACTAAAATTCAGAATTACCCCTCAATGAATACATTTTAGAGGTTTTATTCAAAATTCCATGCATGTTTGTTTTTAAAACTCCAGCAACAATTTATGCACACACACACACACACACACACACACACCTGATTCAGTCATGAGTAAAAAAAAAAAACAAATTGAATGAATTTACTTACTTAAGAGCTGATAAAGCTTTATTGCTATATCGCAGTCCATACTGCAACACAGCCTCCCAAGCTGCACACAGACAGGATACTCTATATAAAAAATTAAAAAAAACAACAAATAAACAAAAGATTATTTTGTTTGTATAACATAAACCAAAGTTTATGAATTATGGAATTTAATTCCTAATGAATTATCTCAAGTATAAACTTTGATTGATATTCAATCCCATTTCAAAACATCATGAGTTAACATTTTTGAATTTGAACTGAACCAATTATAGTTTGGTTTGTTTTTGTTTTATGGCATATCAACCTCAGTGGGTCATTTAATGCTGATAAAGTTTTGAAATAAATAAATTCTTAATGGATAATACAATTTTTTTATAAATACATTTTTCTATTTAACCCATAGATGGGATCCTAACAGGTACTACCACTCCGGATCAGAGTGGACCCGGGAGCAATGGTGATGAAGGGGTGCTCCACATTCCCCAAACCTCAAACACTGGAACCTCACCATCAGATAGAGTTTAACGTCATTCCCAGGACATGTAGACCCGCAGCCACCGCCTTCTAGCACCCATATGATAAAAAGGGGTTGGGGCTTGCCATAAGGGCAATAGGGTTGGGAAAATCATATAGGTGCTAGGGCTTGACGTGACCAGCCAATTGATCGGAGGGGGCCTCCCTGACCGCCCGTCTAGCCCAAGATAGGGCCAAAGTGGAGTATTACATGTCATGAACAGCTCATCCACCTGGGCTCTATCCTTAAGCATCACAGGTCGCCACCAACGGCCAACAGGTGGCCCATTGGGGGAGTCGTACCCCTCTGCAGAGGTGCAGTCGGTGCATTCTAATGCCCCAGCTGACAGGGCGGTGAACCAATTATAGTTGGGATTGCTGTTACATTTCAGATTAAGAGTAAAAGTTTATTTAAAGTAAGTAAGTAAAGTCGTCGGGATAGCCTAAAGTCGGTATCAGCCAATCAGCGAGGAAGTCTATCCCCTTTTCACTAGTGCTAGATCAAGGAGATTATTTTTGCATCTGAGGTAGAGCGCCACACCTTCCATCAGCTCCTTACTTTACCGCACAGATCCCTGTGCTACTCATATGCTGAGTTGGTGAGGACCGGTACTGGACTAAGAATCTTGTGGTTTCTAGCTGAACGCTCTACCGACTGAGCTAACCCAGCAAGTCTATAATAAACTTTTAATATCCATCAACACCAATTTCATGATATCAGTGGCAATAACCAAGGTTACATTTTGTTAGAGAGAGTTATCTCCCCCTAACGATTCTACACCGAATATACTC
Organism: Doryteuthis pealeii; assembly: GCA_023376005.1. Lineage (NCBI taxonomy): Eukaryota > Metazoa > Mollusca > Cephalopoda > Myopsida > Loliginidae > Doryteuthis > Doryteuthis pealeii. The sequence goes on along the minus strand of CM042148.1, from coordinate 89,071,456 downwards.
ACTGACAAGTAGGGAGACACAAAAATACAGACAAAGACTGACAAGCAGAAAGTCAGATAGACAAGGACTTGGCCCCATGTGATGAACACACACATGACACACACAGTTGAATTCTATCCAAATCATTCCACTGTATTCACGGTCAGTGAGAATAAATAAAACAAATATTGTTATATGTTAAACATATTTCACTGTTTTTATTATCATTTGTTATTCCTACATCTCAGGATATAACACATTTTTTGCTATTTCTATAGGTAGAGTCTATGGGGTAGAGGTTTGGGTATTTTATGGTTTAAATGTAGCTGGATATTAGGGTTTTTGCTTTATACCCCATCTCATTTGGTGGTCGCGCTGAAAAGGAAAGGAGTTTAAGGAACGAAAAAGGCAAGACAAAGGCAGAAGGTGGCTTTATGACTTAGGCTTTATTGACCAGGTCATAGTCGCCTGTAGCAAGGGAATATCTAGTAGGAGTGACTAAACCCAGTTAAGGCCTCAACTTGAATGGCTGAGATATTCTTTTGGGGGTCGGGAGACAGTCCTTTTTTTTTAGCACATGTGTGGAGGGTTCTTCCGGTGAAGGCTCATGGGAGTTTATTGTTTCTGTTCTAATTTTATTTTAGTCTTATTCAATCCCCACAAGTCTCTATAATTTCTATAAAACAGAAAAGAGTTTTATTCACTTGCTAGAGAAGATTCTCTCTCTCTCTCTCTCACACGCACACACACAAAACCCCCGAAGTGTTCCAAAAGAGGAATATTTATTCTTGGTGGTAATGTCTACACTATAACGTTTTGGTTTATGCAACCTTCTTCAGAACATGTGGTGAAATCTTGTGTGGGGATGTTAGGAGCCTTCTGGTAGGGTTATGGTAGTGCTAGTTGTGTATGCCAATGGGGGCTAATCAATGTCATCCTTGATCTTGGGGTAGCAGTTTGGAGGGTGGGGAGTTGAGTTGATAGGGTTGGTAAAAATAAGGTGTTTTTCTATTTTTTCACATACTCTCGGATTGATTTTCCCATTTACCCCGACATTATATATATATATATTATAGTGTATGTGTGTGTGTGTTTATGCAACAGTATTCAAGTCTTAGGGATGAATTATGATAAATTATAGATGCTTACCTAGTATAGTTAGAGATTGTTATACACTGTATACAATATATACTTTTGGTATATAAGTTATCCTATTTTAATTTAGGGAAGAGATGTTTTTAAGCAAAAAAGGGTGAAGGAGGGGCTAAAAGAAACAAAAAACAATATCATGATTCCTGTTTTACACATTCTTAATTTATAAAACAAACTCCAAAATGAAATGTTGCAGGACAAAAAAATTGATCTGGTAATGGGTTAAGGGAGATAACTAATACACAAAATTGATCTGATTTATAAAGTTTTATGTACTTTTTTTTTTTTTTAAATATCTAATTTCCAGAAAAATGGAAACGCTGATCTTTATTCAATTCTTCTGTTAGATCTTGGAAATCAATTCTTGAAAGACGGACATTATTCTTTTTTGTTTTTAATCAATAAAAACAATAGAAAACAAATTGGGACTTACCGACTATCTCCATCTGTGGCAATTTCTCGTCTTCCACCAAATCTCACTTGACACTAAAAAAAAAAAAAAAAAAAAAAAAATTAACTTTTAATTGGGTAGAAAATGGTTTCTGATAATTGTTTTTAATTGTTACTTTGAAGTTAGGACTTTAACTCACACTTTTAGATTGCAATATTCATTTTGGAAAAGGAACAACTTTGCCTCCTATACTTGCTTTTTATTATGATATCTTCTCTAGAGTCTCTTATCTCTCAGTTCTATCATTAAGTTGGCTCTGTTAATGCTGTTTTAGAAAAAGCTGTGATAGGTTCACATTAATGATTGTGAACTACTAGGTGTGGTCTGTCACATAGATACAAGTAGAAAAATTCATTTTATATAAAAAATTAGCTTTTTTTTTTTTTTTAAAAACACAAAAAAAAATTCAATTTGAAGAATAATCTCATATTGAAAATTCAAATTGAACTTTTTTTTCTTTCTTTTAATTAAATTTTTTTTTTTTTATATTAAAGCTATTTAATGATAGATCTATTTCAATATGTTAACCCTTTGAACTTTTAGCCCCTTGATCTTCAGATTTACTTTCCTTTTTTTTTTTAACACAAAGTCTGAATAGAGCATAAAACCCCTTTAAACTTAGGTTCAGGACCCAGACATCTTTGTTTAAAGTTATTCCATCATTACATTAAAAGAAAGACTATGGATGTTTGCTATATTAAACTTTTTATTATTAGTATCAAATGAACTTGAAAAATCCGACTTACAGTGTATACTTAAATGCTTTCATAGACTAGCAAGAATATGCACCCTCTGGGCACAAGTATTTAAGTTTTTGGACCATATGACCTTTAGGCACCCCTTTTTGATCTTGATTAAGAAAGGACATGTTTTTCATTTACACCGTTGTTTTAACAGACGATTTTTAGATTAAAAAAAAAATTATAAAACTAACCCCTAACAAACAAACAGATATTGATGGTGTAAATGAAAAACATGTCCTTTCTTAATCGAGATCAAAAAGGGGTGCCTAAAGGTAATATGGTCTAAGTTTTTAAGTAAGAAATATGATTAAACTAGAAAGACTAACAAAATCAAATAAGACAGCATTTAAAAAGATTACATTTATTTTCATTATATTTTAATTGGTTTCTATATAAAATCTTACATAGGATTGATTTTAATATGTTGAAGAATAAAACAATAATATCAATAACACCAAGTAATTATTCATTAAATAATATTATATATATAAGTAATTATATATAAGTAAATAAAGTTGGCAGGGAGGCCTAATGTCGATATCAGCCATACAGTGAAGGAGTCTATCCCCTGTTCAATAGTGCTAGATCAAGGAAATTATTTTAGCATCCGAGGTAGAGCACCACACCTACCATCAGCTTCTCACTTTACCGCAAAGATCCCTTGCTACTCATACACTGAGTTGATGAGGGCTGGTATCAAACCAAGAACCTTGTGATTCCTAGTCAGACGCTTTACCGACAGAGTTAAACCGGCCTTTAATATTAAATAATATCAACAACACCAAGTAATTATTTATTAAACCCAGTTTTGTTCAAACCAGTATACAAATTAACCATACCATATATTATGTAAACCTTTATTTCTGTTTCCATTTTTTTCTAATAAATATGTAGTCCCTTTTCACTATTTTCTCATCAATATCCAACATACAGCTGGCCATGTAAAAAAACATGGACTTACCTCATTCATCCAGTCCTTTATAGAGTCAAAAACACTTCATATCAAAATCTCTATCTCATTCTGTTTAACCAGAAATGGTATATTTTGCCATCTGATGACCTCAGGTCAACTTTGTATTGTCTACATTCGAGACTGATATCTATGCAAAATATTAGGCCCTTGAGACTTTCCATTTGGTCATCTTTTTTGGACAGACACACACACACAAACTTTTGCATAGTAATATAGATGATAGACAAAAATAGAATATATCTGCAGTTGCCAGTCAACTGTCCCTGCAAAGAAGAATGCAAACATATTTTATAACCAAAAGAATGCTGACATTTCTTAGGATTCCTTATTTAAAAGGAATGTATGCCCTGATTTAAAAAGACATGCTTCAAATTCCTTAGCAAGTCTCAAATTAACAGAAAACTTTGATTTCCTATAACAAAGTTTTTATTTTTCTCAAGTTTTGAAATATCTTCTTGTCATTTCCAGCTTTGCTCCTGGAAATTATTGACAATATGACTAAGAATTACAACTTATAGTTATTTACTAAGCTTAGCTTAGATGTGGCACAAGGCCAGAAGTATGGGGCACCCCATGAGAATTGAACTCATTAACAATGCTATTTCTCTGAATGTTTGAGATGAGGCTTGATGATTACTATTATTTGCGTTATTCGGACTATTGTTCTCATCTTCATTGTTATTTGTACAATGTTTCGGCCGATATGCCCTCCGGCCTTCTTCAGGTATTTCTTGTCAGACTCGGGAACCTGAAGAAGGCCAGAGGGCATATCGGCCAAAACATTGTACAAATAACAATGAAGATGAGAACAATTCGAGTTGTAGTAACAGTCACTAGTAGTAGTAGTAGTCGTTGTTAGTTCAGAAACAACATACATAAGTTGTATAGTCACTGTTGCAGGATGACTTGTGTGAGCTAGGACTACTAATGGAAGGAGGAGGAAGAAATAACAAAGGCTTAAAAAATAGTGATGACCCAAAAGAGGATGAACGATGGTTTGACCGTAGCGTAACCCCGAACGGAGAATTGACCGCAAGCGGAAGTTGGGTGTTGACCGGAAGTCACGTGGTGACGTGGAACAAAAAAGAAAGGGATCGTTCTCTTTTTGCCTGCGGTGGTCGTGGGGTACGGACCTGACCTTGGGTCCCTCATGAGAGCCCAGTAATCTAGTAGTGTTCTCTCTCTCTCTTTCTCTCTGCCTTTCCTCCTCTCTGGTAGGAGCCCACTATACGAGCACGATAATAAAGGCTGGCAGTTGTGACGACATGTTTCTCGTGTTATAATTTTTATCGGCACCATTTCAGCACGGTGAATTTGGAGGCACGTGGACGAAGCCCGCTACATAGTATACACTGCAGCCGCCGCCTTACGGTTATAGTTTTAGTACCAAGAAAGAAAAGGACTACGGTACATATATCGTTTTAGTGCCGTGAATATTACAACGTAACAGTCACAAGGGGGCTGTTTATTTCTTTCTATGCTTGTAGGTTCTTTTTCAGAGAGAGAGAGAGAGAGAGAGAGAGAGAGAGAGAGAGAGAGAGAGAGAGAGAGAGAGAGAGAGAGAGAGAGAGAGAGAGAGAGAGAGAGAGAGAGGGGGGGGGAAGGTCAAATTAGTCTATAGTAAATCATGTTTGGTACTACTATGCGAAACACATCACAGGGAACTTGGGAAGCCCCATCTGCCTCTTATGAAAGCTTAGCCGAAAAAGGCCGATTTTTCTCTTCTTCCGTTTCTCGTCCCGGGGTGGGAGGGTCACCTACTTCCACTTCCAGTAAAAACTCGGAACTTCCGTATTTATTTTTAAATCTAGTTCCGGGGTCATTCGTCGTTCAATTGCTGCCCCCCCCCCAGTTGAGTGTTTACACTTCCAAACTTTAACCTTTGTTCTTATTTCATTTTTTTTCTCTTTCTCCAGAAATCTGATTACCAATTTCTTTTCAATCCCTACGCTACACATACATTTCAATTGTTAATCAACAATGGAGATACATGTTAAATCTATTGATCAATAATTTGAGATGATAAAGTTAAAACAGTTTGATAACAAGTGTTCTTTCTCCAATTAAAATACATAAAAACTCAGTAATGTGCCTTGTGACAGACTAAGTGTAGCTAAGTAAATATAACTAAAACATATTGTCTCTAATGTCCCCTAACATAAGCTACTAAAAGAATATTTATTTGATATTTTAGACAAGAAAATACTAATTTCTATAGAAAAGTTACGGACCATATGACCGTTAGGCACCCCTATTGCGATCTCGATTCATGGGGACATTTTTTACCATTTACACCGTCAAAATCCAGTTAATTGTTAACAAACGATTTTTAGAGTTTTTTTTTTTTTAAATTATAAAACTAACCCCTAACCCTAACCCCTAACCCTAACCTCTAACAAACAACTGGATTTTGATGGTGTAAATGAGAAAAGTGTCCTTGTTAGTCGATATCGCGGAAGGGGTGCCTAAAGGTCATATGGTCCAAAGTTACTCTCAATTTTAAAGATAGTAAAAGTAAGTAAAGCGGTCGGGGCGGCCTAATGTCGGTATCAGCCAGACAGCGAGGGAGTCTATCCCCTTTTCACTAGCGCTAGACCAAGGAGATTGTTTTTGCATCTGAGGTGGAGCGCCACACCTATCATCAGCTCCTTACTTTACCGCACAGATCCCTGTGCTACTCATAACGCTGAGTTGGCGAGGGCTGGTATCGAACTAGGAACCTTGTGGTTTCTAGCCTAACGCTCTACCGACTGAGCTAAACCGGCCCCTATAGTCCACTTCAAATATCACTTGAGACACACTTTATAATTTAATATACTTTCTATACACTAAATTGCCAAGGTACATGAATAAGAAAAACATTGCTGTAAAGGAAAAAGAACACAAATAATGTAAAAAAAAAAAAAAAATAATAAATAAATAAAATAGAATAAAAGCAAATAAAGAAATAGTATGTTTTCTTACCTGTTTGACAGCATCCAAGAGTCGTGTAAGAAGACTTTGTCTTTCTGCCAAATGAAAGTCATAGTCTGAAAATAAAGATGTCAATGAAGGGATCAAGACAAGGGTAGAAAACACACCAAAATTATTTCTTATTGGGATTATATATGGAGAAAGGTAGACAAACACGGGATGTTTATTGTAGGTAGTGATGTCGACGATGCAACGTTTCGGTCTGTTAGACCTTCTTCAGGACTTTAGGAATAGAGTTCTTGCTTCAGTGGTAAACATTTTCTTTCTAATGAATTGAGGAGGTTGTGAATAAGGGGGGGGGATGGGGTCGGTTATATATATATATATATATATATATATTTAAGGAAGTTTGGTATGTACATGTTGACGTATAACTCCAAAACAGAGGTCACTCAGATTCGAAATCTTGCCTACACATTAATATCCTTCTAACTAAAAAAAAAAAAACACGCCAAATTTGGTTATTCATTTTTATTGATTAAGGGATATAATTAATTAATTAAACCAAAATCAACCAATTTGCGGAACTGTCCGAATACTGTATATAGGTTCTAGGGCTTGACAGGACCAGTCGATTAATCAGATGCGGGCCTTTCAGATCGGCCTAGCCCAAGTAAGGATCAAAGTGGAGTGTAGCATGTCATAGACTGCTCAGCCACCGGGATTCCATCCATAAGCATCACAGGTCACCACTCAAGGCTTACAGGTGGCCCAATTGGAAGGAGGTCTTACTCCTCAACAGAGGTGCAGTCGGCGTATTATACAGTCCCAGCCGACAGACCTAAATAAATAAGGAAGTTTAATACCTAGCTCATTTGAATTGTTACTTTTTAGGGGTAAAAAAGAAAATTAACTAAAATTTATTTTTATCACTTTAACGCAACAAGGAATTGAATTTAAGTTTTTGTCATATATACAAAAAGTTTTCGAAAAAAAAAAAATATTTCAAAACACTCAAGTTTAGGAATACATTTAAAAAAAATGATATTTTAAATGTTAACAAAAAGAAAAATATTTCCTAAAATAAACAAACATTGTACTATACGAATTATCAGCGATTTAAAAAATTTGATTAATCATTTTCCTCTCTTTTTAAAAAATTTGATGAATCATATTCTCTTTCTCACTCCCTCTCTGGTGTTGCGATTTTTTTTATAGTCCAGTCATGGACCTGGTACTTTTTCTAGTATATATATATATATATATATTTATATATATATATATAGCACTTTGGAGGGGATTTCACTGACGACCACAAACTAAGCTTAGAAAGGCAACACTCTCCTATTAAAGGGATGGAGCACTCTCTGGCAGCCTTTACATTTACATAGATGTGTGTATTTATCAGTCAAAATCTCCCTTCAATTTGTAGGTGATGGTGGCTGAGTGGTTTAGCAGCCTGACTGAATCGATCGGGTTTCCATCCCAGCTATATTTATATGGTTAGTTATAATAATAATAATAATAATAATATATATATAGTTATTTAGTATTAAAGTATTGAAAATACTTTTTTGACACATCTTGTATATATAAGAGAATAAACAGAAAAATTGATTGTCCAAAAGTTGAATAGAAAGGGTTAAAGTATTTTAACATCTAAAATGTTTTTGTTTTTTTTAAAGATAAAAATAAAAATAACAAACATTGTGAGAGCATTGTTCCGTCCATGGATTTGTCCTTGGAAAGATATGAATCCATCTGTCCAAATAAGTCACATCAGAGATTAATCCTCTCAAACAACTGAGATCTCTTCAGTAGAAGAAGAAGTCTTTAGTGGATGGACAGATCATGTTCCTTTGCAAGCAAAGGAAAAAAAAAAAAAAGCAAATAATTTGAACAATATCTGCTTATTTATAAATTAAGTCGTATAACCTGCACTCAATATGCTGTTGTTATGGTAACACAAGGTATTATTAAAACAGCTAACATGACTCTTGATACAACAATAATAATAATAATAATAATAATAATAGAATTTTTCATTATTCAGGGACCATATGACCTTTAGGCACCCCTTTTTTATCTCGATTCAGAAGGACATGTTTTTCATTTACGCCGCCAATATCCGGTTGTTTGTTAAGACGATTTTTAGAGTTCTTTTTTTAATTATAAAACTAACCCCTAACCCTAACCTTAACAAACAACCAGAGATTGACAGTGTAAATGAAAAACATGTCCTTCTGAATTGAGATCAAAAAGGGGTGCCTAAAGGTCATATGGTCCATTCAGTATAAAGATCAAGTTGCTAATTCATTGCAAATAGCTTCTCAGTTTCAAAAATGACAAAATTTGGACCAAACATCTATTGATAATAGAGAATCGCTTCCGGTTTTTGTCTGTAACAAAAATTACGTCACTGCTTACATCACATTACCCAAAATCATCATAACATAGAATAAATACACTCAAAATTTGAACATCCAACATTAGACAGTCCTCATTGTTTTTTAAAACAAGTTTTAATAAATACATGACTGGTATTATATATCTATATATAGTTTGCTTTATTTTAATACATATTTAAAGTTTACATTTCAAATTGTTTTATTTTTTAATCCTTTAATGAATTTGATGATTTTACTTACTTAGGGTACAAACTCGCTGACATTGAATTTTTTACTCCCACCCCTCAAGGCAATATGTTTCAAAAATCTATTTTACATTGCCCGGAGGGCGTTTTTTTTATTTTGTACTAGTTGATATTAATAAAACAAATATAAGAAACACTGACAATAATCTTCATACAATGACTGCTATTTACACAGTAGCATTGCAACCAACAAAGCCTTCATCAGATGATGACTCTGGGTTCAGGCATGGTTTCGGGGCTGAAGCATCATTACCACTAACCCAGAGCGCTCCAGCAGTATCTCACGATACTACCAGACTTTGTCTGTTTGATGTCACAATGTAGGATTGCCATATCCATGCTAATGCAGTTAGAGCTTTATCCTGGATCTTTTTGATGTATTTCCTCTTGTCTGATAGAGACAAATGTTACTTCAATATCTATTTGAATGATATACAAATACAGGATGTCTACAAAGTCCGTGTGCACATTAAAATTGTTATAACTTTATTTGTATTATAAATTCTTAAAAGTGCATACGATCTTTATGGACATACTGTATATATTTGTTATTTAATCAATTATTGATCTTTGACCCAAATTTTGCCAATTTAAAGCTGTGTGTTAAAATTATAATTTTATAATCATTTTTTACTTTTATAATTTTATACAGCGTGTCCATAAAGACCATGTGCACTTTTAAAGAATTTATAAGTTGAAAGTGCACACGGACTTTGTGAACATCCTGAGGAGAAAAGTTGGTAGGTTTGTTGGTGTTTAATGGCATATCAACTTGTGGGTTATTTAATGCCAAATCTTGTTTTTTTAAATTTTTTTTTAGATATATGATTTAACTTTATGTGTATTAATAAATTGGTAGAAATCATTTTAATTAACTTCACCACCTGGACCCTAACTAAGCGACTAGAGAATAAACTAGATGGGAGCTGCACAAGAATGCTGCAGGTAATCTTGAACAAGACGTGGAAACAACACCCTACGAGAAAACAGCTGTACGGTAACCTGCCATATATCACCCAAACCATTCGAGTAAGACGGACAAGACACGCGGGACACTGCTGGAGAAGCAAGGACGAACTCATAAGCGACATCCTCCAGTGGAAGCCAACACATGGGTACACCAGTGTGGGCCAACCAGCAAAGACGTACATTGGTCAGCTCTGTGCGGATACAGGATGCTACATAGAGGACCTCCCGAGAATGATGAGTGATAGGGACGGATGGAGATTGTCATGGATATCCGCGCTGACAGTGCGACATGATGATGATGATGATGATGTATTAATAAATACTGGTGGCTGACCCTCAGTCACTGCCTTGTAGCACCTATATGATAAAAAGGGATAGGTGCTTGCCATAAAAGTAAATTGAATCCTGAGGCATCATGGGTTGCTACCCATGGCCAACATTGGAGAGGAAGGTCTTACCCTTATGCAGAGGTGCAGTCAGCATATTCTACAGCTCAAGGCAGAAAGAGAAAAGGGAGGAGTAACATTTACTACACTTAGATCACAAAAGCAAGGAAGTTACACTGGTTCTAGACAGAAGTACTGGGGAGTGATACATTAATCCTAAGGAGAGTGCTGATCCACACACAAATAATCCAATCCTATTGACAGCAGTGATGCTGATAACTTTTTAATTTAGTGCATCCTAAGACGCATATATTTGATTTGAATGAGTCCCTGGGAAATTTGATGGGTCCCAACTAAAGTTTCTTAATAAATTGTAGAGTTTTTATATATGAACAACTAAAGCCATCTAACCCTACATTGTACCCCATAGCGTGTAATTCATTTCCAAGAAATATTGAAATGTATTTACAGTTAGCTGGAAATGGTGGGGGAAGAAAAAACAAAAACACTGGGATGCATGGATACAGTTTTACTGCGTCCTTTTAGATTTTTATGCATCAGTGATGCAGGACCAGGACAAGATGAAGACAGAAAATTTCCTGATTGAAATAAGAGTTAAAATTCCACCTTTCAAGCCACATCACTGATGTAACTGGAAATTTCAACTTTCAATTAATATCACTGATGTAACTGGAAAAAAAAGCAGCTTTCACTTATTTACACAAACAAGTATTGTTTGTCTGAATTTTTGAGATGGGAATTGATAATTTGTATTATTTGTATTTCTCAGACTACTGTCCTCATCTTTATTGTTATATACACAATGTTTCGGCCAATGCGCCCTCTGGCCTTCTTAAGGTGTTTCTTGTCGAATTCGGGAACCTTCTCAAACTCGAAGTTCTGTGAAAGCTACCGATTACGACAAGAAGGTTCTTGGGTTCAAAGAGAAGGTACTAGAGTTTGAAAAGTTTCCAGGGTTTGACAAAAAACACCTGAAGAAAGCAGGAGAGCACATCAGTCAAAACGTTTGTATATAACAATAAAGACGAGGACAATAGTTTGAGAAATCCAAATACTACAAACAAGTATTGGTCAGGAAGTTTGGAAATTAAAACTATTATTGGAGTGTGTTTTTTTAGAAAATGTTATATTTAAAATATTTTAATTGGGGAATTTTTAAAAGAAACATCCATTAAAAACATTACAAATGTTAAGCAGCTTTCCAAAATGTCTTCAGACATCAACTTAAGTTAAAATGGTGTAAAATAAACAGTATATAATAATAAAGATGAGGACAATAGCCTGAGAAATCAAAATTGTACAAAAATTTACTATTTCTCTGAATTTTTGAGATGAGGCTTGATAATTAGTATTATTTGTATTATTCAGACTATTGTCCTCATCTTCATTGTTATTTGTACAATGTTTCGGACGATGTGCCCTCCAGCCTTCTTCAGGTATTTTTTGTCAGACTCGGGAACCTTGTCATAATCGGGAGTCATAACGAAACTTTGAAACTAACCTAATGGCTCTCGATTATGACAAGAAGGTTCCTGAGTACGACAAAAAACACCTGAAGAAGGCAGGAGAGTACATCAGTCAAAATGTTTGTATATAACAATAAAGACAAGGACAATAGTTCTAGAAATCCAAATACTACAAAAAAGTATTGGTCAGTAAGTTTGGAAATTAAAACTAGTATTGGAGTGTGTTTTTTAGAAAATGTTATATTTAAAATATTCTAATTGGGGAATTTTTGAAAGAAACATCCATTAAAAACATTACAAATGTTAAGTAGCTTTGCAAAATGTCTTCAGACATTAACTTAAGTTAAAATGGTGTAAAATAAACAGTATATAATAATAAAGATGTCAGTTTTTTTTATTTGTTTAAAATCTTGCTTTAAAATTTCAATTGAAAACTAAAACTAGAAACAAGATCCAATTTTGGAATTTATTTGGACTGTTGAAGGAAGCCTTCAACAGTCTATTACAACATGAAGGCTCCTGAATTTGACAAAAACATCTAAAGAAGGCCAGACTGCTCATCAGCCGAAACGTTTGTATATAACAATAAGATGAGGACAATAGTTCTAGAAATCCAAATAATACAAACAAATATTGATCAGAAAATTTGGAAATTAAAATTTAAATGTGTTCTTTAGAAATATTTATATTCAAAGTATTTTAATTGGAGAATTTTTGAAAGAAACATCCATTAAAAACATTACAAATGTTAAGCAGCTTTGCAAAATGTCTTCAGATATCAACTTAAGTTAAAATGGTGTAAAATAAAAAACAACAACATAAAATCAGGATTTAAGACTTAAGAAAATAAATTTAATTGTAGGAAGTTTGATAAAGAAGAGCCAACCAATATGGATCTATTTTCTCTTCAAATATATTATAAATATTTATATAGAGACATTTTTCTATGGTCTTTATTAAATCAAATTAATATTTATAAGAGTTTTATAATTTGCTTGAAGTATTGTGTGTATATTGGTTTGGCAATTAGTTTTGAAGGCTATCACAATGCAAGTATAAAGAAACAGAAGTAACTATGATGTTGTTCATTTACCTTTGATTTATTTTGATATTATTTCTTATTAATATTTGTTGCTGATAGTATCTGTTTGTTTGTTTTCTGAATTTTTTTTCTTTGTTAAGCTGTCCAAATTTGTTTTAATTAGTGCAAATTCCATTTTGAAATGATAATTTCTAAAAATTAAGATGAAAACCCGAGAACATCGATCAGACAAAGAAAGAGAACAATTAAAGATTAAATTTCTTTTCATTTTATGCTGAATAATTATTTTATTTTTTCCTTTTTTTTTTTATTTTTAGTTTCATGAAAAATTAATTTAAGAAAAGATTCAAAACATGTCATTAAACATAATCTATTCTATATTTAAAACTTAATTATTCTCTGCAAATAAACAAGTGCAATTTAACTACTGAGTAAAACTCATCATTATTATCTGACCCATTGTCATAAAAAAAAAAAGCCTGAGGATTCTTTAAATTTCTCTGCATTGTGGCAAGTAGCACAAATAAATGTTTTTTTAATTTTTATATTTTATTTTTTATCCCAATAGCATTTTCATAAAACAAATATAATTTCGTAATTTCTTTACAATTAGCTACTAAACTAAAGTAATTTCTATTAATACAAAAGTTTGTGGGAAATAATTGAGTAAAAGTATTTGCAATTAGCCACAATTATAGATAGCCAACATTTGAGTGACCAAGACAAAATAATTTAGGAGAGATGGGGTAGGATAGGGATCAAAAGGACCAGTTGTCCAGTAAATGCAGCTCTGAGTCAAAGAAATTAGGAAGTGGGGAAAAATTATATATATATATATATATATATATATATATATATATATATATATACCAACCTTCCGCATGAATACGATGAGACACAAGGTATATTTTTTAAGTTGTCTTTAACAGGTTTGAATGTAGAGTTTTTCTCCTTCTAGACTGGTTGCCATACCAATCTCAGTCTTCCCTGCTATTTACCCTTAGCTGGAGGGAGACTAGTTGGATTCATACCGTTCCCATGGGTATTAGCGCTATGTGAAATGCAACCAGCCTTGTACTGGATTTGAACTTGAATCACAATATCCATTTCTTACGACAGTAACCATTACACCACAGGTGACTAATTTTTTTACTTGTAGACACAAATTTTCATTAGTATTTTTCTTATAAATCATCCCAATAGGCAGTGATGATGATAGCTGTTTGATTTAGTGCGTCCTGGGATGCACATATTTGCTTTGAATGAGTCTCCTGGAAAAATTTATGGGTCCCAACTAAAGCCATCTAACTCCTACCTTGTAACCTATCCTGTGTAATTCATTTCTAAGAAACTATTGAAATGTATTTACTGCTTGAAATGCTTGAAAAAGACACTGGGACGAATGGATATGATTTTTACTGAGTCCTTTTAGATATTTGTGCATGACGGACGCAGGAGGCAGACCTATCAGCATCTCTGCAATAGATAATATTAATATATAAAGTCGTCAGGGAGGCCTAATGTTGGCATCAGCCAGACAGCGGGGAAGTCTATCCCCTTTTCACTAGCGCCAGACCAAGGAGATTATTTTAATGTCTGAGTTGGGGCGCCATAACTACCATCAGCTCCTCACTTTCACACATATCCCTGTGCTACTCAAACGCTGGGTTAGCGAGGGCCGGTTTCGAAACAGGAACCTTGTGATTCCTAACTGAACGCTCTACTGACTGAACTAAGCCACTAAAATATAACTGTTTCCTAATTTGTCTTTGTCAATTTTCTTTCAGTTGCAGGTTGATATCTCTACAATCAATATGTAATCCATTTTGAGACGACTGCTCGACAAAAGCAACTTAAGTATCAGTTAAACAGAACCAGCAGGACCTGTGGATATACCACAGTATGATAATTTAATTATTACAATGTTTAATTTGTTTTAATTAAGAGCTTTTCAAAATAGCTCAATAGTTTCAAAAAGTTGTAACAAGTTGGAGTTATATATATTTTATATATAGGTTGTACACAACTTACTAACTTTAAACAAAACTCAACACAATGGAAAAATAATGGAGTCGTATTAAAATAAACAATCTGTATTAAATAGAGTTACAGAATGTAGAACAGCATACCGGCAAAGTCCTTTCTTTTATATTGTGGTATTAATAGTTCATATTTTATCTTCTTTCATTTGCTGATAATGGAGCTGACTTGTTGCGTGATGACTCCTGCTTGTCATCCTCAGAACTACTGAAAATTCTTTTTGGTGCTCGATTTTTGAATTCAGCGTCTGTTGGTTTCCATTACTGCATTTTGAGGATTCTTACTCCCCCTTTTTAAAACAAATTGGCAACTGCCATTTTAAACCATTACAAAGTATAATAATCTGGATTTAACTCTCTCACTTATTTTTTTTCTTTCTTTTCATCTTTTCATTAGATTAGCATTATTGCTTTCGCATGCTCATGCCCTCTCTCTATCTTTCTCCTACTTCTCTTTCTTTCTTTATTATATTTTTCTGTGTAGCATGTCTTTTTCTTTCCTTTCTTTTTTATAATAAAAACGGAATGGCTCATTATTTAGCTGAGGTGACTACACTCATAAGAAATAAGAATTTGGCAGATAAGCAACACCGGATAATCAGAATTTACATCTTTTCATTTCCTCTTGGATGATTTGGATGGTCTCATTTTTAACCAGAGGGTGTTGGAAGTACTTTTAAGGAACATGTGTGTTAATAAATAGATTTTTCACAGTGACTATTATGGTAATTGAAATTTAGATAACCCTACTTAACTTATCACTCTCTTGAACTTTACACAGAAATTATTTCACACCAGATTCTAAAGGTTGTAATTCCTTTTATCTTAGTATTGTATTAAAAAAAGAAAGAAAGAAAAAAAAAGAAAAAGAAAAAAAAGATTAAATTAACATTATTAGTTTCCTTATAGGTATTCTTAAAATAAAACCTTGCTTGGTGGTTAATATAGAACAGGGGTCACCAAACTACAGTCTGCAGGCCAGATCCGGCACGTGAAGGCATTTTATCAGATGGTACTTGAATTTGTTAAAACATACGGAACACGAAACATTCTGATACTATTTAAATTTAAATATCATGCTAAGCTTACTAAATCTTCATAGACTTAATTATATACCATTTGTTAAAACATACGGAACACAAGACATTCTGATACCATTTAAATTTAAATATGCTAACTTAAAGACACCATAGTCTTGAAGTATGCCGATGACATCAAGTTGTACCTTGAAATAAAAAAGACAGATCCTGAACGCTGCAGATCTTTACTATAATCAGACCTGGACACAGTGCAACAATGGATCACTGAATGGCAACTGAAGCTGGCTGTGGACAAATGCACCACCATGCATTTTGGGAGGAAAAACCCATCATACATTTACTCCCTCCACAACACTAATATCAAGGAATCTTCTTGTGAACGTGATCTGGGTATTACTGTCAGCAGTGATTTACATTGGACGACTACTGTAAACTGTTCATGTTACTGACACTAGATTATTCTGTGTACTTGACATGAGACTTTGATGAGTTGTGGTGCACCTGAGCACTGTACACAATAAATTTCATTATTATCATTATCATGTTAAGCTTACTAAATCTTCATGGACTTGACTACTGTAGGTAGGCTACAAAATTTTGTGCGTGTGAGCATTTCACTTGTTACCTACGCGATCCTGAATGTTCACATGTAATGACTTGTTGCAATAATAATATGGGCCGCGCTAATTATTTTTTTCATTTATCCGGCCCACCATGAAAAAAGTTTGGTGATTCCTGATATAGAGAAACAGGAATGCTGGGCAGTTCTGAAAGGATCTTTTTCATATTCGAGCAAAGAAGGGGCAAATATTTGCAAGGATAAAACAAAGTTTCAGATTTGAATCATCTTAATAACAGCAACCTTGAGCACCTTTTTGATCTCCATGTTTGTAACACACGTGGGCATGCCTACAAAGTCAGAAAACAGCATTGCTTTCGGAAACATTTTTTCATGCTCAGAATTGCTGAGGCATGGAATAAGCTGCCTGCGTACATTGTAGGCTGCCGAAACACTGCATCTTTCAAAGCCTCCATGCTTCCTGTAGTCCGCCAACACTATACCTGATACCCCTCTCTACACACATATGCACACACACACACACACACACACACACACACACACACATACACGTGACTTTCGGAAACATTTTTTCACGCTCAGAATTACGGAGACATGGAATAAACTGCCTGCATCTGTTGTAGGCTGCCGGAGCACTGAATCTTTCAAAGCCTCCATGCTTCCTGTAGTCCGCCAACACTATACCTGATGCCACTCTCCACATACACATGCACACACATACATGCATATTACTACTGTGAACTGTTCATGTTCCTGGCACTAATACATTATTCTGTGTACTTGACATGAAACTTTGATGGGTTGTGGTGCACCTGAGCACTGTACACAATAAATTCATTATTATTATTATTATTATTATTATTATTCATTATTATTATTATTATATTATTACTGTAAACTGTTCATGTTCCTGACACTAATACATTATTCTGTGTACTAGATATGAGTCTTTAATGAGTTGTGGTGCACCTGAGCACTGTACACAATAAATTTCATTATAAATGTCAAAAAGTCTTCAAAGCTTAAAAAATGTTGAACAATAAAAAGACACCTGTTTAGGATCCACAGGATTTTATTTATCTTTATAGCTCAACTGATTTGCTGGTCAATGACCTGATAAGAAATTACTACACATACATGGATGATAATTGTATGGTCTATAAATTTAACTAATGTAAATGAAAGAAAGTGTTGAAAAAGTTAAATGTACTTACTACTATTGAAGGCCATAGAAGATGGAGCATGATTAAAAAATAAATGTTGCATTTTTCTTTATCATGCTTTACGCCCTTCAATAGTAAATGCATTTCATTTTTTCAACACTTTCTTTCATTTACATAAAATTTATAGGCCATACAATTATCATCTATCTATATAAGAAGCATCCGTGGAATCCACAGTTCAATATATATATATATTACACACACACACACACACACACACACACAACCTTAAGGTCCATTTCTGCTGTAGTCCTTCGCAAAAAAAAAAAAAAAAAAAAAAAAAAAATTTATACACACACACACACAACCACACACCTAAAAAATGCACAATGTTGCCTTTCGATACACACACATACACCATCTTATACCAACGCAGTAAAATAGAATATTTGACGTCACATTTCAAAACCGTTCTTCTTTCAAACTTCAAAAATTTTTAAACTGAATAACACATAACTACCACTCGCTTTTCTCGTTATTCTGTGATAAATAATTTATTATCACCTTCCATATACCAACAAATGCCCTGAAGATGATCTAATTAATAGATCAAAACACTGCAGCGTCGGCCAATAAACTCGCTACTTAACCCATTTAAACCTGTGTTTTTTCATTTTTCCTAATATACTACATACCGTCAGATTCACTTCCTTTCTTCACATATATATATATATAACTTTCAAAGAAAAACTTTGAAAGTTAAATATTACTCTGTATATAATTGATTTATTGGTTATCATACATTGAGCTCTCTTAGGGATTTATAAAAATCCTTGTATAAATATATGTTTGCACCTACAAGAGCATACAGTATGGTTGTACAGTGAAATTTCAATGATCCCAAATAGAATCATTTCTTACTTACCAGTCATTAAGGACAAAATATTTCTCTCCTACTTGGACTTGTTTGAGTCATTATTTTTGTTCACAAAAACAACAAAAAACCCAAAATTACTATACATTTAATTAACCATTGAAATTAATTATTGAATCCAACGGTAGACACATTAGTCTCAGTTGTTTGTGTTAGTATTGCAATGTATAATTTCAATTAAACTTGGTTTAAAAAAATATTTTTCAACATTAAATATATAGTAATTTTTTTTCTTTTTCTAAGCAATATGTAATAAAAAAACAACCTTAACCCCCAAACCCCTAAACCATAACCCAATTCGCAAAAAGTTAATTCATAGACTGTAGTTAAACTGTCATGGGGGACCACCAAAAAACTTTCCATTTTAATTTTCCAACTAATTTGCAAGTTTAGGCCAAAGTTGTCTAATTTTCTTTTAAGATTTAGTCAGACTGTGACTAACAGAACAGGGCTATATTTTATTGAACTACTATAAGATCATATGCAGAAACAATATTGGACCATATTATCTTTAGGCACCCCTTTTTTACCTCCAACCAATTTGCAAGTTTAGCCCAACTTTGTTATAATGAAGGAACATGAAAGATGCACTAGCAGTTCAGAAAAAAAAAGAAACAGTTTCTCTATTATTAGTATCAAAAGTAATATATTAGTAAAAGATGCACTAGCAGTTCAGAAAAAAAAAGAAACAGTTTCTCTATTATTAGTATCAAAAGTAATTATATTAGTAAAAGATGCACTAGCAGTTCAGAAAAAAAAGAAACAGTTTCTCTATTATTAGTATCAAAAGTAATATATTAGTAAAAGATGCACTAGCAGTTCAGAAAAAAAAAGAAACAGTTTCTCTATTATTAGTATCAAAAGTAATATATTAGTAAAAGATGCACTAGCAGTTCAGAAAAAAGAAACAGTTTCTCTATTATTAGTATCAAAAGTAATATATTAGTAAAAGATGCACTAGCAGTTCAGAAAAAAAAGAAACAGTTTCTCTATTATTAGTATCAAAAGTAATATATTAGTAAAAGATGCACTAGCAGTTCAGAAAAAAAAGAAACAGTTTCTCTATTATTAGTATCAAAAGTAATATATTAGTAAAAGATGCACTAGCAGTTCAGAAAAAAGAAACAGTTTCTCTATTATTAGTATCAAAAGTAATATATTAGTAAAAGATGCACTAGCAGTTCAGAAAAAAGAAACAGTTTCTCTATTATTAGTATCAAAAGTAATATATTAGTAAAAGATGCACTAGCAGTTCAGAAAAAAAGAAACAGTTTCTCTATTATTAGTATCAAAAGTAATATATTAGTAAAAGATGCACTAGCAGTTTCAGAAAAAAAGAAACAGTTTCTCTATTATTAGTATCAAAAGTAATATATTAGTAAAAGATGCACTAGCAGTTCAGAAAAAAGAAACAGTTTCTCTATTATTTAGTATCAAAAGTAATATATTAGTAATAAGTATGCACTAGCAGTTCTCTAGATTAAAAAAAGTAAACAGCAGTTTCTCTATTATTAGTAAAAGTAATATATTCAAAAAAGAAACAGTTGTAAAAAGTAATATCGAAAAGAATGTATATTAGTAAAAGATGTAGAAAAATCTTGTGTAAAGTAAAAGAATAGCAGTTTGGTTAGCTAAGACTAAAATTTCTTTAGAAAAGTTTAACTGTACCTGATTGCTTGAAATTGGTGGCTTTCAGTTGCAAAAGTTTCACTAAGAACAGGTCCAAATCTTTTAGGTGGGTAATCATCAGCTATACCAGCCATGTGGTAGTTGAGTAAAATTTGGGTTTGTTGCATTACAACTTGGTATAAAAACCTAATCAATTGTAGACACCTGAAAGTGAAATTTTTTAACTGAGTTACTTTTGAAATATAAAACGAACCTCTCTTAGACTAAGCAAAATTCCATGAATCAATCAGTCCAGGGTAGTTTGGAAATTAATCCTTTATCGACCACTGCTATCCACAACAGCCACGTCCCAAATACCAGCCATTTTCCCTAATCACCATCACCATTCATAATGTCCTCCTCACTTTCAAGATTGTCAAAATCAGTATCACTATCATCACTTTCATAAATCACAATCAAATCGTCGGTCTCAAACCCCCTTCAAAATCACTCCGACATCGTCACTCTCAAACATATGTAAAATACGTTAATTTTGATCTGCCTCAGCTTCTCGAAAATCGTATCCTCATCAGATTCTTCAAAATCCCTCAAACCATCATCACCAAACATCCCCAACAAACGACTGTTACAATCGTCAGCCATTTTGAAGAGAACTTTTCAAAACCCATTTTTAAAAAATCAGGTTTTTCTCTCAAAATTATACACCTCTAAATAGCAAAGTTGGTTGCCATTAAATGCTTACAATGTCCCGGATGTAAACAAACGATCATTTGGGAATTCCAACTTCATGGGCGTTTAAACCATTTTTCAAGAGCTGATGATCTCAGGTGTGTTTGGGGAAATGGCATTTTGATTGTCAGATGGTTTGGGGGTGCTCTGGTAGATAAAGGGTTAAGGAACTGACTTTTTTGTTTTCCTTTTTAGTTAGAAGCTCATTCACTTTGATTGTTACATTCATTTTAATTAGTTTACAGTTATGACTGGTTGGTTTCTTGATTTATTTAAAGTAGTATAATGTTAGATTTAATACTGCATTAGCTATAATCCATACAACATACAGCCTAATAATTTTAATAAAAAGTTAATTTTCTTTTAAACCAAAGATACCAGGATTTTCTTATTTCTAATGGAACATTATACAATCAAAATGGCTATTATTTATTACCAAATTCTACAGCCTTAAAGCTGTTACCAAAATAAGAGTATGTAACAGTTCAAAAACAAATAAACCATATGTCTGTGTGTGTGTGTATATGTCATCCACAGACACAGGGAGATTGTTTTTGTTGAGGTGTAGTGCCACATCTACTGTCAGCTCCCAGATACTTTACCGCACTGATCAGATTACTCAAGCTGAACTACTCATGTGCCGAGTTGGCAAGGATCGGTATCAAACCAGGAACCTTGCAATTTCTAGGTAAATACTCTACCAACTGAGCTACAGTTTTGGTTAGAGAGTTAGGTAATATATAATAACTAATATGATATATTTTTATAGTTCATTGGTCAAATCATAAACTGACCACATGTATAAAGGATAAGACCCAAAGCCATTTGTTAGCTGAGAGTGATGCAGGATGGGCTGACAAACAACTTCATTGGATGCAGGCTGAGATGTGATCAAATCTCAGCTGGGTCACTTTATCGAGGGGGTATGATGTTGAAAAGATCCCAAACCCCAATTAACTAAAATACATCACTGATGATGCATCAAATCGCATCTTAGAGATATATTTTGCAAAAGAAAAAAAAAAAAATGTATAAATTTCCATAAAAAAAAATCCTGGTATCTTTGGTTTAGAAAAAAATTATCTTTTCATAGAAAATTGTTAGTGATATGTATATATGTATGTGTATGCATGTTTGTATATATTTTAAGATGAAATTGAATTATGAAATTAAAATTTAGCAACAATTTACAATGTGTCTTTTAATGGAGCGATGATGTCTGCACTCTGGGGCAAAATTTGAATGTATTTTGTGCTCAGGGTTTTGTGAATTTTTGTCAGTTCAGATATGGTGTGTCTAAGAGGGCTTACAGGCTTTAGAGGGTTAAAGAAATGAACAAGTGGAAAATTCTAGCTATTGCACACACACACACACACACAAGAAAACTGGGGAAGTAAATAAGCAACAACAATAAGGAAAACTGAAAATATAAAATTAAAAACTGTATATAAATACAAAAGCAACAATAAAACAAAAACAAGTACAGAACATAGCATTTGACAATCGCAAAAAATGTAAAAAACAACAAACAAAAAATAAAAGCTATGAGGGTTGGCTGAAAAGTTCATAGTCTGACAAAGTGTTACATAATCTATGCATAGATTATTGTCAACACCTGTATTTCGGAAGGGATGGCCCTTTTCATATCACGGGCGGGACTTTCCATGGAATATTACAGAAAGCCCACGAAATACGTGAAGTCACGTGGGACTGAGTTGACCCATTAGCACCTGCTTGAACGTCCGATGAGAAGCATGGGCTCATTATGCACACGCGCGTTGTGTTAGTTAGAAGAAGAATTTTAGTTAAGTAAATAAAAGTTTAAATAAATAATATGGTGTTCTTGATTGATGAATGTCTTGGCAACAAGACTGACCAAGAAGAAGGAATGCATCAAAGACAACAAGAATCTAGAAATAGAATTCAACATGGAGAGAGAGAATAGAAACCACTAGAGATCACCAATGGCCAAAGAAGTAAGTTATGCATCTCTCTGTCTACCTATGTCTATTTCTCTCCCCTCTTTCCAGTAAAAGAACACTTGTGTATATACCCAACATGGGTATATGTTTATGAGTATGTAACAAAAGATACTCTCAAGGAATGTGACTAAATGAGGTTTATTTTTCAGCCTAGTCTTCTTTGCAGTCCACACATTTCTTCTATTCATGTTGCAGTGCTTGAATCCCATTGGTCAAAAAGTCATCAACAGCAGAGATCATGTCATCATATGAAATTTTCATCCTACCCTCATAAATACAGAAACAACAATAATTGTTTTTTTTTAAAAAGCCAGAGAAAAATATACAGAAAACAATATTTGACAATCACAAAAAAAATGTAAAAACAAAAAATAAAAAGGCTGTGTGGGTCGGATGAAAAGTTCATAGGCTGACAAAGATACTCTCATGGAATGTGACTAAATGAGGGTCTATTTTTCAGCATAGTCCTCTTTGCAGTCCTCACGCTTCTTCCATTAGTGTTGCAGTGCTTGGATCCAATTAATCAAAAAGATAATCAACAGCAGATATGAGTCATCATATGAACTTTTCAGCCCCCACCTCCACCCCAGAAACAACAATTAAAAAAAAATTAAAAATTAAAAAGCAAGAGAAAAATGTACAGAAAACAGTATTTAACAATCACAAACAATGCAAAAAAAAAAACAAAAAAAAAACAAACAAACAAAATATATGAAAAGGTAATAAAACAAATTGGAGAAAGATTATAACTGAAAAGTTAAAAACATGAACGAAAAATAATTCAGAAGTAAAACATTCAAAATTTATTATTGGATAGATAAGGTATATTATGATCAACATGCAAATCTGATTTCAAAAGAAGGGAAACTAAAGGAGTGGGTTGAATTCTTTAACTAGAATGGCACTCTTTTTGATAAAGGGTAAATACCAAAGTGCAGTTGATGTAATATATACAAGGAAAGCATATGTTAACTATGACAGGGTCAGTGATGGATATTGCTTTATTAGTAGAAAACCATTAAGTAGACGAAGACAACATAAAAAGTATTTTAGCCAATATCAGTGGTTCTCAACTGGGATCCATATGGACCCCTGGGAACCATATAACATTTTTTGGGTCCAGGCAAGCAAAAAAATATCTAATCATAAAAATAGAATAGGATTTTTAAACATCGAAATGGCTATGGGGAAGTCCATGATAATAAAATAGTAATCAAAGGGGTGCATAGGTAAAAAAATAAAAAAAAAAATTAAAAAAAAAGGTTGAGAACCACTGGCTTAGAGAAAACAAAATTTTGTGGTTTTTATATATTCTCCTTGTGTCAAATCCACTATATATTTTCCTTCTATCAGAATTATTTATTTTGAGGTTGTAGTAAAGTCAGTGGGGTGACCTATTGTCAGTATCAGCTAGAAAGCGTGAGAGTTTATACCCTTTATGCTTTCACTAGACCAGAGAGGTTGTTTGGTTTGGTTTGGTTTGGTTTGTTTTACGGCATATCAACCTCAGTTGGTCATTTAATGCCGATAAAGTTTTGAAATAAATCAATTCTTAATGGATAATACACTTTTTTTATCAACTCATGTTTTTCTATTTAACCCATAGATGGGACCCTAACAGGTACTACCACTCCGGGTCAGAGTGGACCAGGGAGCAATGGTGATGAAGGGGTGCTCCACATTACCCAAAACTCCAAAACTGGAACCTCACCATCAGATAGAGTTTAACATCATTCCCAGGACATGTAGACCCTCAGTCACCGCCTTCTAGCACCCATATGATAAAAATCAGAGAGGTTGTCTTTTTAATTATCAAAATACAATAGGATTGAATATCTGTGGGGTGTCCACCAGAGTAAAATCAAATCAAAGGGGTCCATAGGTAAAAAGAAAGAAAGAAAAAAAGAAGGGTTGAGAACCACTGGCCTGTATTAAAAGATTACATTTGTAGCATGAATGATTTTGAAGTCTTATACATTAAGAAAAAATAAAAGAAAGTGTTGTTTATTTGTCTGTATTCTTCGACGCCTGTTTGATCAATTGTCAAACTATTAAAAATGATTTTCTATGTTGGATCATTACTATGCTCGGATACACAGGGAATACCTGAGGAAGGCCAGAGGATAAAGCGTCCGAAATGTTGTGTCTATACATACCCAGTGATGCTGATAGCTTTTTGATTTAGTGCGTCCTGGGATACATATATTTGTTTTGAATAAGTCCCCAGTGTTTGTTTGTTTAGCTGAGCAAAACTAGACAAGAGGCTCAACACCTGCTTTTCATCACTTTAACAAAGAAATGAATGTATCTATGCATTACAAACAGAATTTATTGTTAATATAATATTGATTATTAGCATGGTCTTTGTCATCAGTTAAAAAACAGTTCACTTGGGAGGAAAACATTCAACTGAAAAAGCAAAGGTTCTGCTTCAGTTTTAGACACCAGCATTTATGAGAAATAGCAGGACCTGTGGATATACCACAGTATGATAATTTAATTATTAATGTTTGATATGTTTACTTCAGAGCTATTGCATAATAGTTCAATATATAAAATTATAATAATCTTGATTTAAATCTCTCTCACTTTTTTTTCTCTTTCTTTCCTTTTTTAAAAATCTTTTCAATATGTTCGATTGAAATAGATTAGTGCTATCGCTTCTGCACGCTCACCCCTCTCACCTATGTTTCCCCTACTTTCTTTCTTAGTATATTTTTTCTGTGTAGCATGTCTTTTTTCTTCCCTTTCTTTCTTTCTAATAAAAAAAAGTAAAGTCGTCGGGGTGGCCTAAAGTCGGTATCAGCCAATCAGCGAGGGAGTCTATCCCCTTTTTACTTGCGCTAGACCAAGGAGATTATTTTAGCATCTGAGGTGGAGTGCCACAACTACCATCAGCTCCCTGTGCTACTCATACGCTGAGTTGGCGAGGACCCGTATCGAACTAGAAACCTTGTGGTTTCTTGCCAAACGCTCTTCCGACTGAGCTAACTCGGCCCCTTAAATAATTTATAATAAAAAAATGGAATGGTCCATTATTTAGCTGAGGTGACAATACTCATAAGAAATAAGAATTCAGCGGATAAGCGATACCAGATAATCAGGATTTACATTTTTTGCGTTTCATCTTGGACGATTTGGACAGTCTCCTTTTTAACCAGAGGCTATTGCAAGATGATAACATTTGGAAGATTAAGGAACAAGAGTATTAATTTATGATAATATTTTTAAAAAAATATAACCCCCCCCCATTTATTTTAGCTACTTCATTAATTTACTCTAGTTCAAATTAACTAGTTGATACCAAATAAATTTGCCACAGACACTCAAGCACACATATGCATACAGAATTTGCCATTTAAATTAACAACTTAAAATTTTTCAAATTCTTAGTCCTTTGCCAACAGGTGGTTGAATTTTAAATATGGACTCCTTAGAAATTTTTCACTGGCCCCTTGAGGCATGAATACCAACTTTTAGAGGAAATAATAGAATTACATACATATTTGGTAAATATTTCTATAACATTTTATTCATTGCTTTAAGCTCTTTAAGGGTTGGGGCTTGAATTTCATACATCAGAGAAATATCAGCATTTGAAATATTTGTTCCTCTTGCTTGTCAGAGATTTTATAAGTGTGAAATGGGGTGTGGTAGGAAAGAAATTTTCATACAGAATTAAAGTAAGAATTTATTAGGAGATTTATGATGAATTAAAGATTAGGTTTGGTGCCATTCCTTGGTAGATCACTGAAGTTAAGCATTGGTGAGCCTGTTAAATACTTAGATGGGTGACCATGCAAGCAACATCAGGAACTGTAAGTGACCTGATATCAAAATTACTTGATTTGGCATTAAATGACCCAAAATGGGTTGATATATGCCCGCCTAAATTCATTAATTATTAACTATTAATTTTCAAAATTAGGTATGGCTTCAATTAAGCACATATCCTAAAAAAAAAAAAAAAAAAAAAAAAAAAAATATATATATATATATATATATATATATATATATTATGGACTCTCCCGTCGATTTTCGACGTATGAGGGTTCATACACACAATGAACACTCCTACAGTGATTTGTTTATAGTGGTGAAGGCTTGTGTTGGACCATCCACACTTTTTGGCACAGTCGATAGGAAAGAATTGGTGCATCAAGGGTTGCCACAAACCCAATCAACGACCGACATCAGGAATTTTGAATTCAGAGTTATCCCTCTCCTAGACTGGTTACCTACCCAAGGCTGAAGGGCCCAGTCTGCCCTACTATTTAAGCCATAGCTGGAGGGAGAATATATGGATTCAATGCCAACAGATTCGTCTAGGAATTGAACTCGAATCGACGAGTCCATTTTCCATGACTCTAACCACTAACCCACACGCCTCCACACATATATATATATATATATATATATATATAAGGAGGTAATTCGATATTGGTAAATACTATTTCAGAAATTACGCTCCAATCCTTCATATTTGCCATTATATACACATTGAATTTGACTTTGAGAAGAAATTCTGTATTTGCGACCTCAAAGGATTAGTGCTGTTGCTGAATAATAATGGAACTAATTGTTTATGGGTTAGTGTCACATCTATACAAAAGAAAGAGAAAGCAGGGTATGGGAATAAAGTGTTATTTGATTAACAGGGATCAGGTATACTTTCTAGCCTTGTGACTAAAAGTCAGCCAGGGTATGTGGGGGGGGGTACAAGTTTGAGATGAATGCAAAAAGAGAGAGAGAGAAAGATACCTTGACTTTCAAATGACAAACAATCTCCCTCAATATTCTGTTGGTTGTGGTCAGGACAGGAGATAAATGATAGACTATCAAGACCCTCCATGGTTTCATTCAAAAACAAAAATTTGTTCCAGTCTTCTTTTTTACCCAGAGATAAAGTAAAAAATAAGTAAAAAATAAATAAAAATATTAAAATAGAAAATCTAAAATACTAAAAACAAACCAAAAAAAAAAAAAAGAAAAAGAAACAAATAAAACAAATAATAATAATAATAATAAAACTTCAGCATTTTCTATTTAAAGAGAACATGAAACAAATTGCAATTGAATGTGGATTTGAATTCAGTCGGTCAGCTTGACTCAATCCTCATTGGAGGAAGGGGGAGTTCATTGTCAATCAGAGATTAGAAAAGAAAATAAGGAAAAAGAAAAAAAAAGAAAAAGAAAAAAAAAAGAAAAAAGAAAAAAGAAAAAGAAAAAGAAAAAAAAAAGAAAAAAACAGAAAAAAACAGAAAAAATGATAAAAGAAAAAAGTAAGAAAAAAAGAAAAAAGGAAAAAAGAAAGGGAAAAAGAAAGGGAAAAAAGAGAAAGAAAAAAGAGAAAATTTTTAAAAAAAATGAAAAAAAGAAAAGAAAAAGGAAAAAAAAGAAAGGAAAAAATGAAAGAAAAAGAAAAGAAAGAAAAGGTGAAAAATGAAAAAATGAAAAAAAGAAAAGAAAAAAAAGAAAAAAAAGAAAGGGAAAAATGAAAGAAAAAAGAAAAGAAAGAAAGGTGAAAAAAATGAAAAAATGAAAAAAGAAAAGAGAAAAAAGAAAAAAAAAAAAAAGATTAACAAATCAGGTTTTAATTTTATTGAGATGGATTAAATAAAAGGATTATCTCCCAAATTTGTGACAATTGCAACTGGGAATTATCCTTACTCATATGTCTGGGCATAATGTTTTATATCATAGATTAATCTAGTTATTGGCTGGGAATTTAATAAATATACAGTTTTAAAAACTTAATAAATACATAATTGTAGGTATTTACCAAGGGTGCAAGTATGGGGCATCAAGCAAAGATTGAACTCGCTTTTCAGTAGTAATGGATCTGGGAGACTAGCTTGCTAATCATTACACCATGATGGGACACCCAGGTATTAATAGTATTTATCACTTCTATGACCAAACTTTCCATAATTTCATTTTCTGAGACTGAATTTTCCTAGCACTCAATCATGTGAAAAACTATGTTAAGCTTTGTAAATATCTGAGGTACTTGCTCTACAGCAGTGGTTCCCAACCTTTTTCTATTCTCACACCCCTACAATTTATACTTTTCTTCAAAAATATAGAATGTGAATCCATACTACAGTTTTATCAAAAGATCATATATATTTCACTCTCTAAATAATGATAATAATCTGAAATAAAGAAACGAAAATATAAATAATATTAATTACAAATAAAAAAAATTTAATCTGAATTTGAATGGACACTTCTCGAACCCCAGGGGATGCAAGCACCCCTGGTCGGGAACCCCTGCTTTAGAGTAATGGTAAACAAGCTAATTTTAAAAGATAATTATTAGTAAATTGGACTTTCTATTTAGTAGAAATGGATCTGCGATGGATCTATGAGACTAGCTTGCTAACCATTACACCATGATGGGACACCTAGATACATAATTGTATATTATAAGTTGTTGGGGTGGTCTAAAGTCTGTATCAGCCAGACAGCAAGGGAGTCTATCCCCTTTTCACTATCGCTAAACCAAGAAGATTGTTTTTGCATCTGAGTTGGAGCGCCACACCTACCATCAACTCCTCACTTTACCGCACAGATCTCTGTGCTACTCATATACTGAGTTGGTGGTATCAAACTAGGAACCTTGTGGTTTCTAGCCGAACGCTCTACCGACTGAGCTAACCTGGCCACAATTGTATATTATAACAGAATTCTATTTTTGTTGACTTTAGTTAGGAATTCTAAAAATTCCCTTTTCTTTTTATTAAAGTTACACAGGTTAGTATTGTCATCCTTGTGTTTTTTTTTTATAATTAAAATTCAACTGATGCAGGTTTAAACTTTTTCTCTGCTGTATTTGTTTTCTTTCAAAAAAAAGAAAAAAAAAAAGAAAAGAAAATGAAAACACATTGCCTTCTTTGGAATGAGGTTAAAATAATAAACTGTTTAAAAATGTGCAGAGAAATGTGCAGGGTGAAGTAAGCTGCACCACACATGAGTCTGGAAAAAAAAAATAATGTCTGCATAATGAAACCCAGTATACAATTCAGTACTAGGCTTAAAGGGATAAGTATGTAACCTAATCATGGTTTGGTTTGTTTGTTTTATGGCATATCAACCCTTTTTGGGTCATGTAATGCCTAAACAAGTCATTTTGATAAAAGTTTCTGTTTCAAGTTCTTAATATCTACAAATTGGTATAAATAATTTTCATTAACTTCATTTGGTTTGTTTAATTGTATAATAACCCTGTTGGTTATTTAATGCCAAAAACTGTTAGACTGTGAGATAAAAGTTGGTAGTTTTCTTTATAAGTGTAATTTTTGTAGATGTATTTCATTCATGTATTTTATATCTGATTCATAATTTTGAATATATTTATATTTCTCTCAAGCATTTTTTTTATGTAATGATTATATTCTTTTTTTCAACATAGTTTCATCCCTTATAAATGCACTTAATCCAATGTCTCTACATTAATCCCATAGATATTATACATTAGAAATTTCAGATAAAAATTCCATAACTGAGCAAAATCTATTTTTTTTTTTTAATTGATAAGGTTTTGTAGTAGTGTTGTATACCCAACATCGGGTATATAATCGAGAGAGGAAACTCGGGTGATAGATAGATAGATAGATAGATAGATAGAGAGAGAGAGAGAGAGAGAGAGAGAGAGAGACAGAGAGAGACAGAGAGAGACAGAGATTTACTTGTTGCTTCTTATCTGCTTTACTGCTACTGCTAACTTCTTGTCTGGCTGTCATCTTGTCATCTTCTAGTTGCTGCCTCTAACTTAGGGCTTCTTCTGGGCTAACTCTAGTCATTGTAATTAATTAAATAAACTACAAGACAGCCCATAATTATTCACCACGCAGGTGAGATTCAAACTCAGCAGAGAAAAGCACCTTCCCTCTGCTTCAAAGTCCGGTTGAAACTGATTCTCTAACTAACTAATCACATGACGCGTGAGATTCGCGCCTCTGGGGTCAGGGTCACCAACAGTCCTGGTATTTTTCCACTGGCTGATCTGAAAGCCAATGGCCCCTTATTAAGCTACAGGGTTTGTCAACAATTCATGATACCATGAATTGTAACAGTAGAAAAATTAACATGTTGATTGAGATGTGAACAGATTTTTTCCATACTGATTTTACTTGTGGCCATATCCTACAACATAATACTTATCTTTAGCATGATTTATACTAAGTAACATTTTTTTCATCCCAAAGACCTACTGTATGGCAAATTAGTGGAAGGCACCTGACTGGTAGGAAGACCCCCACCTGCACTTTAAAGACATCTGCAAGAAAGACATGAAGATATGCCGCATCAACACCAACACATGGGAGGCTGATGCAGAAAACTGAGCAGCCTGGCGTCTCCTTGTCAAATAAGGGACGAAAAGGAGTGAAAAAGAGAGGAAAGAAGCCGCCACAGAAAAGAGAGCCAGAAGGAAGGAGAGACAACAGCAAATCCAGTAAGCATCACTGTTTGTTTGCAGCCACTGCAACAGAGATTGCCATTCAAAAATTGGCCTGTTCAGCCACTCATGCAGTTGCAGATAAAAAAAAATAAAAAAATTGTGGACATACTCCATTGTCTTTGGCAGATGGAAAGATGTCAACAACTTTTTTTCTATGTTTTAGATAAAATAGGTACGGCCAAAATTTTCTTTGAACTTTTATAAAACATTTAGTATTGTTAATTGTCACTTATTCTAATTTGTTTCCTTAAGAACAGAGCATAAACTTGCATATAAAAAAATTCTATGAATTTCTTAATTATAGGAACAAAATAGATCATATTACAAAGAGCATATCTTCAAGAGAGAAAAAAAAACGGCAAAAATGTGCCATTTTGACATACAAAGATTTGAATTTATGAAATTTAAAAAAAAATGTTGAATTATGAAAATCCTCCCTCTCCATAATACAGCAAAAATTACATCAAGTTTCATTCATTTTTTCCAAGTTTTGTTGAATTTTAATTCATAGAGGGTTAAAAATGTGAAATTTTGGTCATTGAAAAATTTAATTAAATCATTTGTATTCATTGTCTTTTATTTTTCTACTAGCAGCGGCTACCCAGCGTCGCTTGGGTAGAGGAGGATTTTTTTAAGTTAGTCCCGCAGATCCATTATTACTGAATCGTGAGTTGAATCCTCGTGGGATGCCACATTTAAATCCCTATGTAAAAAAATAGACCTTGCATTGATCCAGCTACTCTTAAAATAAATGTTAATGTCTACTATCTAAAATATCAAATGAAAAAAAAAATCCATGCTGTTATCATTTAAATTTTCTTTTTTAATTATCTTCACGAATATAAATCAAATCTCTATTATTTTTGCTCAAAAACCAAGCCCTGGTGATATTTAATGTGCATATATATTTAATTGTTTTATTTTCGAAGTTTCCTCTGGACATACATATACACACAACTGCCCTTAATATATGTATAGATAGATAGCTTCTATAAGACTACTAAAACTGTCAAAACTTATGATATGAGGCTTGGTAAAAAAACAACAACAAAACAATTGGATAAGATTTTTAAGAAGACCTTCACAGATACTTGATCTGTAGACCAATTATATAAACTAACAAAATAATCACTGATAACAAATTGTGTGAGGGTCTGGCTTTATGTATATATAATCAGATGTTATCTTTTAATTAAGATTATTATATAATATCTAATATGAATAAAATTTTTCTTATCTAATTGGAAAAATAGCTTGATGTATTGAATTGAAGGCCAAATTTGTTGAGAGCCTTTTTTCTCCATAAATACAATCATTTAATCAAAGAAGAGAGAACTAAAACAACAACAAAAAACAAACCTTTCAGTCATAGGCAATGATAAACTAGACTGTAATACACACACACATATATATATATATATATATATATATGTATGCGAAATCGACATCAAAACCTGAGGGATAGCAGTGAGAGATAGAATGCGCTGGAAAACCACTATCAGGGATGGCATCAGTACTTTCGAATGCAAATGAACTGCAGAGCTAAAAAATTAAAACTTAGACTATTTGGTATTTTAGCTTGTTAGGTTTTTGTGATGAGGAGACAAGTATGTTGAGAGAAAAATCTTTTTGTTTCATATGAGTAGAAGATCATAAATGACAAAAATATTCTTCACGCTCTGAGATTTATTTGGAACCTTAAAACTATGTATATATATATATATATATATATATATATATATTGATATAAAGCACATTTTTTTAAAGGTCAGTCAGATAAAACAGTCCATCAATTTTTATGGTGTCCCCATTTCCTTAACCCTATGGCAAAACCTGGCCCTTTTTATCATATTTTAGCCAACATTTGGACCATATGACCTTTAGGCACCCCTTTTGCGATCTCGATTAATACGGACATTTTTTCCATTTTCAACGTCAAAATCCAGTTGTTTGTTAACAGACGATTTTTAGATTTAAAAAAATTATAAAACTAACACCCTAACCCCTAACCCCTAACAAACAACCGGATTTTGACGGTGTAAATGAAAAACATATTATTATAAATAAAGATCACAAAAGGGGTGCCTAAAGGTCATATGGTGCCCAACATTTTAGTGTCTTCTCTTCTAACCACTTTTCTCTAAACATGCTTTATCGTTACTTTGTAATTCTACCCACTTCCTTGTTGTTAGGACATTTGTTCAATTTTTTTTTTTTTATTCATTTTCTCATAGACAGAGAAATTCACTTCCATTTACAATGTTCTGAGGAGAGTGTGAATAAATCTCAAAATATCAATAAAATTACATACAATTTAATTGAATATTGATTACCCAGGAGATATTTTTCAGAGTTTCAGTTTAATGAAAAATCCACTATTGATTTCTGATTTTGAAAACCTATACACAATTACACACACACACACACAAAAAGGAATTGCTATCTACAAAACACTTTATATGTAAGCAAATTCTTCTGTCAAATCAAATAAGCACATATTGTTTTAATGGGAAGTGCAGTGGTGTAATGGTTAGAGTCATAGGAAATGGACTCAACGACCTGAGTTCAATTCCTGGATGAAGCCATAGTTCACATAGCCCTAATACCCTTGGGAAAGATATGAATCCAACTATTCTCCCTCCAGCTATGGGTAAATAGTAGGGCAAACTGAGCTCTTTAACGTTGGTTAGGCAACCAGTCTAGGAGAAGTAAAACTCTGAATTAAAACCTGATTACTACTAGAATAGGCTCAGGCCTACTGTGAAGGGAGAGATGAATAAAAAAAGCAAACAAATGGATAGAGAATGAAACCTAAACATTACTGGATCTCTTCTTGTTTTTAATAAAAGCAACAAAAAGATAAAACATCCCTTTTTTTACAACTATAAACACAATATTTTTTAACTCTTAACATCCTGTTGATAATTTTCTAAATCCAGAGCCCCATTCTTCTAAGGATTTATCAAAAAAATGGCTTTTTCATTTAAAGTTACCTGTTATTTCCCTTAGAATAAAGACTTCTAAATACGTTTAATATTACATTTAAACAAAGGCTATCGTTTGGGGCGGATTAGGAAAATAAATGTGACTTTCGGGCAGAATGATGTGGTATAGGATGTTAAGAGTTAAAGAGATTTGGTTTGTTTTGTTTTTACGGCATATCAACCTCAGTGGATCATTTAATGTTGACAAAGTTTTGAAACAAATTTTTTCTTAATAGATACTCAATTTTTTTATAAACACATTTTTCTATTTAACCCATAGATGGTACCCTAACAGGTACTACCACTCCGGGTCAGAGTGGACCAGAGAGCAATGGTGATAAATGGGGGCTCCACATTCCCCAAACCTTAAAGAGATTTGATAGGTAAACAAGTTAAATGCTCAGACACAGAATATTTGGATATTTACAAAGATGGCCAACTCAAAACTCATTCAAACTTGTAAATTCCTAAAATCTAATAAAATTTTTGGTCTCAATTTTTAAGATGAGGCTTGATATGTACTATTTTTTTTTTTTTTTACTGTTGTCCTCATCACAACGTTATGGTTGCTGTACCCTCTGGCCTTCTTCAGGTGTATCTTGTCGATCCAAGTTCAAAAGACAAACTATTCTAAATGATTTCCCAGGTTGAATCATTGCTATGACAAAGTACACCTGAAGAAGGCCAGAGGGTACAGCAGCTGAAACATTGTGTTTTTAAAGATGAGGACAACAGTCCAAAAAGTTAAAATGACTCATGAAATTTGTTTTAAAAAAATAAAAAAATAAAAAAAAGATTAACTTTGGTAATGGATAACCCAATAAGGATTGACATGCCATAAAATCTTCCACCAAACTTTATCTTTTTGTTTAATCAACTAAAGTAAACATTTAGCCAAAACATTGCTATCCTTGACCTCATTTCCATTACCTATTTTCTGGTCACCATAAAATCAAAATATTGAAAAAAATAATAAATCTAATTGGTTTACATTTGTAATGCAATCAACAGTCACAAGGAGTGTGTGTGTGGGGGGGGGGGCATAAACATTATCCTCTTGAAAAAGTTTGTTAACTTATAAGTCATTACAAAAACAATTTTCTGTTTCAATCTTTATTTTGAACATTTTTAAAAGTTGAAAGAATAAAAAAAGAAAAAAAAAAAAGGGAGTATTTCTTTTTACATCCCCTGGTATTAAAAAAGGGAGTATTTCTTTTTACATCCCCTGGTATTAAAAAAGGGAGTATTTCTTTTTACAACCCCTGGTATTAAAAAAGGGAGTATTTCTTTTTACATACCCTGGTATTAAAAAAGGGAGTATTTCTTTTTATCCCTGGTATTAAAAAAACTATCACAACTTTCTCCATATCAGCATGTATAGACTGGATAATTAGTGAATAACCAAAAGTTGGTCATTAATAAACCTGATTAATGCTGATGTTTTTGTTGATAAATGAATAAAATTTGTGGTAATTTGAATATCCAAAGGTGATAATTTCTTTAGTAACAATTGCTATCGATTTCATTTTAAACCCATATAACCTCCAAAATAACAAAATAAAAAATCTCTCTATCTTTCTAAAATTCTCATAATGATTATAGATACTAGCAACAAAACACCCTCCGGGCAGTGTAAAAACAGATTAAAAAAAAAGATATTGCCTGGGGGGGGGGGGGGTAAATAAATAAAACGTTTAATATTTAAAAAAGAAAATTACTTACTTAAAAAGCATCATATTCACTTCACTGAGATATTTGTTTTGCTTTATGTCAGTAAGGACCTCCAAAACGTTTCTAAAAATTTCTAATTTAATTATTCAGACTCTTATCTTTATAGAAAAATTTAAAAATCATATGAGTAATAATAATAATAATAATGTAATTTATTGTGTACAGTGCTCAGGTGCACCACAACTCATCAAAGTCTCATGTCAGGTACACAGAATAATGTTGTGCCAGGAACATGAACAGTTCACAGTAGTAATATGGATGTATGTGTGTGCATGTGTATGTGGAGAGTGGCATCAGGTATAGTGTTGGCGGACTACAGGAAGCATGGAGGCTTTGAAAGCATTTACCAGGTAAAATATATTTTGTTTGGATTTCAAGAAATGAAATAAGGAGAGTGGGTCAACTTTGTAAAAAAAAGAAATATTTCCCCCAAAACATCTGAGAAAAAAAACTATTTTAAACATGAATTCATCTAAAGATAAATAAGTATCAAAATTTTTGTGAAAATTTGACTCTTAATAAATTTTTCATAAAAGGTAAAAAAAATTACTGTAATGTGAGTGGTGACATAGTTTTGGTTAGACAAAAAGAGACTAAATCTCTCTTATTAATAGATATGAAAAGTGGGTGACTTAACGGAGAATATAAAATATCATGTTAGTTGCAACTTCAACCATCAATAAAATAATCAACCAAATAAGTAGGGGTTATAAAGAAAATGAGTGCTCAATATGTTTGTAGAGCAGATTCTATTCTCTGTGAGACTGTAATAATGCCTTTTGTTTTCTTCCACTTTTGTTCTTAATTAATTTAATTGATTCATAGCAGATAACCCTGATGATCCAAAGTGAAACTGAAGTAGGCTATCTGACTATACCATTTTACTATATATATATATTTATTTTTTTAGCAGTTTTTCTTTTATGCATGTTTGTTGAACTTGATGGACAATTCTTGTCTAACGAGTTTTTTTTCTATCCTTTCCAATTGTCTGGCCATCTTTTTTATATCAGGGTGGAATTGGTGAATGAATCCACTGAAGGTTCTTACACTAGTACTTTCTGCACTACAAAGTGCCATCATCAGGTGTGAAGTGATGAGATATTTCCATGTTTAAACAAACAGTAGCAGTAGGAATAAGTAGGAGGAAGGGCTCCTAAATTCATAAGAATGTTATGGGGAATGGTGGGAGGAGAATTGGCGGGAAATTATAGGCATTTAAGAATATGTTGGCTGGTTTCGAAGTTGATCTTGTCTAAGGTGTTTTTTGGTTTTTGTTAATGTATACGGCTTCGAGTATTTGAAGTTTTGTTTGTTTTTTTCTTTGTGCAGTATATGTGTGTTTTCAGTTGGAATTTTCTGGTAATTAGAGGGGTGGGGGCATAAATGTGATTTTAAATGTTGCATGATTAAGCTGTGGAGTAGGGTTAGCAACTTAGCTTAATTAACAATTACCACTGTAATGAGTTCAATTCTCACTGAATGTCCTACACTTGTATCAAAATAAATGTTTTCTTAATTATATTACATGGGATAACACAAAACTGGAAAAATATATTTAAAGACTTGGTTGTTGAAATCTTCTAATGGTAAATACTTGACAAAATATTAATTTTTGATATATTGTCATTTTCTATGGCATTGATACACAAATTGTTTAATAGATAACTCTGAAGAATAGGACTGTGTTGTCATAGTTCATCTGATATGAAAATATGAAAATCAGTTATCTACCTGTCAGGTGGTCTTTTTACAAAACTTCCCTTGACTTGTGTGTATGTGTATACATTTATATATACATACCAGGGCTCTACATTAATGCTGTCCCGTCGTCCCTGGGACGATAAAAATTACACCCAGGATGATCAATACGTCACCCGGGACAGTTTGCCGGGGATGGTAAAAATTTTTCCTAAAAGTTAGTACTACATTCCAATATTGACCATCCAGTGATCGAATGCTGACCTCAAAAAACGGTCTAGTTCTAAACTTAAAATTACTAATGGCAACAACACTGAAGAAATAGACAGTCATACAGTATATATTTTTATGATTGGAAAACATCCGTATAAAAGATGGAAATAGAATAAATTTTAGTTTATAAAATTTTTATTTATTATTCTTGATTATAAATAAATGTTTCTGTGAACTGCTTCAGCTTTTCTTCATGTTTTATTACATGTTATTATGCTACTGATGACTGACAAGTATAGATGATGCTAATGAATTAAACAAAAATATTTTGATTTCGGGACGGTCCAAACCCCATTCAGGATGGTTGATAATTTTTGTTTGGGACCGTCATGAAAAAAGTTAGTGTCGGGGCCTTATACATACATACACAGAGATGCTGATAGGTACGCATCCTGCGTCCCTGACGCACAAAAATCTAAAAGGATCCACTAAAATCGTATCCATGTGTCCCAATGTTTTTCTTTTTTATTCCCTCGCTATTTCAAGCTAACTGTAAATATAATTCAATAGTTTCTTAGAAATCAATTACACAGAATAAGTTACAAGGTAGGAGTTAGACGGCTTTAGTTGGGACCCATAGATTTTCCTGGAGACTAACTCAAAGCAAATATGTGCATCCCAGGACGCACTAAATCAAAAAGCTATCAGCATCACTGTGTGTGTATATATATATATATATATATATATATATATATATATATATATGAAGACAAGCAAGTTGTTTCTATGAATAAAGTATTTCATAAAGATTAAAATATTTCTTTCAGAATGAAGAAAACTAAATAAATTTATATTTTTAGGACACTTAGATTATGCTTCATGTAATCCGCCAACACTATACCTGATACCCCCCTCCACACATACATGTATATTATTACTGTACACTATTCATGTTCCTGACACTAATACATTATTCTATGTACTGGACATGAGACTTTGATTAGTTGTGGTACACCTGAGCACTGTACACAATAAATTTCATTATTATTATTTATTTATAAAGCCATGAAATATTTTTATTAAATTAGACTTTAATCTTTCTGATATCATCTATTGTTTTTCTATAAATCATACTTAAATTTAATCATTCATAACTTTTTAAAGCTTGTTTTTTTTTCCTTCTTAAAAGTAATTCATTAAAAAATACCTACTTTATCTATAAAATATCATTAATACTTGTCAAGGCTGATAAAAGGTGTAAAAGCTCTAATATTATACCTAGGAAAATTAGGTAATTTTGACAGAGTGCTCATTCACCTACTTTCTTCTTTCTTTGTGAAGACATCTAGGATTTAAGGAAATTTACCCAACCCGTTCACTACAGGTAGGACTTGACTCAAGGTCATAAGTATGGGTCATTCAGCGAGGATCGAACTTGCTATTCTGTAGTATTGGATCTGTGAGACTAGCTTGCTAACCATTACACTACGATAGGACATCTACCTTTCTCAAGAGCAATTGTATGGATCCAAATGCAAATAGCCTTAATGCAAACAATACATGCTGGACACTGTTGGAGAAGCAAGGACGAACTCATAAGTGACATTCTCCTGTGGACACCTACACATGGAAACACCAGTGTAGGTCAACCAGCAAAAATCTACATCAACCAACTTACAGCAATTAGAAGTGTTGGTCAATTCTATTTTTGAGTTGATGACCGTTTGAACGTTTTTTTGTATTATTTGTACTAGTACAAAATACAAAACACCCTCTGGGCGATGTAAAAATAGATTTTTGAAACATATTGCCGGAGGGGGGGGGTAAAAATTCAATGTCAGTGAGTTTGTACCCTAAGTAAGTAAAATCATCAAATTCATTAAAGGATTAAAAAATAAAACAATTTGAAATGTAAACTTTAAATATGTATTGAAATAAAACAAACTATATATAGATATATAATACCAGTCATGTATTTATTAAAACTTGTTTTAAAAAAACAATGAGGACTGTCTAATGTTGCATGTTCAAATTTTGAGTGTATTTATTCTATGTTATGATTATTTTGGGTAATGTGACGTAAGCAGTGACGAAAACCGGAAGCGAATCTCCATTATTAATAGATTATTGTCCTCATCTTTATTGTTATCTAAACAAGTTTTCAGCCAATGTGCCCTCTGGCCTTCTTCAGGTATTTCTTGTCAGACCCAGATAAGAATAAATAAAAATGAGGGCAATAGTTTGAATAATCCAAAAAAATACAAATTATCAAGTCTCATCTCAAAAATTCAGAGAAACTGTTTGAACCGTCATCATAAAAGATGTAAAGTAAAAAAAATGAATCACAAAATTTGGTTTGAATCAACTGAGACATCTCTGAAAAAAAGATGTGTATTCTTAGAAAGTAGATATTACATCACAGAGGTAATGTCACCTAGAGAGAGAGAGAGAGAGAGCAATGTTTCTGCCAGTATCTGATAGTTTCAGCCATATTCTTAGGATATGATTGAGAGCTTCAATGAAATAAAGTTTAATCAATATTTGTATTAATTAATTAAATCAATCATTAATAAAAAAAAAAATTAAAGAGAGCAAATAGAGAAAAATAAAAAAAATAATAAATCACTTACTTTAGCTCATTAAATGCTTCAAAAATGATTATTCATTAATAAAAGAAGAAACTTTGACTTCAAGTTGGAATTGAAAGTTGGTTTAAAGAAGTAGAAACTAATTCCATGTCTTATTGAAGATTAAATGATGAATGAAGTTAAAATATCAATTCAGCAAAATAGAACTTCAATTGTTCATTATAAACATTAAAGTAAGGCATTCTCTTCTTCCAGGTTCAAAGAACACAATCTAATGGTTATATATAATGACCAATTAACATCATAAACATATCTTATCTCTTACGGAGGGGAGGGGTAGCAAAATATGGTTATATATACATATATATAATTAGATTAAATTACCCCCCACCTCTCTATATACACACACACACAAGGGGAGTCTACAAAGTCCGTGTGCACTTTAAAATTTAAAATTCTTTAAAGTGAACACAGGCTTCATGGACACACATATATATATATATATATATATATATATATATATATATAGGTTATTTCCTATAACTCCAACATAAACAAAGGGAAACCACTCTTGACTGATAAATTATTTATTTATTTATTGATCTACTAGGAAAAAAGAAGACGGGGTTAGGGTTAGGGTTAGGGTTAGTTTAATGGGAAAATAAATAAATAATTTATCAGTCAAGAGTGGTTCCTCTTTATAGTTATAGTTATAGGAAAAAACATATATATATATATATATATATATATATATATATATTACATACATACATATATACACACACACATTTAACAACCTCTCCACACAAGCAGGATGTGATACAAGGTCAATTACTTAAGCAGAGTTTAACAACTGAATCCAGAGTTTTCCCTCTTTTAGACCCGTTGCTATATCAAGGCTAAAGAGCCATTTTATCCATACCTAG
Source organism: Doryteuthis pealeii (assembly GCA_023376005.1). Taxonomy (NCBI): domain Eukaryota; kingdom Metazoa; phylum Mollusca; class Cephalopoda; order Myopsida; family Loliginidae; genus Doryteuthis; species Doryteuthis pealeii. Next base: position 89,030,005 of record CM042148.1, on the reverse strand, counting down.
TGAGAGAATACCTTTCCCATGGGTATTAGCGCTATGTGAAATGCAAACAGCCTCATCCATTTCCTACAATAATAACCATTACACTAGATGTCTCCACATTATATGTGTGTGTGTGTGTGTGTGTGTGTGTGTGTGTGTGTGTGTGAGTCAGAGAATCTGTTTTGAGATTTGATATGATTGTTTATTTTTCCATCTATTTTGTAGATCTAAATTTTTAGTTAAATGCTAATTATTTTATATTAATAGTATTTTATATTAATCCAGGTTTTAAAAAAAAGAATACATTCCCTAAAAGCCATTGAAAGAGAACAAACTGAAAAAGAGAAAGATCTTTTTAAATTAGAAATTATTTTCAAAAAGCATTAAAATGTTATGGACTTTGTTTTTTTTCCTCTGTTTAAGCAAAATATGAATTACTAGCAGGACCTGTGGATATACTACAATATGATAATTTAATTATTACAATGTTTGATATGTCTACTTCTCAAGAGCTATTGCAAAATACTTCAATATGTAAAAAGTATAATAATCTTCACTTAACTCTCTCTCTCTCTTTTTTCTTTCTTTCCTTCTTTTCATTGTTTGATTGAAACAGATTAACATAATCGCTTCTGTACACTCCCCCCCCTCTGTCTTTCTCCTACTCTTTCTTTCTTTCTTATATTTTTTCTGTGTAGCATTTCTTTTTTCTTACCTTTCTTTCTTTTTGATAAAAACAGAATGGTCCATTATTTAGCTGAAGTGACAACACTCATAAGAAATAAGAATTTGGTGGATAAGCAACGCCAGATAATCAGGATATACATTTTTACATTTCATCTTGGATGATTTGGTCAGTCTCATTTTTAACCAGAGGGTGTTGCAAGATGATAACAGTTGTACTTTTCCGGGGGAGTAAAGTAAGTGGAGTGACCTATTGTTGGTATCAGTCAGACAGCGAGGGAGTCTACCCCCTTTTTGCTAGCGCTAGACCAGGGAGATTGTTTTTGCATCTGAGGTGGAGCGCCACACCTACCATCAGCTCCCCAATCTATCGCATAGATCCAAGCCATGCTACTCATATGCTGAGTTGGCGAGGGCTGGGATCAAACCCGAAACCTTGTGGTTCCAAGGCGGATGCTCTACAGACTGAGATTAACTGGCAGTTTCCATATTTTTCCGAGTACAAGATTCACACTCAGAAAGAAAAGAAAATCCACAGGAGATGAAAGGGATAATTGTGTAGGGATTATCTTCCCGCTGAGTTGTCGCTTGTTCTCACCAGGGGCTATAGTATTTAAACGCCTGGTTCAAATGCTTCTCTCTCTTTTCCGGTTGCTCGCCTACGAGACACATGGGTTAGTTAAGGTCTACCCCTTCTCATTGGGGCTTCGTCCCCCCCTTACATTACTGTAAGTTATTCACACAGCATGGACTATCCTAGTCTCATGTCTGTGGCTTTTATGTATATCTTTTTACCATTCATGAATGTGTCTTTATCTTTCTATATGTAACTTTGTTTTACCTATGTATTATGTATCTTGTTATCCATGTGCTGTATACATATTAAATGTTTTGTTTATCAAACCTTTGTCAGAGTTTGTATCTTCAAGTAAATATAACTTTGAATCCTTTTTACAACTGTATTGGCTTTTAAAAGGTTGTCCCACAAGATGAAAGATACCTAGAATTTATAACCTTCTCAGAGATGCTGATAGGTACACGTCCTGCGTCCTTGATGCACAAAAATCTAAAAGGACCACGCAGTAAAATTGTATCCATGCATCCCAGTGTTTTTCTTTTTTCTTCCCTAATCATTTCAAGCGAAATGTAAATACATTTCAATATTTTCTTAGAAATGAATTACACAGGATAGGCTATAAGGTAGGAGTTAGATGGCTTTAGTTGTTTCCCCAGATCATATATACAAACCCTACAATCTATTAAGAAACTTTAGTTGGGACCCATAAATTTTCCCGGGGGGCTCATTCAAAGCAAATATTTGCGTCCCAGGATGCATTAAATTAAAAAGCTATCAGCATCACTGCCTTCTTATATATAAAAAAGTGTCAACTCTGAAAAATATAGTATGCACAAGAACTTTAAATTTACAATACTTTTCAGTTATATTAATCAGTCAGGTTTTAATATACAGAGTCGAGCAAAAGTATTGGGCGAATTAATAATATTATATTGTTAATAGCTGCCCTGTTACTTTTTGCCCAACTGTATGCACTTTTACATAAAAAATTTGAGGTGTGCTTAACATATGGTGACCAGAGTTCAAATCCTGGATGAAGGCTGTTTGCACTGATGCCCTTGAGTAAATAGTAGGGCAGACTGGGTTCTTTAGCCTTGGTTAGTCAACCAGTCTAGGAGAAGGAAAACTCTGAATTCAAACCAGCTTTACCTTATTTAGAAAATGACTTTGTGTCACATCCTGTCCATAGCAGAGGGGTTGGGTAAATACATACAAAGATTTGAGAAATATTATTTTAGTGAAAAAGACTGAACTTTTATAATACCTGTTAAACTTGCTAGTAAGACAGAGGAATGTAATCATTTACTATGTCCAGGCACATTGTGAGAAAATTACAAGTGGGGGGAGGGGTCTATTAAATCTAAGGTGTTGTGGGTACAGATGAGAGGAGGAGTAAAAAAATAGTTCATGCTATAAGAATGAGCATATAAAAAAAATGAGTTTCCATCACGTGCACAGGAGAGACCAAGTGACTTTCAGGTGGGGACCAGCCCTGGAAAGGGTCTGACTCTTTTTAGCTTAGTTTAACATATGACCAAAAGTAGGTATTTACCCAACCTGTTCGCCACTGGTAGGATGTGACACAAGGTTGCAAGTATGGGGGCATCCAGCAATGATTGAACTAGTTATTCAGTAGTAATGGATCTACGAGACCAGATTGCTAACCATTACACTATGATGGGATGGCCTGCCAAAAATATGGATATCCAGTAAGAATTGAACTCACTAATAAGGATCTGCTCACTTAGCTTGCTAACAACTACATTATTTGAAAGGGGGGGGGAGACCCTGCGGTGTAATAGTTAATGTACTGGACTGTGACATCATAAGCGAGTTCAAACTCCAACTGCACAATTACATTCACTTTCAGAACTAATACTCTTGGGAAAGGTATGAATGCCTCATCCCCCCACTATGGGTTAAATAATACTACTATTGTTCTTCTATAAGGCTGGTTTTTGGCATTAAATAACCCATGAAGGTTAATATGCCTTTAAACAAAGAAACCAAACCAAGCCATCATTTGAAAGTATAAGACACTCAGTGAGTATCAAACTCACTAGTCAGGAGTAATAGTTAAACCAGCTTGAGAACCATTATGCTATAATGAGATGCCCAAGACAGAGGAATGCAGCATTTGTCAGCATTTCTAAGCAACTTATCAAATTCTTCTCTTGCAGATTGGCAATTCTTTCAAAATAGAAAGTTATGCTTGGTGTTTGCAAGCAACTTATAGTTCAGTATTTAGTTGCTAAAAAAATATGACTTTGAGCAGGGGTTCTCAACCAGGGGTACTCGCTGTTGAAATTATTTTGATATAAGATGTGCTCTAATTCCCCACCAAGATTTATAGACTGGCCAAGGTCACGTGATTTACTCCTGCAGCCAATCAGTAACCATACATCTTCATTGTTATCTGTACAACGTTTTGGCTAATGTGCTCTCCGGCCTTTTTCAGGTATTTCTTGTCAGACTCAGGAACTTTATCGGACTCGGGAACCTTCTTGACGTAATTGGGAGCTATCACAGAACTTTGAACCTAACCCTTTATTCAGTCCACAGGGGTATCCTGTTCTCATTCCGCTAACCATAGCTGGGGTACAGGTGTTAAGCTGTGTTAATTATTATTCTATGTTACTGCTGCGCCTGGCGAGGATTGAACCTGCAGTCTAGAGATAACTGTCACTTAGAACTGTCTTAACCTAACTGCTTTATCCACTAGGCCATGTGTACTAATTATCAAGCCTCATCTCAAAAATTCTGAGAAATAGAGAGATCAAATCCTGGACAAGGCTGTTTGTGTTTCACTTTGCATTAATGGTCTTGGGAAAAAAACATGAATCCATCCCTTCTCCTTCCAGTTATGGAGAGCAGACTGGACTCGTTAGCCCTTTGCCCACTTTAAGCCGCTCACATCCTCTCTCCCACCACTAGGATCCTACTGTAAACAAAGTACAAAAACTGATGGTTAGTTTATTATAATTGAGCAGAAGGACTCAGATTACAATAATAATAGGACTTTATTTCAATAGAATGAGTTCTGAGGTGAATGGATAGTGAACTTTGAAATATCCGATCATACTCATAAAAAATACCAAGGAAAGTTGGTTCAGCCGTGGGGGAAATTTGGTAGGCAAAGAGTTAGCCTTGATAAAGTAAGCAAATTTAAGAGAAGGAAAACTCTGAATTCAAACCAGCTGTACTCCGTTTAAGAATTGACCTTGTGTCGCATCCTACTTGTTGGTGGAGGAGTTAGGTAAATACATACAACATTATGGTTTAAAGGAAAAAGAACATTTTTTTAAAGCATCATATGATGCAATGTTTGAATGAGCAAATTCATTACAAAAAACAATTTGGAAATTAGAAGATTTGTGCAGTTTCATTGCAAAAGGAATACACTTGCATTTGATCATTATATATACTAGCAAATATATGCACCCTCCGGGTGCAAGTATTTAAGTTTTAATATAATACAATATCATGTTAAATTAGAAAGGCTAATGAAACTGAATAAGAATTCAGATAAAAATATTTGGAACAGAGGGGGTATAATCGGAAAATAGAACAACTTTGAAACTAACTCTTCCATCATTTTCCATTACTCCCGTCTTTCAGTGGTAAATTTCCCTAATTTAACTATTTAGTTAAAATAGAAAGTAAAGAATAAAATTACAGTTATTTCTTTATGTTAATAGATTTCTGTTAAGATTTATCCCCGAGATTTTTGCTCATATTCATTAAGATAAAACCAAACAATTAGAAATCAATAATACTAAGCATATATTTATTAAAATCAAATTTGTTAAGATCAATATGCAAATTAACCTTCCCATTCACACTGTAAACCGCTATTTCGTTGAATATATAAATATAATTGCATGTTATTAGTATGTAGATATTGTTAACAGTCTTAATGATGTAAAACAATTTTACTAATAATTGAGGTTTAAGTAAAAAAATAAAATCGTGGAGAATGTGATGTAAATAACAAAGGGAATTGTGACTTGTGTAGTAGTATAGTTTCGGTTACAGACAGACAAACCCACAATCTCCATTATAATAAGATATATATATATATATATATATATATATATATATATAAATAATGTATATATATAATGAAGTTCGCTTGTCATAATTATTTTCTATAATTATCGAATTTTATACGATATACGCATTGTAATTGCCTTCAAGCAAAATATAAATAATAATATATACTTTATTCAACAATGCTTCTAAAAACAAACATCCAAAATCTTATTTCCTTCGCCAAAAGCATAGGCCTGGTTTGTTGTTATCCACTCAACGTCCGCGTACCTCATATGGTAGAGGCGTATCATTATCATTGACAGGTTAATTTTGCATGGATTATGTGGTGCGTATCGGTAGCTGAGCGGTAAAGTCTCTGACTCTGCCTGCTGGACTCCCGGTTTCGATTTTTGTCGGAGATAAGTTGTTAGTATACATCGCTGATGAGACTTAATAAAGTTGAAACAGTCTGTACGATGTTCTACGCGCCGCACAATCACTTGCTGAAGTTCGCTTGTCATGATTATTTTCTATAATTATCGAATTTTATATGATATACGCATTGTAATTGCCTTCAATCAAAATATAAATAATAATAATAATAATATATATATATATATGTTGGCAGTCAACTCATGTTCGAGTAAGACCATTTCCTGTTTTTTTCTTCTTTCTTTTCTCATAGTTGAGTGCCAATAGCATCTGACACTATCCTTGTTTTCTCAGATGACTCATCAGGCCAGTCCTGGAGAGACATACTCTTCCACATTAACTACATGTTGGAACTTCACTTTGAATGTTGCTGGGCTGAAAATTACCCTTTCTAATAGCCCGCTTCAATTTTTGGTGTTTAATTTGGTTGGACTGAAATTCTTCCACAAACAGGTAGATGGTGGCTCTCCAGCCAGGTCTATTACAAGCTAGCTTCTCCCAGTCCTCCACAGCAATAGCAGTGTTCTTCAGAGTGTCCTTGAAGCAGTCCGTAAACCTCAATTTGGGCTTGCACTGACAACGTTTTCCAGTTGAGATTTCCCTGTAAAATAGTTGTTTTGGGATTTGGCAATCATTCATGCAAACTAGATGACCAGACCAGCGAAGACAAGATCTAAGGATCAAACTCTCAATACTCGGCAGATGACATCTTTCAAGTATTGTGGTGTCTAGTGTAAATGACAACCATTCTATCCCTAAAATCCTGCAAAGGCAATTCTGATGGAATCTCTCGAGTCTCCTGAGATGCCATTTGTAAATAACCCAAGTCTCACAGGCGTACAAAAGGGCAGTGAGCACACAGACTCAGTATACACTCAGCTTTGTGGAGATCTTAATGCCACATTGGCTCCAAACTCTCTTCTCAAGCAAACCAAAGGATCTCATTACTTTCTGCAACCTAAGGGAAATTTCTCTATCTAAAGAGTTGTCCTGAGATAATGTGCTCCCAAGATAGACAAATTGATGGACAACTTTGAGGCGTTCACCATATATAAAGATAGTGGGATCCTCAAAGCATTTGTTCGTAGCAGGCTGATACATGAAAACAGTCGTTTTTTACATTTATGGTTAATCCAAATGCTGTACATGCTTTGGAGAAACAATCCATAACGTTCTGCATCTCATCCTGTGTGTGTGTTACCAAGTCACAGTCATCTGCATATATTAGCTCCCATACAATGGCTGTGAATACTTTTGAACCTGCCTTTAGACGTCTTATATTGAATATGTTATCAGATGATCTGTAACGAATGTAAATCCCATTGATATTACTTTTTAAAGCAATCTTAAAGATGACTGCAAAGAATATTCTGAATAGTTGTGGTGCGAGAACGCAGCCTTGTTTCACACTATTCATGATTGAGACAGGTTCTGCAAGGGTACAATTATATGCAACCAAAACGTTCATATCCTCATGAAGAGACTGAATAAGGGTTATCAAATGTGGAGGACAACCTAACTTCCCAAGAACCCCCAGAGCGCCTCGTGGTTGACCATGTCAAAGGCCTTCGCGAGATCGATGAAACATTGGTAGAGGTCAAGATTCTGTTCAATGCACTTTTCTTGCAGTTGGCAAGCCGAGAAGATCTACATATATATACATATATACATACATACATACATACAAAATGTACCAAAAAAGTATCAAGATTTTTTGTACTTTATGACACACCTTGTATTCTGAAAAAAATTAACATTCCATTCATTGTTCATTTCTATCTTGGTAAATACAGCTTCAATCTCAATACTTTTATGACACACCTTATATATATATATATATATATATATATATATATATATATATATATATATATACCAACCCCTCTGCACAAGTAGGATGTGACACAAGGTCAATTTCTTAAGCAGAGTTTAACAGGTTTGAATTCAGAGTTTTCCTTCTACTAGACTGGTTACCTAACCAAGGTTAAAGAACCCAGTCTGTCCTACTATTTTATCCATAGCTTGAGGGAGGTTAGTTGGATGCCTACCTTTTCCCAAGGCACTAATGCTATGTGAAATGCAAACAGCCTTGTTTCAAATTTGAACTCTGTTTGCCAAGCCCATTTCCTATGATGATAACCATTACACCACACTTGATCATTATGTACAACCTGGAAGAACAACCTTGCTTATTATAAAGTATTACATCATGTGTTTTACAGAGAGAGAAACATATTTTACTCTAACTAAACATAAATCATTAAGATCTTTTGAATTCTTAAAGGACATTTAATAGAAAATATTTTTTGATTGCAAGTTTGTTTTAAAAATCTCAGAAACTATTTTGTCTTTACATGTGGAATTTTGACCATTTTCATTAATCATCTCTCACAGAATAAAAAATGTAATGTGTGTGTGTGTGTGTGTGTGTGTGTGTGTGTGTGTGTGTGTGTGAATCAGAAATGGCAATGTGTGTGAGTGTTTGTGTGTGAATCAGAAATGGCAATGTGTATGTGTGTGTGTGTGTGTGTGTGAATCAGAAATGGCAATGTGTATGTGTGTGTGTGTGTGTGTGTGTGAATCAGAAATGGCAATGTGTGTGTGTGTGTGTGTGTGTGTGTGAATCAGAAATGGCAATGTGTATGTGTGTGTGTGTGTGTGTGTGTGTGAATCAGAAATGGCAATGTGTGTGTGTGTGGTGTGTGTGTGAATCAGAAATGGCAATGTGTATGTGTATGTGTGTGTGTGTGAATCAGAAATGGCAATGTGTATGTGTATGTGAGAATCAGAAATGCTAGTGTGTATGTATGTATGTGTGCATGTGTGAATCAGAAATGGCAATATGTATGTATGTGTATGTGCATATTCTTTCTTAACATATGCTTGCTCTATAAATGAATGAACATTGCAACTAACGTTTTTTTACTTGACAACTTTTATGGGATCCTTTAACTGAATTAAACAAAATATTTAATGAGGAGGGGGGTAACAGTTGCCTTGGAGTGGGGGGGGGGATGAACCATAATTTTCTTTAAGTTTGAAAGATGGATGGGTGAAGGGTGGGTGGGGGGTCAAGCAAGGTCAGGTAAATAATTACCCTGACCAATAATGACTCATATCTGTTCTTATTCTTATTTAGCTTCTACTACTGCCCAGAAAATTACAACTACTTGCTTTTTTTCTTTGCTGAAAGAAATAACTCGCGGTTGTCTCATGTTAAGCTATCATCATAACCTCAGTGATGGGGATATTAATTGTAATAATGAGAGAGGGGGTGAGGTGAGGAGCACACAGTCGTCGCCATGTGTTACGTTTGCGGCGTTACAACATTATTGTTACTACTAGGATGACTCATCCTAATCACTCTGTTGCTAACACTACTGTTGCTGCTGCTATTTACAATCCAATTCTTCTTCTTCTTCTTCGCCTCCTCCTCCTCCTTCCCCTCTTCTTCTTTAATGCAATCCAACACAGGTCGATATTCTAACATCGACAAAACGACCACACAAGATTTAGAGAGGGAAAAACAAGAATGCCGTAATGATACTTCCATAAAACCACATGCACATTAAAAGAAATAAATAAATATAGAAATAAAATAAATAGAGAACGCGTGCGCGCGGGTGTATGTGTGCTGCGTGCGCGCGCGCGCTATTACTTGTGATGCATTTTTCAATGAAGCGCAAAAGATTAATTTTAAAGCAAATTTCAAACCGTATGTTTTTTTTTAAATGCATTTATTAGTTTGTATAGTGTGTGTGTGTGTGTGTTGAAATAAGTGCGCTGCTGTCAATGAATAATAATAGTAATTTGTTTTGGTGACGTCATCATACAAAACTGAAACTAAAAGTTGAGGAAAACATTAATAGTAAGAAAGAAGCTTTTATTATTATTTTTTATTTTTAAGAATGCAACCAAGATATATTTGTTGGTGCTTAGAGAAATATTAATCATTTAAACTAAAATATAGCCAATTGGTATACAAAGTATTATTAGTGATTCCTAAAGCATTCGCCTATGTACCGCAAGGTTCAATGTTCGATACCGGTCCCCGTCAACTCAGCGTATGAGTAGCACAGATTGGGTAATCTGATCTGTGCGGAAAATTGGGGGAGCTGTCGTTAGGTGTGGCGCTCTACCCAAACAAAAATAAACTCCCTGGTTTAGCGCTAGCGAAAAGGGGATAGACTCCCTCTCTATCCGGTTGATACCGACAATAGCCCACTCCACCAACTAGTGGTAGTGACAAGTGTATTATTGAATTTTTTTTTTTTTTTTTTGTAATAAAAAAACAAACTTAGTCAACTTTTATCCTACAAATGAATCCTGTATCTTTTTATTTTGATTTTTATATCAAACAATGACATTATGTTTTGTTTCTTTTTTTTTATCTTGATTTTTTTTAATGATTATACCGAAGAAAAGTTTCACGATTTTTTTGCAATTACAAAAAAGTATTCATTAGTCACTGGAAAATCTTTTTGTAATTTTGATGGTTTCATAAAAATAAAAATTAAAAAAAACGAAAACAAAACAAAAAAAAAACTTTCATATCACAATTTCTTTTTCAGCTGCTGTGAAATGTTAAGGAGCCGGGAAGAAATCATAGTTCATTATTTGTTTAAGAAATAAATAGAAAGGAAAGAAAAAAAAAAGTTGATTTCTTTCAACGGATATGGATTTTCAATCTTGATGTTTTTGAAATCAACAGCAGCAATTATTAGTCCTTTAAATCCACAAATCAATTAAAAGGAATACAATTCAATTGTATTTCATTTAATTGATTAATGGATGGATAGGAATAATAATTATTCCTATAATCAACTTGTTTTGCGAACCCGGAAAAAAGGCAAACTTTACTGGCGAATTGAGTCTTAACTTTTTTGTAAGAATTTAAAAGAAAATAATCGGCTTAATTTGAGAAACAAAAGGAAAATAAATAAATAAAACAATATGACAATAATATTCAACTGTTACGTTAATAATTCTATTCCCATTATTTTAACCACTTTAAAAATGTTATAAATCCACTGTTGATTATATGATACGTTTATTTGTTGTAGCTTCTTATTTTCTTAAAATATGATAAACGACGTCTCTAATAAATGTGACCGAAATTGTGTAAACAACAAAAAGGCGGGAGTTAGTATTTACAATGATGACGTCAACATAACTTAAGACTTTTTTTTGTCTTTGACTATTTCCAAACAAACATATTCATTTATATAAGCTTGTAATAGATAAATAAAATAATTTTTTTTTCCAAAATTAAAATTAAATTAACGTAAATTAAAAAAAGCAAACATTTGAACATAAACAGTTTCGTCGTTAACTTTAAACTTTATTTTAATGGTATTTTTATTTTCATACACATTTTTTTTTTTTTTTGCTCACGCTGCAGATAACCTAGATTAAAATTGTTGAATGCATATCGTAATACACAATCGTCTACCCTTACACCAAGTGCAAATTATATGCATTTAAAAAAAGAACAAAATTTATGGTTACTAAGTGGAATGACCATATTCTATTCCATCGATTGCATTTTTTTTAATTCAAAGAAAGCTCCGGTGAGACGGAGAATAAACAACGGAACGACATTAAATTCTAATTGATTTGCACGAAAATTTATAAATTCTTATGTATCCGAAGGCATGCAAAATTAAATGAATTAAAATTTTTAAATTAAAAGTAAGTTATATTTGTCGCGTGTGTAAACTTTACTGTCGTCAGTCTAGTTTTGTAATTTGAGAAGGAAGAAAAAATATTCCTTCTCTTTCTTTCACTCTCATAATTATTTGAAACTGAAAGAGTTCATAATTCCAATCAGACTCTGTTTATATAAGTTTAAATCAGAAAATTCGATGAAAATACGCACCAAAAAGTTTGCTTACAATATAAAATAAATTCATTCGTTTGTTGCATATTCCCCCCCCCGGAAAAAATAAACAAAGCTAAAAAAAACCAAATAGTCAAAAACATTGACAATAAAAAGAATTGAAAGACTATAATACACACAAAAATGTAGCCCTTATAAACAAACATATTTAGAGAAAGACACTTCACAACTTTTCGACCGCCAACTCTTCTGCCTTCATCACTTTCGTCTGAATCTCAGAGAAGCTAAGAGAAAACATTCAGTATCATCTTTTTTTTTCTTTATCAACAACCTAATTAACTTTCCACAACAGTTGAAAACTGGATACTTGCTTTTAAAAAATCTATTTAAATATTGGAGAGGAAAAATTGTTTACTATTCCGCCAGCGTTCAAACTTTTTTCTTTCATCAAATAATTTCAAAATACATTTTTAAAAAATCATTGATTGATTGCCGAGAAAAAGTCATTTATAATTTTTTTTTTTTCAGTTAAAATCCATCCACGATCCAAGTTTGTAATGATCACATGATCACAACTTAAAAATAAAATAATAATAATAAATATTTGTGAGAATGTCGTTGATAACAATTCAATGTAAAAACTAAACAAATCACACTACTTACTTAATACTTAACAATTTAAACCTAAAATCATAATGAATAAAAATAGAATAAAATAAAATATAGCTTTTTAATCCGAAAAGGAGTAGAAGAGGGATTAAAGTTTTTAAAATCCCGAGGCATTGTCATCATTTATTTATAAAATTGATGTATGACGAATACAACCCTTAAAAAAAAAAAAAAAAAAAAAAAAAACCTGCATAAACAGATGATAAAATGACTAAATATAAATAACTGTCATCGGTTTGAACAGCAGGTTTATCATTCAATTGCCATTGTAAAAGTGTATGTGTAAAAAGTACAAAAGAAAAAAAATGTTTTAACTAACCTTTCATTACGTGAGAATTTTCTTGAGAAGAAAACATGAGAATTCTATTTTGTTGTTATTGTTGTTCGGTTTACAAGTGGAAATACTTCCAACATGTATAATATTAAATTAAAACAAACTTTGGAAAAAAATCGAGCCTAGCTATGATTTCGAATGCCGACATTCAAGGCAAGCAGATCCTTAATGAAAATAAATATCTTCAGCAGTCCATTGTTAGTGAATTCGATCCTCACTTGGTGCCACATACTCTGGCCTTGTATTGTATTCAGTGAATACTATTCACAATTAAGCTAAACTTAGGAAATCACTTACCATATTTTAACCTTTAACCCCCCCCCAAAAAAAAAACAACTACAATATAAACAAACAAAACATTTCATTATTTTAATTACTGTTTCATTCACATAACTCCATCACAGTTGTGGGGAGAGGGCGGATAATACCCGTAAAAAATTCCAAAGGAAATGGAAGAAATGCATTTCATTGTAATGCATGTAAACTATTTTTTCCCCTCAAAGTATTTAAAATAATAAAAGCCAAGTCGATCCATTTATTAACACAAGAGAGACTGACGCATAAACCACGTGAATTCTAAGTGTGTAATATTCAATTTTGTGTCTGCAACTTTTTTTTAAAGCTGTATGAAAATTTAAGTATTAGTAAATTTTACACAGTAAAATTACTAACTTCGTCTGGCCATAACATACATACTTTTCTCTACCTTAAAATCTTTAATAAAATTTATATTTTATTCTTATTAGATTTCAGTCAGAATTTTCCCCTGATTATTATTATTTTTTTCTTCCTTGGATCCACTTGTTCGCATCCCGGTCTTAAGTTTCCTCCCAGGAAAGGGAGGGAGGAAGCTTACATCATAGCCCGTGTGTAGTGGAACTAACTTTACTTACTTGCGCATTGTAATCATCATCATGTATGTATTACTAAAAACTGATACGACCTATTGACTAACACAGCCTAATAAAACGAAAACATATGTGTCAAGCCCCGGGAATTAAAAACAAAACAAAACAGCCAACCTAAGCTTTATTTAAACTTTGATTTTATTTAAATTAGCAACTGATAATAAAAATGCAGGACAGAAAGAAAAGAACCTGGTCTAAAAATATGAAGATCAAAGTCAGTCCCCGCCCTCGTGTGTTGTGTTGTGACTTATATATCATCATTATTTCAAGTCCGTATTCCTTGCTGATCATAATTTTAATTGAATTATTAGAGAGAGAACCATTTCGTCATGTTTTATTTCTGTCATTCCGTTCTTTTTCTCCCCCCCCCCACACACAGAATTGATACAATTTAAATCGTAACCAAGATCGAGTTTTGAGTGGATTTTAACTAAAATAATAAAAACAAGATGAAAGATTAAATTGCATAAAACCGAAGTTCTTTTTTAAAACTTTTTTTTAATAAAAATAAACTTGTTAATAAATGTTTAAGCCACTGATTAATTCTTTGAAATAAACCCCTCCCATAAAAAAAGAAAAATAATTCGGGCAATGATTTTAAACCAATTTGAAATTTATTTCTGATCAATGCAATGAATCATATTGAATGCAAAAAAATTGAAATAGATCAACTCAAAAATATAATATTATTTTAAATAAAATAGTTATTTAAATGTATTGCACTGTTGCAAACTCAATGTGTGTTATACGTACGAACTAAAGAAATTTTATCATTCATTAGAAAAAAGGAAAATAAGGAATTGAAAAAAAAAAAAAAAAAAAAATCAAAAATATTTTCCCATTAAGTTTTGTTTTCTTTAGTCAACACATCAGACAGTAAATTATTTTGAATTAAAGATCAAAAGGGATTAGGAAAAAAGTTATTCAAATCACATGGAATTTATAAGAATTTGAAAAGATGAGGATGGTGGTAAAAATAATTGATTCCCCAAGAAGAGCAGTTTTCTGCAAAACAGAATCAGACTAAAAATCAAAAGTCTATAGAAAATAAAGTGTTTAAAACACTGTTTACTTTAATTTCATTCAGTGTAAAATAAAAAAAGACAACAATACAATAACAACAAAGACACGTGTGGAAAAAGGAAAAAAAAATTGGTAAAGACAAAACCAAAAAATCAGCTGTTTTTTGTTATCTAAAATCATTAAAACTTATTCATAAATTTAATTAAAAGAAAGAAAGAAAAAATGTTTACTCTTTCACTTTCGAACAAATTGTTTTTAAAAACAAAAACATAAACAATAAAATTAACAAGTAAATTCAGCCAAATAACAAATTTGTCCGAAATGAGAAATTCACTGGTCAGTTTTCACCAAATACAACTAACATTAAATCAAATTTATTTCCTAATAAACAAATGTTTAAAAAAATTAAAAATAATAAAAAAACAACCTAGAGAACCACCCCCTAAAAACAGATTCGGTTTTTACTGCGATCTTAAGTAAACTTTACTATTTTAATCAGATGATTAAACTTTTTAAAGAACTGTTTACTTGATTAAAATAATCCCTAAAAATAAATTATTAATATTTTAGATTTTAAATAAAAAAATCGCATTTTTTTTTTCGTTATTCACACGATAATCAATAATAAACAATAAAAAAATTCAAAAATTTTTGTTTTGTTGTTTTTTCCCCTCAATATATGATCAACAAGTTTATTGGATTTTATTTTTAATTTTTCGCAATAATTGATATTATTCGATTTTAAAAAAGCCTTCAAGTAATGAAAAAAAGGATTTTTTTTTATAAGAAAAAATAACATACATAAAAGAGCGACGATCAATCGACCCTCACTTTATGTTCACATTGTCTGGGGTGGCGTGTTTTTTTCAGGCCAATTGAAAATAAAATAAAAAACAAAAAAATAAAAGGACATTTTTTTTTTTTGTTGCACCGAGGAAAACTAAAAACAAAAACATCACGATATTAATGAGAAAATAGTGCTTCAAACGAAATATTCGTGCAATTTGCCAAAAGAAAGTGTTTGTGTATGTATTCAGCGGCGATTATCAATGTAAAAAAATAAAATAAAATAAAATGCCACTGTACCTGTCATTGCTGGTGAAAAAGGCTAAAAGCCAAGACTGCAGCAATATCCAAGCAGCAGCCGAACTACAAGAGGAGAACGTCGCACGCTGCAGCCGACATTTTCCTCCTCCTCCCAGGATCACCCTGTCACGTGATAGTGACGTCACTTCCCTTCTGATCAATCCTTTTCCTTTTGGAGCTGAACAACTGAGTACGTACCATTTTTTGCTCCTCTGGTATCTTCTTTCATCCCTACGTATTAGTGAATTTTTTTCATGACATTTTTGTGACTTTTGAATTTTTAAACATTTTATTAATTGTTCATCGCTTTTAAGTTGGTAATTTTATTTTTATTGCTTCTTATTTTAGCTCAGCCATGGGTCGACGTCCGGCAAGATGGTGAGTGTTCATTTTTTCCAACACGTTGCTCTAAATTTTTCATACGATTCATTCTAACGTCACTAAGAAACGTATCGGTTGTTTAAACAAGTTTTCAACAAAGATATATAAACTGTCTCGTTTCTAAATTTTAATATTCCTTTGTAATCTCTTTCTATTTATTAAATTTACGTTCAAATTAAAATCTTAAAAAATTTTTTGGCTTAGATTGGGCGAAACATGTGCGTCGATTCTTTTTTGTGAAGGAGGAAAAAAGTTTTAGATTTTCAATTTATACATTTACGGTCTGATTCAAATTGATTAAATATTTATTCGTTAGCTTAAGTGAATGTCTTTACTGATTTTTTTTCTTTCTTTTTAATGTTACATTTTGTTGTGTGGACCGGTTGAAAGAATTGTGGAAGGAAAGATTGTGCTTTTTCGACATTTTATATATTAGCAATTAACTCTGTTAGACATAACTTCACTGCTTGCGTATCTTTTAAAGATAAGACTTTTCTTGTGTTTACGTATATTTTTAAGGTCATTTTTTTTCGAAATTAATTACTAAAATATGTGATAATTCAGTTCTTTTGAATGCCGTCTATTCGATTTAAATTAAATTTTAAGTAAATAACGAAATTCACATCTTGCAAACCTGAGAAAACCTTCGTTTATAGGAATTTATATAATTATTTCTTTAGTAAGAATCTAATGGTGGACATTTAAAAGCTTTCTATTGATATAGATTTTTGATATTTTCTACATAAAATTAAAATATTAAGCAATTTAATATAGTATTAAATATCTACTTAAGTTAGTCTCAAAATTAGAAAAAGGGCAAAAATGATTTGTCACAGAACTGTAAGTGATCTAATAAACTAAAATTTAAAGATTTAGAACTAAGTCACTAAAGAACTAGTGACATAGTTGTAAATCTAACATTAAAAAAAGACTAGATTATTTATAAAGTTTCAAACATTTCATTTATTTAAAAGCGTTTAAATTACATACAAGATAATTAATTTGCGTTCTTTTAGAGAATAAGGTTTTTTTACAAAATTAAATAAATATATGTATATATCAATTTTTCGATTAATTTCGGTCTTGTTAAAGAAAAATGGAAGCCAAAGGGAGATAACTATATAACTTCCGGGGAATAAAAAAAATTACCGAGCACGTGTCGGCGATCTATTTTAACCCCACTTTCTCGTAAGATTTTAGAGTCGGCTTAGTAAGTCAGTGTCTTTTTGTAGAAAAAAAAATACATGTATCATCTTTGTATATGACCATAGTTTGTTGATAAAACTCCAGTTTAAGCAAGTGAATACAAAACTTTGTGTTCCTTGAAAGGGAATTTCGATTTTTCTGTATCTACCTATCTTCATACATAACTTCACAATGCCAATCAATCATATTTCATTTATGTACGTCAATAAAGGGAAGCAACGATTTTACACTAGAAATCAGATCACTCATGATAAATTTTAAATATTAGTTTTACATTGTTCACATCCGATGTAAGAAATATATAACGAACAAAAGCGTAATGTAAAAATTTCACGAATTGTTTTGTACTCAATATTTAACTGAATATATGACATTTAAAACCATTATTGAAAATTCTAACGCCCTGTAATACCTTCCGTGTAAAAATTTAGAAAAATTATAATTTTGATTTCAATTCAACTTTCTCTTTATTCTAGTTTGAATAGGTAATAATATTCATTTACTTCAAATCTTGAATACAAATCTCGTATTAATTTCCCTCATTAGTGTTTTTTTTTGTTTTTTTGTTTTTTTTTTCCCCATTTATTTCCCATTCAACTTGCTTCATGATTTTCCTTTTTAGTCTTGAAGTATATACACTGGGAAACATTAATTCAGCTTTTTATTTAAAGTTTTCCATTTCTGTGTGAAGA
>CM042148.1:88920958-89011963 GCA_023376005.1 Doryteuthis pealeii | reverse complement strand
CATTTATAGAAAATCATATAATGTATTGGAAATTATTTATATTTGGAGAAAAGCGTTAAGGGTAATTTTCACCTTTAGTTGTTAAAATTCCTAGCAAATAAGGCAATTAGAGTAACCTCCCTTGACTTTCACTTTGAACCAAGCTGGTAGCTAGTTTGAAAGTCTCCGTGCGAAATAAACAAATCTTAGAAACTTTTTTGAAAACAATACAACTGCATTCTTTAACACAAAAATATCATAAAATGTGTTCTTAATAACAATTAAGTTCATTTCAGATAATACGCACGCACAATTTTATGCTAGGAATTTTAAAATTACCAGACAGTTAAATATATGAAAGACAATGAAAAGATAAGGTGTGTTCATAGTCAGATCATCATTTCAACGACCATCTAGCACGTTATTTCTAAAGTCCAATCCCTTCTCATCACAGGTAAACTCAGAGCCATGGCACTGTGGTATTAGTCTGGCATAAATCCAAAGGTGTCTCCATCATTATCAGGAATCAATGGCTTTTGGCATACTTGTCACTGTGTAAAATCTGTGGCAAACAAGAGCATCTCTTTCCCCTGACTGGATAAGCATGGGTTTGCTGACCGTTTGTGAATTTCCTATTCTCTTGTTACTCCTTCAATAACCACAGGAGGATAGAGCTGGCTCAGCTGACCCAGGATAATGCCATCAAAGAAACAGAGAGAAACAGAAACTCTAAATTCTGAAAAAGATCTTTTTATACTTTGGAATTAGAATTGCTTACATGATTAGTTAATAATGAAATAATTAATTCTAATATCTTACTTTGTAGCCGACTGTAACTTTCGGAGGGAAATTGAACTGTCCAAGAATGGGGTACTTCTTCTTCAGTTTACAGTAAAGGACATAAAACTGGCGGTACCGTCGATAGACATTCCATTCTTCATCCTGAATTCGTACATAAACCTGCAAAAATGAAAATTACTCCGTTTTAAATGTAATCAAATCAAAAAATTGAGGGATGAATAATAAATTGTTATTGATAAGCTTAGCACAGGTAAAAAAAAAAGCAGAAAGGTAAAAGTTTGACCTGCAGTAGGAGAAGATTTTGCTATGTTAATTTTGCAAGTCAGGAGGGATGACCTGCCTTAAAAATCAGCATTTGAAATTTTAACAATTAACTGGGCTCAAAAATAACCATTGAAACTGAATTAAAATATTTAACGATCAGCCATCAGATTAAATTAGAATATTTGATGGGTTAAAATTAAAGCATACAGGGTGTTCATAAAGTCTTGCAGCAGTGTTAAAATTAAAAACTTAATAAGTCACATTGTACAAATGATAAAAATCATTTAGTAAAAACTGCATGAAAGTTCAATTTTTCTAGTTTTATTTTTTTTATGTGCGTTTTGATTATTACATTTCAACATAATTGCCATCTTTGTTGTTATATTCTAAATCTGTTGTAGGACTTTATAGACACCCTGTATATAGTGAAGTTTAATATACTGAAGATAAACTAGTGCTTTGTACTGAGTTATCTACCCTGAATTTTACATATTTTGAATGAAGTTCAATTAAGATTTAAAAAGACCATATGACCTTTAGGCACCCCTTTTGCTTTGCTGATTCATAAGTACATTTTTTCATTTACATTGTCAATATCCAGTTGTTTGTTAACAGACGATTTTTAGAGTTTTTAAAAAAAATTATTGATGTAATGAATATGTAAATACCTTGGTACCCCCTCACTATAATCTGATTGGACAGTCTTATGTATAAATATTCGACACTGTGGTGGTACAAGTGCCTAAGCCTACAAGCCTAAACTTACTCGCCAGACTACACCATGACTGCTCGGAAGATGATTTGCTATTCGACGCACCAACGACTACTGCGATAATAAACCAAATACCAACTTCATAATATATCCCTTAACCTGGATATATCAATTATAAAACTAACCCCTAACCCTAACCCCTAACAAACAACCGGATGTTGATGGTGTAAATGAAAAAAAAGTAATTATGAATCAGCAAAGCAAAAAGACCATATTTTTTGTTTTGAAACTTATAATCTTTTAAGCCCCACATATTGGAAAAATCTCTTTTTTTTTTTCTTGTTTGAATGAATTGACTCTTACCTGGTAGACATGATAACTGTCAGAAGCATTACCTCGTAAAAAGGCTGAGGGAATCCAAACATGAACAAGATTTCTGGTGTTCAGAGATAAACTTTTAAAAAAAAATAATTAAAAATAGAAAAAAATCTTATTAAAAACAAAGAAAAAAAAATTCTTATTAAAAAAAAAAGGGGGAAGTTATATCATTTCAAACTAAGAAATGAATAAAAATATTTAAATTAAAATTATATCAAAAACTAAACTTAAAGCAATTTAAGCAGGATTTTTTTTAACTTAGTCACTAAAACGAAAATTAAACTCAAATTTAATTTTTTATTTTATTTTAAAAGTTTAAAAAAAACTTTTTTTTCTTAATTATAAAAATAATTAAAAAATTTTTTTTTAAATTAAATAATAATAAAAAAAATCCCTCATAGAAGGCAATATAAATATCAGTATTTAAAAAAACAAAAAAAAACTCCAACAATATTTTGAAAGTTCAGTGTGTTAATGTGGTAAAATCAAAATGCTAATGTAGGTATTTATCTTCTGTTAATATTGCATTTATAGATATTTTGTAAGGATCATTTTGTAAAAATAAAGAATGGAAACAAGTAAATATTGACAGAATATTTCTAGGGAGATAATTTTTCAGTTTTCAGATTAGCCTCATTCATTAGAAAAAAAAAAAAAAACATGAAAATACAAAACAAAAACAAATATAAAGAGTGATTAAAATAAAAAAATTAAAGTTATTTAAAAAAAAAAAAAAAAAAAAAAGAGGCAAAAATGGGAGAAAAATAAAATACATCCAAATTATGAAAATGTTTGAACCACTTCATGTTTTTTGTCTGTATTTTTGAGATTTTTTTTTTTTTTTGAGCGTGAGATGAATAATTTTGATATTTCGGACTGTTCTCCTCATTTTATTGTGGTATGTATAAAATTTCTATTTTAGAAAATTAAATTTTTCTTCCATTTTATTTTTTCTATATCTAATCATATTTCTATCAATAAGTGGTGCATTTATGCTGCTTGGATCACCTTGAACTAGTGGTAATGATATTTTAGCTCCGAAACCATATTTGAACTTATGGACATCATGTAATGATGACTTTATTTTAAGGTTAATAAGAAACACCTAAACAAGGCCCAAGTTTACAGTAGCCTGAATATTTATACATACCACAATAAAGATGAGGACAACAGTCTGAAATATCAAAATTATCCACTTCTTCATATTCTTGATGTTAATGCAATGTTTTTAACCAATTTATTCTTCAATTTAGAGTGAATTTAGAATGACACTTTTAGTTTTAATTTGTGAGGAAAAAAACAAGAAAATAACTACATTTTCAAGGAAGAAAAGAAAATGTTTAACTCTTAACATCCTTTAAAGTTACCTGTTATTTCCCTTAAATCAAAGACTGCTAAATATGTTTAATATTACTTTTAAACAAAGGCTATCATTTGGGGTGGATTAGGAAAACAAAAATGACTTCCAGACGGATGGAATAAGGCGGTAAAGGATGTTAAGAGTTAATATGCAAACAGGACTGTTTTTTTTTTATACACATGTCAAAGGTTGAAGAAAGGTTAAAGTGTAAAGAATATCAAGATATCAAGAATATAAAGAAAAGATTCAATTGTTAAAATAATTTCCTCCAAATCAAGAAATTAATCATAAAACATTAAAAAATTTGGGCCAAAAAATAAAAATCAAACAAAAAAGGAAACTGAAGAGAGATTTGTAGATAATTTGAATATACAAAAAAATGTACTTACTTATCCACATCTACAGATAAATTTTCTGAATAGGTGGAAACTTCATTAGGAAGCTGAAAAAAAAGAACAAAAACAAAATAATGAAGATGACCAGTGGAAAAAAAAAAAAAATCAGTAAAATAAGATTTACCAAAAGTTGAATTCATGTACTACATTTCAATAGGACTTATTTACTTACTAAGCAATATAAGAAAATGAGTCAGGCCAAAAGTTATATTAGTGGGGGAACCCAGTGAGAATCAAACTCAGTGCACTAATAAAAGTAAAAAGTAAGGTCGTCGGGGCGGCCTTATGTTGGTATCGGCCAGACAGCGAGGGAGTCTATCCCCTTTTCACTAGCGCTAGACCAAGGAGATTATCTTAGCATCCGAGGTGGAGCGCCACACCTACCATCAGCTCCTCACTTTACCACACATATCCCTGTGCTACTCATTCGCTGAGTTGGCGAGGGCCGGTATCGAACCAAGAACCTTGTGATTCCTAGCCGAACACTCTACCGACTGAGCTAAACCAGCCCTAGCTTGTAAATTGTTACTCTAGAACAGACACCTCAGATATTTACAAAGCTTAACATAGTTTTTCACATGATTGAGTGCTAGGAAAATTCAGTCTCAGAAAATGAAATCATGGAAAATTTGGTCATAGAAGTGCTAAATACTATTAATACCTGGGTGTCCCATCATGGTGTAATAGTTAAAAAGCTAGTCTCGCTACTGAAAAGTGAGTTCAATCTTTGCTGGATGCTCCATACTTGCACCCTTGTGTCACATCCTACCCATCTTGTAGATCCATTACAACTGAATAGCAAGTTCGATTCATTAATAATGATTTAGCTTAACCATCACTCTAGAACAGACACCTCAGATATTTACAAAGGTTAACTTAGTTTTTCACATGATTGAGTGCTAGGAAAATTCAGTTCCCAGAAAATGAAATCATGGAAAGTTTGGTTATAAAAGTGATAAATACTATTAATACCTTAAATGCTTTTGTTTTTACATTTGAAGTAACTTTATATAATATTTATATAGAAGGATACACTTGATTGAAAATTTGGTCTCTGTTAGGGAGACCTAACAAAAATAGAGTTGCTCCCCTCGATCAGTAGGGGACTGTTGGGAATCTGGAAGTGGGGTTTCTGCCATGTCACTTTTGGATTGAGTTTGGTTCTGAGTGGAAGCATGTGCACGCACGGTTGAGCTAGTTAAGTCACTTTTAGGGTAGAAGCATTCTCTACCCCGTATTAACTCTTAACATCCTGTTGAGAATTTTCTAAATCCAG
Source organism: Doryteuthis pealeii (assembly GCA_023376005.1). Taxonomy (NCBI): domain Eukaryota; kingdom Metazoa; phylum Mollusca; class Cephalopoda; order Myopsida; family Loliginidae; genus Doryteuthis; species Doryteuthis pealeii. Next base: position 89,006,798 of record CM042148.1, on the reverse strand, counting down.
AGCCCCATTCCTTAAGTATTTATCAAAAAAATGGCTAAAAATGTCCTTTTCATTTCAAGTTACCTGTTATTTCCCTTAAATCAAAGACATCTAAATATGTTTATTATTACATTTAAACAAAGGCAGTTTGGGGTAGATTAGCAAAATGAATGTGACTTTTGGCCAGGCGGAATGAGGCGGTATAGGACATTAAGAGTTAAATAAAACCTTGTTAATTTTCCAACAATCTGGTCTTGCATTATCATTCAGTCTTCTATCTGTATGTAAAAACATAACAGTCTCAAAATTGGGTTAAATTTTCAGACTATTATAGGATAACCACTAAAAAATCGAACTCACTCCATTAGTGAATGGTTTTTAATCTTATTAACTATCACTCTACAGCTGGTAACCTATAACATCTATATTGTAAGTGTTATTGTCAAGATATTTTTTATGTAAGAAAGCAGAAGAAACCTTGTGATCAGATTTAAAACAATACATTTCATGATGAATAATTTAATACATAGAAGATTAAGATATTAAAATTGATAAAAATGGGAAGTCAAATTAAAATTTCCATGAATGTGACATTCTGAAAAGGTTTGTTGATTTTTATTATCACTAGATCAGGGGCGATAACTGTGAAAGAATTTGGAATTATTAATAGAACAATTCAGACTGAGGTAGAATTTTGTCATTATTGTTTTGAACAGTGGGCACCCAATTATTCTTCAAGTAAATGTCACATAAGGAAATTTTCATTTTTTCAATGCCTTTCACCTATCCACATATCAAAATGACAAGTTCATTTGGCAGAAGAAATATTTTTTGCATGTATTTGACTAAACCAGTCGGTCCCAATATCTATCACCATAAAAATGGGTAATTATGAACTTTTTTTTAGTAAATTATGGTGTCCCAGAAAAAAACAGAACCCACAAATTTTGTAATAAAACTGTTAATTTTCCCATTAAACAAATAAATTAGGGTTAGGGTTTAGGGTTAGTTTAATGGGAAAATAAATAAATAATTTGGGTTCTGTTTTTTCTGAACAGAACCCAAATTATTTATTTATTTTCCGATTAAACTAGCCCTAACCCTAAATCCTTATTTGTTTAATGGGAAAATTAATAGTTTTATTACAAAATTTGTGGGTTCTGTTTTTTCTGGGACACCATAATTTACTAAAAAAAGTTCATAATTACCTAAAAATGCATTGAATTTTTTTTTGGGGGTGTGTGTGGTTTATCTGAATGACGTAAGAAACACAAAAAAAAAAAAAAGTTATGAATGAAAAATGGATACATACTGGTCCTCGCAAATTTACAAGTTCCTGTCGTAATTGTTTGATAAACGTATCTTGTGATTGGATCTTGCGATGTAAAACTTCATTAAACTCCATCAATTCACCATGCATTTCAGCAACCTGAAGAAAATAACAGACAACTTGCTTAGTTGGATTTTACGGCATGTCAACTCTTGTTGGGTTATTTTATGCTGAAGACGTTTTTATTTCTATTTATTCTTGATGGGTATTCAACATTTTTTCCAAACTCATTTTTTTTCTATTTATATTTTAAAGTTGTTTAGAAGAGAAAGCAAAAACAATAAACAAAAAAAAAGAAGATTTTTTCTTCTTTTTTTTGTTTATTTGTCAAGCAATAAAAGAGTAATTTTAGATAATTGATGATTAAAATAGAAAATAATAAATTAAAAATTAAAAATGATTATTAAATTATTAAAAATGAAGATCTAATATTTGATCATTAAAAATGATTAAAATATTTGATCATTAAAAATGATTAAAATATTTGATCATTAAAAATGATTAAAATATATGATCATTAAAAATGATTAAAATATATGATCATTAAAGATGATTAAAATATTTGATCATTAAAAATGATTAAAATATTTGATCATTAGAAATGATTAAACTATATGATCATTAAAAATGATTAAAATATTTGATCATTAAAAATGATTAAACTATATGATCATTAAAAATGATTAAAATATTTGATCATTAAAAATGATTAAAATATTTTATCATTAAAAATGATTGAAATATTTGATCATTAAAATTGATTAAAATATATGATATATGTTCTTAATAACAATTAGGTTCATTTCAAATAATGTGCAAGCAAAATTAAGAACACATTTTATGAATACCCATCAAGAAGTGAAACAAACAAGGGGAGGTTACTCTCATTTATGTAGCTAATGTTCAGATTACCATTTGATTCACTGATTTGTTTTCTATGTTGGTAACTGTTAGTGACCCCCCCCCTTCCACACACATCTATATATTAATATTCGTGTTCCTTAAAAGTATAATCATTGTCATCTTGCAACACTCTCTGGTTACAAATGAGACTGTCCAAATCGTCTAGGATGAAATGCAAAAAATGTAAATCCTAATTATCTGGTGTTGCTTATCCACCGAATTCTTGTTTCTTGTGAGTGTCGTCACCTCAGCAAATAATGGACCATTCCGTTTTTATTATAAAGAAAGAAAGTGAAGAAAAAGAATACTATACAGAAAAAATATAAGAAGATAGAAAAAGAGCAGAGGAAAGATAGAGAGAGGAGGTAAGCATACGGAAGGGATAATGCTAATCTGTTTCAATCAAACATAATGAAAAGATGAAAAGAAAAAAAGAAAAAAAAAAGAGTGAGACAGAAAGAGTTAAATCAAAATTATTATACTTTTTACACATTGAACTATTCTGCAGTAGCTCTTAAGTATCAAATATTGTAATAATTAAATTATCATACAGGTCCTGCTAGTCAAAATCAATCCACACTGATAATCACCTGTATAAGCTTTTTTTCATATTCAGAAGCTTCATGGCTATAATCAATGCTGGTTTTTGGAGGTGGAATCACTGGTTGTAACTCATCTAAATGGATCCCCAATGATCCTAAAATGTTCAATAAAACAAAAATAGAAAACATGAATTTATTTTCTTAAACAGCAAATATTCAAACGTCACACATTTTACTCAAAAAAAAAGAAAAAAAAGAAGAAAAAAAAAAAAAAAGTCCTGCATTATCAATTTTGTAAGAAGTAAACAAATTCAACAATAAATGAATTTGATAAGTGTCTGAACCCAAAGTGCAAATGAAGTCTCTTTTACAAACAAAATGATGCTATTTTTTGTTTTTGTTTTTGTGAGAGGCATGAACTCAAAATGAACTTCTTACAGTCAGATTTATGAAAACAATGTACTTTTATACATTTACCAACTTCCGCACAAGTAGGATGTGACACAAGGTCAATTTCTTACGCAGAGTTTAACAGGTTTGAATTCAGAGTTTTCCTTCTCCTAGACTGGTTGCCTAACCAAAATCAAAGAGCCCAGTCTTCTTTACTATTTACCCATAGCTGGAGGGAGAGTAGAGGAATTCATACCTTTCCCAAAGGTATTAGCACAATATGAAATGCAAACAGCATCGCCAAGGATTTGAACTTGAGTCGACAAGTCCATTTCCTATGACTCTAACCATTACACCATTCAATGTATTTATAGAATCTTGACCCCCCCCCCCAAAAAAAATGAATAAAACAAATTAAACTCCATCAATTCACCATGCATTTCAGCAACCTGAAGAAAATAACAGACAACTTGCTTAGTTGGTTGGTTGGTTGGATTTTATGGCATGTCAATCCTTGTTGGGTTATTTTATGTCAAAGACGTTTCAAATCTTCTTGAGTAGAAGTACAATAATGATACTGTTATGAAGTGAATCAGTCTCTGGATAAAAGACTTTATCTTAGTCGAGTGTAGTAGCGGACTGCTTATTACTGAGGTAATCCTATTTTTATAGTATTACCTCATTTACATATGATATTACAGACACAAAAATGGTTGACAGATTTTAGCAATCTGAAATCAAAGATAATTATAATAATGAAATTTATTGTGCACAGTGCTCAGGTGCACCACAACTTATCAAAGTGTCATGTCTAGTACACAGAATAATGTATTAGTGTCAGGAACATGAATAGCGTACAGTAATAATATACATATATGTGTACAGTGTCAGGTGCACCACAACTCATCAAAGTTTCATGTCTAGTACACAGAATAATGTATTAGTGTCAGGAACATGAATAGCGTACAGTAATAATATACATATATGTGTACAGTGCTCAGGTGCACCACAACTCATCAAAGTCTCATGTCTAGTACACAGAATAATGTATTAGTGTCAGGAACATGAATAGCGTACAGTAATAATATACATATATGTGTACAGTGCTCAGGTGCACCACAACTCATCAAAGTCTCATGTCTAGTACACAGAATAATGTATTAATGTCAGGAAATGAACAGCGTACAGTAATAATATACATATGTGTACAGTGCTCAGGTGCACCACAACTCATCAAAGTCTCATGTCTAGTACACAGAATAATGTATTAGTGTCAGGAACATGAACAGCGTACAGTAATAATATATATGTATGTGTGCGCATGCGTGTATATATGTGTGGATGGGAGTATCAGATATAGTGTTTCTTTCAAACAAAGATAAAGAATGCTATAAACCAAATCTAAATATGAAATTTATAATGGGTTATTAAAAAAAAGGAAGAGGAATAAAAAAAAGAGAGCTTGCCTTCAGCTTTTGGTCCTTCTTTTCTCAATAACTGGACAGCATTGACATATTTCTTCAATTGGTGCCGTAATAATTCATTCTCCCTAAAATAGGATTATAAAAATATTTTGATAAACTTTTACATCATAGAATTAATACATTTAGGTCAGAACTGAATGTTATTTCTAACTACAAAATTGAAATAGAAATGTTTTTTTCTGTTTGTATTAAAAAACGGACCATATTACCTTTAGGCACCCCTTTTTGATCTCGATTAAGAAAGGACATGTTTTTCATTTACACCGTCAATATCCGGTTGTTTGTTAGGAGTTAGGGTTGGGGCTAGGGTTAGGGGTTAGTTTTATAATTAAAAAAAAAAAAATCTAAAAATCGTCTGTTAAAACAACCGGATATTGACAGTGTAAATCAAAAACATGTCCTTTCTTAATCGAGATCAAAAAGGGGTGCCTAAAGGTAATATGGTCCAAAAATACTTTAAAATATTATCAGAATCTTATGTCTTTATCGTAAAAGTACAGAAATTACAATGTATTTTCCAATAGATTTCATATGTAGACTTTAAAAGAAATTCACTTATAGACTAACTAGAAGTGGCTATCCAGCATCACCTGGGTAGAGGGGGGGACCAAAAAACCATGTTGTAATAGTTAGCAAGTTAGTCTCACAGATCCATTATTATTATGTATATTCTAATTTTTTAGATATCTTCATGAATATAAATCAAATCTTCACAAGAATAAAAAAACCGGTATACATATTTACTTTGTCGTTAATTGCTTTATTTTGCTAGTTTCATCTGGCCATACATACACACCAACTGACCTTTTATAGATTTCTTTTTTCAAATATGCATTTGAATGATCTGATACTAAAGCTTAAAATTGCCAAATTTTAACTGAATAATTATTCTAAAATGAATAACATTATTATTTAAACAAAAATATATATATATATATATATTTTTACTTTTGTAAGGACTGAATCTTGCAGTTGTCTTTTTCCTGAAGAACAGACATTTTTGTGTTAACATCCTTGAGTTCTACCCGAAGTGCAAGCGCTGTCTCCTGCTCCTGAGATAAAAGGGTTTGTAAAGACCTGAAAAGTAAAAAGAAAAAAAAAAAAAAAATGATTGCTCAAAGATATTTTTTTAATGAAACATAGAAATTAAATCCATTCCAATCTAACCAGTTTAGATTACATATTATAACTGAAAACATGAAATAAGAGTATATAATAGCAATACTAATAATAGTTAATAAAAATAATAATAGTAAGAAAGTAAAGGTCTGCCTTTGCACATTCTTCTTACAATCTTAGATGGGGCTCCTTAGCCTTGGTTGGCAATCAATATAGGACAAGTAAAAGTCTGTTATAAAACCTCCTTTGCCTAGCAGCTATACCTCATTCCAAGGAAATCAAATTTGTTGGACGAGTTCAACTTTCTTATAGAGGAAATATCTTCCCTTACAACACAAAGTACACATTCATGGTTGTATATTTTTTTACTAAAAAGATTCAAAATCTAATAACTATGGTAAAAATTCAAGGAAGAAGAAAATATTTAAGTAAATATTGCTTTTAATATTTCAATATTTACACATTTAAATTTTTCATTAGATCTATAAAAATAAAACAAATTTTATCCTCACCTGTTCTGCTCTTCCACTTGGTCTTTTCTCAGCATCATAGTGACAATAGCCTGTTTTAATTCATCTATAAAAAAAATATTGAAAATCTCTTTAAAAAAAAGAAAAAAAAATATTAAAAAATATTATCTTAACTAAAATGCACATACCAGTTCTGCAAATAACTACACACCTACAACACACAAACACAAACACACCTACAACACACACACACACAATTTAAAACAAATTTTTAGCACCATTTTTTTAGATACTTTTACATTAGGATAGCTAAGTTTTCTTTATACAACCCCCCCCCCCAAAAAAAAACCCAAACAACTTATATGTACAATAGAGTAAATAACCATATTCTAAATTGAAGAATTCTTTGCAAGACTGACCGTGTAAAAAAGAAAAAAAAGAAGAAAAAAAGAAAGAAAGCAAAATAATTCTAAGAATTAAAAAAATTAAAATTTGAGACATTAAAAGTTATGAATCATAAAAAATAGATATAGATTATTAGATCATATAATAAAAGAAAGAAAGAAAAGAAACTGTAAAAACACAAGGAAAATCACATTAAAATAAGTGGACCATATTACCTTTAGGCACCCCTTTTTGATCTTGATTAAGAAAGAACATGTTTTTCATTTACACTGTCAATATCCAGTTGTTTGTTAGGGTTAGGGGTTAGTTTTATGATTTAAAAAAAATCTAAAAATCGTCTGTTAAAACAACCGGATATTGACGGTGTAAATGAAAAACATGTCCTTTCTTAATTGGGATCAAAAAGGGTGCCTAAAGGTCATATGGTCCAATTAAGTATTTGTGTCTTTAATTATGAGTATAGAAGGGCCAAGAGACCATGATGACTGATGTCCCTTTAATCAGGGAATGCATCTCTTTGATGACGAGAACGTGTAGAGTAGCGTCCCCTTAGAGAAGTATTCAATCTGAGATTGCGATAAAATTTTCGTCTGCTTTTTATTTTAAAAACGAATCAAAATTTTAGTCTAAGTCGAAAAGTAGTAACATAATGAGCATCAGTAAAAAAAGCAAAATAATATTACATATGTAACTTATCTTTAATACATTTAAAACGATTTTTACGGTCAATTTTGATCCAATATCATCTAAAGATGATCCAATATCATCTAAAGATGACTTAAAATCCATGTTTACAAAATAAATTTCACCCTCCCAATTGAAAAAAAATACCAAAAATCAGAGAATTATCAGATTTTAATGAAACTTTCAGTGTTGATTTATCAATGAATGAATTTTATAATGTATCAGTTATTTTTTTTCAAAACATTTTTGATTTAAAATATGAGTATCATAATGTTAAGTTTAAAATGTCATATTATTAGATTTTAAAAACTACTTTAGTATCAATTTCTAATAATTTTTTGTCGAAAAATCTATTGAAAATTTAACCCCCCACCCCATAAACAGAACAAATATTGATGTATAATTTTTTCTTTTATAAGATAATAGCCAATTAAATAATTATCGAAATGAATAAAAAGAAAAAAAATCTCCAAAAATTATTTTTTTAGTTTTTATTTTCATTTTATTATCCGATTTTTGGTACTTATTTTCTGCCAGAGTATCATCCTTAAAATTTTTTTTTTTCCTTCTATTAACACCTTTTGTCTTTTTATTTATACTGTAATTAGTTTAAACTTTATAGAACCCCACCGATATTTTGCGCCCCAAAAAATAAGGGGGGGGGGAGAGTCAAAGTTAAGTGACCTGAAAAAAAAAAAAAAAAATCAGAAAGTTTGAAATAAAATTCATTCATTGATAAATCAACACTGAAAATTTCCTTAAAATCGGATAATTCCCTGTTTAAAAAATAAAGGGGGGGGGGGTTTTTTTTGTAAAAACACGGATTTTTCGACAAATTGGATATACCTAATGTAAACAGACTGTGACACCCCTCTTTCGCTAACAAACGAGCAGGATTTTATTGATCTTGACTTTTGTGGAGAGTTGTGGAGAGTTAATAATGAAATAAGAATTTCTTACTTGTAGTCATTTCTTTATGACTTTCTTCCTGCACATTGCCTCCATCTCCTTCTGTCCTGTAACCATGACTACAAATAAGACATGCACAAAATATATAAATCAAAAACTCATTTTTTTATTGCATTTACTTTTATTTCTATTATACTTTATGTAAAGATTTTAATATTAAGTTTTTTTGGTGCCGTTATAGTATGTGGCCTACCTCAGTAAGAATATATTTATAGATATAAGTAGTAGGCAATTTATTGAAACTAATCATTTTTCATATATATTCAATTTCAAGAAATGCAATTCAGTCATAAGCTGTATATAGTAATTAAGAATAATTAAAAAAGAATTTATCCATAATTTACATGAATCAGAGATCTATTTAATTCTAAAATTCTGAACTAGGGTTAGTGTTAGGGGTTAGGGTGAGCAGTTATTATTATAACCTTATAATATGCTTTTTATAGTAGGCCACATACTATAAGAGAGACATGATTTTGTAGGCCACATTCTATAATGGTACATTTTTTTTTGTTTGACTCCAATTAAAATTTATTTTAATTTTTACAATTTTTTTTAATGAAATATTAAAAAAAAATCTTTCTAGTATTTTTAGGCAGAACTATTTTTCATAAGTAGATAAATAAACTTTTACAAATGATACCTTACATTCATTTACAAGGTGTGTCATAAAAGTATTGAGATTGAAGCTGTTTACCAAGATAGAAATGAACAATGAATGGAACGTTAATTTTTTTCAGAATACAAGGTGTGTCATAAAAGTATCGATATTGAAGCTGTTTACCAAGATAGAAAGGAACAATGAATGGAATTTTTTTTTTTTCAGAATACAAGGTGTGTCAGAGTAGCCTATTGTCGGTATCAGCCAGACAGTGGAGTCCATCCCCTTTTTGCTAGCGCTAGATCAGATTACCCAATCTGTGCCACTTATGTACTGAGTTGGCTGTGACCAGTATTGAACCTGGAATCTTGCAATTCCAAAGTGGTTGCTCTACCAACTCAGCTAAACCAGCTCCATCTATATAATCCAAGATAAAATAAAGAATGAAGGTCTTTTTTTTTTTTTTCATTGAATAAGTTATAAATCATGGATTGATAAGTGTTGAACAATGGATCCGCCAAAATGTTAATATCAAGAATTACAAAGAGGATGAATTGTCCAAAGCATTTCTGACATGAGAGAGAGAGAGAGAGAGAGAGAGAGAGAGAGAGAGAGAGAGAGAGAGAGAGAGATAGCGATAGAGAGATAAAGAAGATAGACTGAAGAGAGGAAAATAGTGAATGGATGAGAAAGAGAGAGAGAGAGGAAATAGTGAATGGATGAGAGAGAGAGAGAGAGAGAGAGAGGAATGATGAGAGAGAGAGAGAGAGAGAGAGAGAGAGAGAGAGAGAGAGAGAGATCGAAAGAAAAAAAATAGAGAGAGATAGCGATAGAGAGATAAAGAAGATAGACTGAAGAGAGAGGAAAATAGTGAATGGATGAGAAAGAGAGAGAGAGGAAATAGTGAATGGAAGAGAGAGAGAGAGAAAAAAATAGTGAATGGGAGAGAGAGAGAGAGAGAGAGAGAGAGAGAGATTGGTACCTGTCATTATTGCTGCCTTTCTGTGCCATGACTAAAGCAAATGCTGCATTTTCTACATCAGTACCAGACAAATTTGCAAAATCATGTGAAGCCACTGCAAAAAAAAAAAAAAAATAAATAAAAAATTACAAACAAAAATTAAATATTAAATTTTATTTCAATATGCAAAAATTCTCGACATAATAAAAAATAGTTTCTAATTATAATAGTTAATTGTATTAATAGTCTTGAGAAAAAGAGTGATCTTAAATTTATCTATCTACCATCTCTTCATTTAATTTAATTTAATACTCGTGTTCCTTAATTGCATGACCGTTATCATCTTGGAACACCCTCTGATTAAAAATGAGACCATCCAAATTGTCCAAGATGAAATGCAAAAATGTAAATCATCTGGTGTTGCTTATCCACCGAATTCTTATTTCTTATGAGTGTTGTCACCTCAGCTAAATAATGGACCATTCCATTTTTATCATAAAGAAAGAAAGAAAGAAAGAAAGGGAAGAAAACGGACATGCTACACAGAAAAAATATAAGAAAGAAAGAAAGAAAGAGAGTAGGGGAAAGATAAAGAGAGGGTGTGAGTGCGTGGAAGTGATAATCGAACATACTGAAAAGATGAAAAGAAGGAAGGAAAGAAAAAAAAAAGAGTGAGAGAGAGAGAGAGAGAGAGAGTTAAATCAAGATTATTATACTTTTTACATATTTAACTATTTTACAATAGCTCTTAAGTAAACATATCAAATATTGTGATAATCAAATTATCATACTGTGATTTATCAACAGGTCCTGCTAGTTAATACTATTTTACAATAAGAAAAGGACAGGAAGGAAAATCAGAAAGATAGAATAGGTTTGTAAGTATACAAATGGCAATGTGTGTGTGTAAAAAGAATTAGTGTATGTTCATCTTTCCTTGGTCCTATAACCTGGCTTGGTTGTGAAGGTGCTACTCATAGCGTGTCTTGGGCAGGAATAGTCTAGTAAGCCCATCCCTCTCCAGGTCTACAACTGGTTTTGGACTATAAGACCTTTAGGCACCTCTTTTGTTTTGCTGATTAATAAGTACATTTTTTCATTTACACCGTCAACATCCGGTTGTTTGTTAACAGATGATTTTTAGAGTTTTTTTTTAAATTATAAAACTAACCCCTAACCCTAACCCTTAACAAACAACCAGATGTTGACGGTGTAAATGAAAAAAATGTACTTATGAATCAGCAAAGCAAAAGGGGGTGCCTAAAGGTCATATGGTCCCCGGTTTCAATTTAGAATTTTCCTTCTCCTAGACTGATTGCCATACCACAGTTAAAGAGCCCAGTTTTCCCTACTTACCCATAATTAGAGAGAGAGAATAGTTGGATGCATACCTTGAGTAAGCTGAATCTAATTTCTCACCAGGAATCATTTGAAGTACTTCCACAGATCCATAAGGAATTCTCATAACTAGACACAGATTTATTCTGACAAGTGGCCTCATCTTAATTGTTGTCATCATATTTCAGACATTGTACCCTCCAACCAATTCAGGTATCTGTTGTAGTCAGTAACTTTCTGAGAAGAAGGCCAGAGGGTACAACAACTAAAATGTGACTATGATAACAACTAAAATGAGGCCACTAATCTGAATAAATCAGTATATATGTTGTAGAGGAGTTAACAACCCTGTGTGTGGAAGGGGTTATCAGGTATAGTGTTGGTGGATTACAGGAAGCATCCGAAAGTCATGTGAGCTCACATGACTTCGGAAACATTTTTTCACACACAGAGTTACCGAGCATGGAATAAACTGCCTGCAACTGTTGTAGGCTGTTGAAACACTGCATATTTCAAAGCCTCCATGCTTCCTGTAATCCACCCTCAGAAATTCAGACTAAAAAGGAAGCAGTTGGTTTACAACTTACAAATTTAGCCTTTTTTTTTGTTGCCAAAACAAATACCTATCTGATTTATAATGAAAATATATACTTGAAACAAGTTAATAAGAGATCAATTTTACCTGACTGATGAAGTCCACTAGAATCTCCATCCCCACCCCACTTTGTTCCAAATATTCCCCCTCAGATGTCATTGGAATCAGAGGCTGCTTACAATATCTGCAACAAAAATGGAAAAATCTTTTTTAGCAAGCAAACAGATATACAACACAGGATAAAATCTACATATTAATACGCTTGTTCCTAAATCTTGCGTCTGTTATCATCCTGCAACACCCTCTGGTTAAAAATGACACCGTCCAAATTGTCCAAGATGCAATGCAAAAATGTGAATACAGATTATCTGGTGTCGCTTAATTGCAGATTTCTTATTTGTCCCATTTTATTTCCCCCAAATTTTAAAAATGAAACATTCCAAATGATCTTGTGTCGCTTAAATGCCCAATGTAAAATTAAAATGAATTAAAAAAAAAAAGAAGTTACATGTTTGTTTTATTTGTAATATTAAAATTGTGAATTAAAGAAGATATTTTGGTAATTTTGGTTGGATTTATATCTAATCAAATTGCAAATCCTCATTTCTGGCTTAAATAGCTCGTCTTGATTTTTGTTTTGTTTTGTGGAAATTCCACGGGTCCTGCTAGTGATAGATAAATGAGATAAAGATCATTATCTTACATAACAATGAGCACATGTCTGCATGTAACCAAAACTATGTCAGCACCAGCACAATCACACAGATTTCTAATAAGCATGCCGTAGCCTGGCACAAGTCCAAATTAAAAAAAAAAATTAAAAAAATTGGGAAAAATTATTTCTCCAATTTAAAAAAATAGGAAGGGCTTATCTGGTTTGTAAATCAGCATTTAAAATCCATAAAGAATTTCATTACCAATTATCAAATTCATGAACATTAATGATGCACAAAGTCCTCGGATAAATTCTATATCATATAATAATGAAATTTATTATGTATAGTGCTCAGGTACACCACAGCTCATCAAAGGCTCACGTATAGTATATAGAATAATGTAGTAATGTCAAGAAATGAATAGTGTACAATGATAATATACATGCATATGTGTGTATGTGTGTGTGTGTGTGTGTGTGTGTATGGAGGAGGATATCAGGTATAGTGTTGTCAAATTACAGGAAGCATGGAGGTTTTGAAAGAAGCAGTGTTTTGGCAGCCTACAATGGGTGCAGGCAGTTCATTCCATATCTCAGCAACTCTGAGCTTGAAAAATGTTTCCAAAAATCAGTCAACATCTTTCTCCAGAATCTGATCCTCAATTTTTAGGGTGGATATCTTCTATGTTGATGATTATAATTCAAATAACAAATCTTTGAGAGACATTTTCAGTTCCTTAGACAAAGCTGAAAAATTTTCTCTCATTTTTACTCTAGAGTTATATATAATATGTAATTATGTGTATTTAAACAACAGATAACACATGAAAATGAAAATGTAAATACAAAAAAGAAAAGCATAACAACATCATTCAAGATAGCGTCTGATGTTGCTTGGGCAGATTTGACCAGCGGTTTGTCCATCTTTGGTTTGCCTCGGCAGTCATTTGTGTGACTTCAGCTTTCATTGGCTTGACCTGTATGTTTGAACTCCGAAAATTCGTGTGACAACTGAGGCCTTTTTTTACTCAAATTTCTTGTTTGAACTCTGAATTGTTTGAGTTCAGAGTCATTTGAGAACAGAGGTTCCACTGTATGGTAATTTGTTTATGCAATCAACAAAAAAAAAAAAAAAAAAAAAAAAGAAAAAAAAAGAAAAGAAAAAAAAAAAAAGAAAGAAAGAAAAAAATGACTTACTTTCCATCCATTTCTAATGAACTCCCTGACCCTTGACTCAGTCTTCTTTCTGCTATTGATGACACTGGGGCTAAATATGTATCATCCCCAGCTAAATCATCAGATGTGAGATGATTGAGAGTCCGCGGCTTTCAACGGTGGCTTTTGCCAAATTTGAATATTAATCCTACTTCTGATGGTGAAGAATTTTTATGATTATCATCATTGTTCTTCGTACTCTGTTTATTTGTCTGGATTGTAGCTGGACTTGAATTGCCAGATGATTTTGTGAGAGGAGAATCGACTTGTTGATAGCCATTGAAATGTAAATTGTCCTTATTGGCTAAATAGCTGGGTGAATCAAGACTTGATTTGGCGGATATGTCAAATGAATCATTTTGCACAGAGCACGGGGAAGAACTGATGGAACTAATTTGATCGTCGTCATCATCACTGAAAGTTACAATGTTGGCAAGTTTCTTTCTTTTCTTTTGTCTCTTTTTCTCTCTGAAAATTGAAAGAAAAATTATTTAGAAGTAGTAAATTTTTAGTTTTATTTGTATTATTCTGACTATTGATCAGTTAAAATGGTGTAAAATAAACAGTATATAATAATAAAGATGCGGACAATAGCCTGAGAAATCAAAATTGTACAAAAATTTACTATTTCTATGAATTTTTGAGATGAGGCTTGATAATTAGTATTTTTTGTATTATTCGGACTATTGTCCTCATCTTTATTGTTATTTGTCCAACGTTTTGGCTGATGTACCCTCCAGCATTAGGTTAGTTTCAAAGTTTCATTATGACTCCCGATTATGACAAGGTTCCCGAGTCTGACAAAAAATACCTGAAGAAGGCCGGAGGGCACATCGTCCGAAACATTGTACAAATAACAATGAAGATGAGGACAATAGTCTGAATAATACAAACAATACTAATTATCAAGCCTCATCTCAAAAATTCAGAGATAGTAAATTTTTGTACAATTTTGATTTCTCAGGCTATTGTCCTCATCTTTATTATTATATACTGTTTATTTTACACCATTTTAACTTGAGTTATTTTCTTAATTCTTAAATCCTGATTTTATGTTGTTGTTTTTTATTTTACACCATTTTCCAAAGCTGCTTAACATTTGTAATGTCTTTAATGGATGTTTCTTTCAAAAATTCACCAATTAAAATATTTTAAATATAACATTTTCTAAAAAACACACTCCAATACTAATTTTAATTTACAAACTTCCTGACCAATACTTGTTTGTAGTATTTGGATTTCTCGAACTATTGTCCTCGTCTTTATTGTTATATACAAACGTTTCGGCTGATGAGCAGTCTGGCCTTCTTCAGATGTTTTTTTTCAAATTCAGGAGCCTTCATGTTGTAATAAACTGTTGAAGGCTTCCTTCAACAGTCCAAATAAATTCCAAAATTGGATCTTGTTTCTGGTTTTAGTTTTCAATTGAAATTTTCAAGCAAGATTTTAAACAAATAAAAAAAAAACTGACAAGTTTATTAACACAAAAACATTTCAATAAATAATGAAGTTGCCACTGACCACTGGGTGCAGGTTTATTTGTTGCCATCACAGGTTGAATGTCTGGTGTGGTTTCTGGTTTGATTTTCTCTGATGTGAGGGCCAATGGAATTGCAGAGGTAATTGGAGCATTTATTTCAGGACTGTCTATGGTTAAGGCAAACAATATTGAGCCAAGACCTGAAAATTACAAACAAAAAGAAGACAATGAAAATTGGCAAATAATAATCTTTTTTTTTAATCAAATAAACTGATAGAAAATAAAACAGCAAAACTCTGAATATGCATTTCCATTTATTCAAGACTAGAAGCGGCTACCCAGCATCACATGGGTAGAGGGTGAGGGACCCCCTCCTTTGGTGTGTTGATTTGTTTACTTTAGAGATTTACAAATGCTGGACATTTTTAAGTAGATTTTCAATGCTATTTTTATCCATATTTTAATTTTAAATATCTTTGAATATAAATCAAATCTTCATAGATTTTGCACAAAAAGCAAGAACTGGTGATATTTAATGTGTATATATATTCACTTTGTCGTTAATTGTTTTTATTTTCGTAGTTTCATCTGGAAATTCATACATACATACACACCAACTGCCTTTTATATATGTATAGTTAGATTAAATATACCATTAATACAACTTGGATGACAGTAAATGAGCACATATTACTACTGCGAACTGTTCATGTTCCTGACACAACATTATTCTGTGTACTTGACATGAGACTTTGATGAGTTGTGGTGCACCTGAGCACTGTACAGAATAAATTTCATTATCATTATCATATATCAGACCAAAAAGGATGTCCCATCAGGGTGAAATGGTTAGTAAAGTATCCATTACTACTGAATAAGGAGTTCAATCATTGCTCCATACTTGCAACCTTGTGTCACATGGCAAACAGGTTGGGTAAATACCACCAGACCAAATACTAGACATGAGACTTTGATGAGTTGTGGTGCACCTGAGCACTGTACACAATAAATTTCATTATTATTATTATTTAAAAAAGTAAAAGGTTTTTTTTTCTTTCTATCCTTTCATGAATTGGGTCATTATGTGAATAACAAAAGTTGTCTACTCATGTGATCTTAAATCTAAAAATAGGAATATCATGCTTGAGCTGTTTAATAAATAACAAAAATTAAAGGAAGATTTTTTTTTTATATTAGTTTATTTGGAAAATAATGGTTGGTTTTATTATTCATTCAAAGGAAAATTAGCCATTATTTTCAAAAACCAAATAATTAACATGAAATTAATGATGATCTTAATTTGTTGTTTTATTAGTTAAAATAAAATTGGACAAAATGATATCATTGTTTTTGTTTTTTTAATGACAGATGTAAAAACAATTTATATTGTAAATTTGTAAAAAAAAAAAAAAAAAAAAAAAGAGATTTATGGAGTTTGTTTAATAAGAAACTATAAAGGATAATGAAACAATGGGAGTAAAAAAAAGTAAAAAAAATTTAAAAAATCCCAAAAAAAACAGACACTATATCAAAAACAGAAATATTATATTCTGAAAGATGCTCACACAACACACAGTGAGAAAGAAACACACTGAGAGAGAGAGAGAGAGAGAGAGAGAGAGAGAGATAACAATGAGGAAAAGAAAGAGTATATAAAAAATATAGAGGGAAAAAGACACTGAATGAGAGAAAGAGAGAGAGAGAGAGCGAGCGAGAGCGATAACTGAGAAAAAAAGTATAAAAATACAGAGGGTGAAACACTGAGAAAAAAGAAAGAGTATATAGAGGGAGAAAGACACTGAATGAGAGAGAGAGAGAGAGAGAGAGAGAGAGAGAGAGAGAGAGAGAGAGAGAGAGAACATTGATAAAAAAAAAGTTTAATGTAAGATAATAAAATGCAAAGGATTTACTAAAAAAATGATTTTCCTACCCGCTGCCATATTTGGTAGCATACTGCTTCTTTCCTGGTCCCGAAGAAATGCCCAATCTTCATAATACTGACTGGAAGACAGAAAAAACATAAAGAAGATGATAATAAACTGGAGGGATGCATACCATTAAAAGTGCAGTTGATAAGCATATCTAATCACTTACATTTTTGTAATAAGTAAGTAAAGTTGGTGGAGTGGCCTGTTGACGGTATCAGCCAGATAGCGAGGGAGTCTATCCCCTTTTCGCTATAGCATTAGACCAGGGAGATTATAGTTGCTGGGGCGGAGTGCCACAACTACCGTCAGCTCCCCACTTTACTAGTCAGATCAAATTACCCACGCTGTGCTACTCATTTGCTGAATTGGTAGCGACTTGTATAGAACGTGGAACCTTGCGATTCCTTAGCAGGTGTTCTTCCGACTGAACTAAGCCGGCCCCTTTAAGAGACTAAGATGCTTTGGTTTGGTTTCATTGTTTAAGGGCATATCAACCTTTGTGGGTTATTTAATGCCAAAGCCATACTTGTAGAAGAACAGAAGTGTTAATATTTAACCCATAGCTGGGAGGATGAGTGGTTTCAAACCTCTCCCAAGAATATTAGTCTGGAAGAGAATGTAGTAATGCAACTAGAGTTTGAACTCACTTACTACCATGTTGCAGTCAAGCATGTTAGCCCCTGTTACGTTTTTAAGGGCCATTCCTTGGCCTTATAACAGATGCGCATATCTGGTGGAATCCTTGATAAAGAGTCCGTCGACAATGTGAATCCTTTGGTTACTAAAGTGTTCTCAGTTACTGGTATAAAGTATAAGTCCTTCGAGAGTATTGGTACAGATCCGGCAATCCTATGTGTGTCCGTCCTCAAAGAGTGCAGTTTTAATTATGACCAATGTGGGGGTTTAAGTATTCTATCAGGCCAGTAGTATTGCTAGTGATTGGTTACAAGAGTCAATCACGTGACCTTGGCTAGTCTTGGTTTGGTTTGGTTTGGTTTGTTTGTTTTGTTTTACGGCATATCAACCTCAGTGGGTCATTTAATGCTAATAAAGTTTTGAAAACTGGAACCTCACCATCAGATAGAGTTTAACGTCATTCCCAGGACATGTAGACCCGCAGCCACCGCCTTCTAGCACCCATATGATAAAAAGTTGGCTAGTCTATAAATAGAGGTGGTATTTAGAGCACATCCTATATCCAAATAATCCCAACAGCCACAACACCACAAACACTTCACAGCAGACTAAGATTGGGAAGTGGATGAAAAGGATCATAAAACTGATAAATTTTCAATGAGTGAAGAAAGAAAGAAAAAAAAGAAAGAAAAGGTGTCATGAAGTCATGGTGAGAAACATTGGGGTGCAACCCATTTTCCCTTCCCCCAATATTATCCAAAGATCCAACCTGTTTAACATGTTGCACACCATCAAACCCCTTTGGTTGGATCCCAAGTTATATTAAGGCCACACAACCAGTTCTTGGAGTTATCCTAAATGGCTGGATACAGACAGACCCTACTTATGTGAAGAAAAAATGAAGTAAATCTGACAGTATGTAATATTGTAAAAATTGAAAAAACACAAGTCTCATAAATGAATGATGTTTATTACGCCTACGCTGCAGTGTTTTAGTCTGTTTAGATAGACCTTCATCAGGGCTTTTGTTGGTTTAAGGAAAAAATAAATTATTACTGAAAACTGAAGACTCACTGACTTTTGTTTTCAGTAATAATTTATTTTTTCCTCAAATCAATGAAAGCCCTGATTAAGATCTATCTAAACAAACCAAAACACTGTAGCATAGGCATAATAAACATCATTCATTTATGAAACTTATGTTTTTCAATTTTTTACAATATTACATATATATATATATATATATATATATATATATATATATATGTGTGTGTGTGTGTGTGTGTGTGTTGTGTGTGTGTGTGTATGTAAAATAGTACCTTAATATATCATCTTTCTCAATAATCATATGCATATATCTCTCTAAGGAATGCTCATTTAAAGATGCCCTCAACCAAGCTCGTCCTCTGCCCATTTCTGTGTTGACAGACTTCAACAACAGAAAACGTTGAAGTTCATGTTTTGTCAGATGCTCCTTCACATTCAGCCAAAAAGCTGAAATTAAAAAATAGAAAAGAAAAAAAAAACAATTAAAAATTTATCAATAAGGCAAAGGAATTTAATTTCCAGTCTTAAAAGAAAAAACAAAACTTTTATCCAAATATCTCATGAAAAGTTTTTTTTATTGTAACAAATGTTAATAATCATGTTGCTGTTATTTATATTTTTATTCTTGAATTTTGTTTCAAGTTTACTTTATGTTAAGCTGGTGAGTCACTTTCATGATCATCTGTATGATGCCCGTCTCCTCTCAAAGTCTTACAATTGCAGATTTGTGTGTTACTATCAAATGTTTTGAAATTAAATTATCAACAGTTAATGAACTCATAGTATCAAAAAATTATAATTGAAATTCTTATCAAAAATGTTCTCATATATATATATATTATATATATATAATTTCATGACTGGTTTTTAAGATCTCAACCATTGGACTCATCTGATGATTGGATTACCATGAAACTTCAAGTTATGAGTGTAAATCCATAATATTACCATTGATTATATATATATATATATATATATATAAGAAGATTTTTTGATAAGAATTTCAATTATAATTTTTTGATACTAAGAGTTCATTAACTGTTGATAATTTAATTTCAAACATTTAATAGTAACACACAAATCTGCAATTGTAAGACTTTGAGAGGAGATGGGCATCATACAGATGATCATATATATATATATAATATATATATATATATATATATATATAAAAATATTATTATTATCAAAAATTCTTATTATAATTGAAATTATTATCATATATATAACATCATTATCAAAAATTCAAAAAATTATCATAATTAAATTATTATTATAAAAAAATTCAAAAATTATCATAATTATTATTATAAAAAAATTCAAAAATTATTGCAATTAAATTCTTATTATCAAAAATTATTATAATTAAATTCATATCAAAAATCAAAAAATTATCGTAATTAAATTATTATCAAAAAATTATCATTGAAATTTACAAACTTTCAATTTTAAAACCAATTAGAATCTTGATTTTTTTTTTTTATATACAAAAAGTAAAATTGTTATTTTTATCTAGCATAATTGCCATATATTCAAAATTGCTCTGGAAGAACTTTATTTTTTTTGTATGATTTACAAGGAAAAAATTACCAGGATGTGTTTCCATTTCAGCAAACCGGGTCACCTTACTCAATCCAGTAATTTCTGTCACTTGTCTGAGGGAAAAAAAGTATACATATTGTTAAGAGAGTTTAAAATTTAGTACTTTATATACAGGCAAAAAAAAAAAAAAAAAAAAAAAATTGCTATTAAAAAAAGGATATATCTGAAGAATATGTATTTAACCAAACCCTTTTTCATAGAAGATGTGACACAAGGTTAAATTTTAAGCGGCGTAGAACAGGTTTGAATTCAGAGTTTTTTTCTAGACTGATAGTCATACCAAGGTTAAAGAGCCAGTCTGCCCTACTATTTACCCATAGCTGGAGGAGAATAGTTGGATGCATATCTTTCCTCAGAGCATTGGTGCTATGTGTAATGCAAACAGCCTCATCCAAGATTTGAACTTGGTCAGACATATCCATTTCATACAACAATGAACACACATTTTTGTTTGTTTGTTTGAGAAATAGAATTTTTATTTCTCAAACAAACAAAAATGTGTTGATAAGACAGTGCACAACAAAAATTTCATAAAATGTGTTCTTAATAACAATTAAGTTCATTTCAGATAATGCGCACGCACAATTTTATGTTAGGAATTTGGCCAACTAAAATTCAGAATTACCCATCAATGAATACATTTTTGAGGTTTTATTCAAAATTCCATGCATGTTTGTTTTTAAAACTCCAGCAACAATTTATGCAAACACACACACACACACACACACACACACACCTGATTCAGTCATGAGTAAAAAAAAAAAACAAATTGAATGAATTTACTTACTTAAGAGCTGATAAAGCTTTATTGCTATATCGCAGTCCATACTGCAACACAGCCTCCCAAGCTGCACACAGACAGGATACTCTATATAAAAAAATAAAAAAACAACAGATAAACAAAAGATTATTTTGTTTGTATAACATAAACCAAAGTTTATGAATTATGGAATTTAATTCCCTAATGAATTATCTCAAGTATAAACTTTGATTGATATTCAATCCCATTTCAAAACATCATGAGTTAACATTTTTGAATTTGAACTGAACCAATTATAGTTTGGTTTGTTTTGTTTTATGGCATATCAACCTCAGTGGGTCATTTAATGCTGATAAAGTTTTGAAATAAATCAATTCTTAATGGATAATACAATTTTTTTATAAATACATTTTTCTATTTAACCCATAGATGGGACCCTAACAGGTACTACCACTCCGGGTCAGAGTGGACCCGGGAGCAATGGTGATGAAGGGGTGCTCCACATTCCCCAAACCTCAAACACTGGAACCTCACCATCAGATAGAGTTTAACGTCATTCCCAGGACATGTAGACCTGCAGCCACCGCCTTCTAGCACCCATATGATAAAAAGGGGTTGGGGCTTGCCATAAGGGCAATAGGGTTGGGAAAATCATATAGGTGCTAGGGCTTGACGTGACCAGCCGATTGATCGGAGGGGGCCTCCCTGACCGCCCATCTAGCCCAAGATATGGCCAAAGTGGAGTATTACATGTCATGAACTGCTCATCCACCTGGGCTCTATCCTTAAGCATCACAGGTCGCCACCAATGGCCAACAGGTGGCCCATTGGGGGAGTCGTACCCCTCTGCAGAGGTGCATTCTAATGCCCCAGCTGACAGGGCGGTGAACCAATTATAGTTGGGATTGCTGTTACATTTCAGATTAAGAGTAAAAGTCTATTTAAACTAAGTAAGTAAAGTCGTCGGGATGGCCCTAAAGTCAGTATCAGCCAATCAGTGAGGGAGTCTATCCCCGTTTCCCTAGCGCTAGACCAAGGAGATTATTTTAGCGTC
This sequence comes from Doryteuthis pealeii, assembly GCA_023376005.1. Lineage (NCBI taxonomy): Eukaryota > Metazoa > Mollusca > Cephalopoda > Myopsida > Loliginidae > Doryteuthis > Doryteuthis pealeii. Next base: position 88,984,651 of record CM042148.1, on the reverse strand, counting down.
TGAGGTAGAGCGCCACACCTTCCATCAGCTCCTTACTTTACTGCACAGATCCCTGTGCTACTCATATGCTGAGTTGGTGAGGACCGGTACTGGACTAAGAACCTTGTGGTTTCTAGCTGAACGCTCTACCGACTGAGCTAACCCAGCAAGTCTATAATAAACTTTTAATATCCATCAACACCAATTTCATGATATCAGTGGCAATAACCAAGGTTACATTTTGTTAGAGAGAGTTATCTCCCCCTAACGATTCTACACCGAATATACTCACTGACAAGTAGGGAGACACAAAAATACAGACAAAGACTGACAAGCAGAAAGTCAGATAGACAAGGACTTGGCCCCATGTGATGAACACACACATGACACACACAGTTGAATTCTATCCAAATCATTCCACTGTATTCACGGTCAGTGAGAATAAATAAAACAAATATTGTTATATGTTAAACATATTTCACTGTTTTTATTATCATTTGTTATTCCTACATCTCAGGATATAACACATTTTTGCTATTTCTATAGGTAGAGTCTATGGGTAGAGGTTTGGGTATTTTATGGTTTAAATGTAGCTGGATATTAGGGTTTTTGCTTTATACCCCATCTCATTTGGTGGTCGCGCTGAAAAGGAAAGGAGTTTAAGGAACGAAAAAGGCAAGACAAAGGCAGAAGGTGGCTTTATGACTTAGGCTTTATTGACCAGGTCATAGTCGCCTGTAGCAAGGGAATATCTAGTAGGAGTGACTAAACCCAGTTAAGGCCTCAACTTGAATGGCTGAGATATTCTTTTGGGGGTCGGGAGACAGTCCTTTTTTTTTAGCACATGTGTGGAGGGTTCTTCCGGTGAAGGCCATGGGAGTTTATTGTTTCTGTTCTAATTTTATTTTAGTCTTATTCAATCCCCACAAGTCTCTATAATTTCTATAAAACAGAAAAGAGTTTTATTCACTTGCTAGAGAAGATTCTCTCTCTCTCTCTCTCACACGCACACACACAAAACCCCCGAAGTGTTCCAAAAGAGGAATATTTATTCTTGGTGGTAATGTCTACACTATAACGTTTTGGTTTATGCAACCTTCTTCAGAACATGTGGTGAAATCTTGTGTGGGGATGTTAGGAGCCTTCTGGTAGGGTTATGGTAGTGCTAGTTGTGTATGCCAATGGGGCTAATCAATGTCATCCTTGATCTTGGGTAGCAGTTTGGAGGGTGGGGAGTTGAGTTGATAGGGTTGGTAAAAATAAGGTGTTTTTCTATTTTTCACATACTCTCGGATTGATTTTCCCATTTACCCCGACATTATATATATATATAGTTATAGTGTATGTGTGTGTGTGTTATGCAACAGTATTCAAGTCTTAGGGATGAATTATGATAAATTATAGATGCTTACCTAGTATAGTTAGAGATTGTTATACACTGTATACAATATATACTTTTGGTATATAAGTTATCCTATTTTAATTTAGGGAAGAGATGTTTTTAAGCAAAAAAGGGGAAGGAGGGGCTAAAAGAAACAAAAAACAATATCATGATTCCTGTTTTACACATTCTTAATTTATAAAACAAACTCCAAAATGAAATGTTGCAGGACAAAAAAATTGATCTGGTAATGGGTTAAGGGAGATAACTAATACACAAAATTGATCTGATTTATAAAGTTTTATGTACTTTTTTTTTTTTTTAAATATCTAATTTCCAGAAAAATGGAAACGCTGATCTTTATTCAATTCTTCTGTTAGATCTTGGAAATCAATTCTTGAAAGACGGACATTATTCTTTTTTGTTTTTAATCAATAAAAACAATAGAAAACAAATTGGGACTTACCGACTATCTCCATCTGTGGCAATTTCTCGTCTTCCACCAAATCTCACTTGACACTAAAAAAAAAAAAAAAAAAAAAAAAATTAACTTTTAATTGGGTAGAAAATGGTTTCTTATAATTGTTTTTAATTGTTCTTTGAAGTTAGGACTTTAACTCACACTTTTAGATTGCAATATTCATTTTGGAAAAGGAACAACTTTGCCTCCTATACTTGCTTTTTATTATGATATCTTCTCTAGAGTCTCTTATCTCTCAGTTCTATCATTAAGTTGGCTCTGTTAATGCTGTTTTAGAAAAAGCTGTGATAGGTTCACATTAATGATTGTGAACTACTAGGTGTGGTCTGTCACATAGATACAAGTAGAAAAATTCATTTTATATAAAAAATTAGCTTTTTTTTTTTTTTAAAAACACAAAAAAAATTCAATTTGAAGAATAATTCAAATTGAAAATTCATTCAAATTGAACTTTTTTTCTTTCTTTTAATTAAATTTTTTTTTTTTTATATAAAGCTATTTAATGATAGATCTATTTCAATATGTTAACCCTTTGAACTTTTAGCCCCTTGATCTTCAGATTTACTTTCCTTTTTTTTTTTAACACAAAGTCTGAATAGAGCATAAAACCCCTTTAAACTTAGGTTCAGGACCCAGACATCTTTGTTTAAAGTTATTCCATCATTACATTAAAAGAAAGACTATGGATGTTTGCTATATTAAACTTTTTATTATTAGTATCAAATGAACTTGAAAAATCCGACTTACAGTGTATACTTAAATGCTTTCATAGACTAGCAAGAATATGCACCCTCTGGGCACAAGTATTTAAGTTTTTGGACCATATGACCTTTAGGCACCCCTTTTTGATCTTGATTAAGAAAGGACATGTTTTCATTTACACCGTTGTTTTAACAGACGATTTTTAGATTAAAAAAAAAATTATAAAACTAACCCCTAACAAACAAACAGATATTGATGGTGTAAATGAAAAACATGTCCTTTCTTAATCGAGATCAAAAAGGGGTGCCTAAAGGTAATATGGTCTAAGTTTTTAAGTAAGAAATATATTAAACTAGAAAGACTAACAAAATCAAATAAGACAGCATTTAAAAAGATTACATTTATTTTCATTATATTTTAATTGGTTTCTATATAAAATCTTACATAGGATTGATTTTAATATGTTGAAGAATAAAACAATAATATCAATAACACCAAGTAATTATTCATTAAATAATATTATATATAAGTAATAATTATATATAAGTAAATAAAGTTGGCAGGGAGGCCTAATGTCGATATCAGCCATACAGTGAAGGAGTCTATCCCCTGTTCAATAGTGCTAGACAAGGAAATTATTTTAGCATCCGAGGTAGAGCACCACACCTACCATCAGCTTCTCACTTTACCGCAAAGATCCCTTGCTACTCATACACTGAGTTGATGAGGGCTGGTATCAAACCAAGAACCTTGTGATTCCTAGTCAGACGCTTTACCGACAGAGTTAAACCGGCCTTTAATATTAAATAATATCAACAACACCAAGTAATTATTTATTAAACCCAGTTTTGTTCAATATACAAATTAACCATACCATATATTATGTAAACCTTTATTTCTGTTTCCATTTTTTTCTAATAAATATGTAGTCCCTTTTCACTATTTTCTCATCAATATCCAACATACAGCTGGCCATGTAAAAAAACATGGACTTACCTCATTCATCCAGTCCTTTATAGAGTCAAAAACACTTCATATCAAAATCTCTATCTCATTCTGTTTAACCAGAAATGGTATATTTTGCCATCTGATGACCTCAGGTCAACTTTGTATTGTCTACATTCGAGACTGATATCTATGCAAAATATTAGGCCCTTGAGACTTTCCATTTGGTCTCTTTTTTTGGACAGACACACACACACAAACTTTTGCATAGTAATATAGATGATAGACAAAAATAGAATATATCTGCAGTTGCCAGTCAACTGTCCCTGCAAAGAAGAATGCAAACATATTTTATAACCAAAAGAATGCTGACATTTCTTAGGATTCCTTATTTAAAAGGAATGTATGCCCTGATTTAAAAAGACATGCTTCAAATTCCTTAGCAAGTCTCAAATTAACAGAAAACTTTGATTTCCTATAACAAAGTTTTTATTTTTCTCAAGTTTTGAAATATCTTCTTGTCATTTCCAGCTTTGCTCCTGGAAATTATTGACAATATGACTAAGAATTACAACTTATAGTTATTTACTAAGCTTAGCTTAGATGTGGCACAAGGCCAGAAGTATGGGGCACCCCATGAGAATTGAACTCATTAACAATGCTATTTCTCTGAATGTTTGAGATGAGGCTTGATGATTACTATTATTTGCGTTATTCGGACTATTGTTCTCATCTTCATTGTTATTTGTACAATGTTTCGGCCGATATGCCCTCCGGCCTTCTTCAGGTATTTCTTGTCAGACTCGGGAACCTGAAGAAGGCCAGAGGGCATATCGGCCAAAACATTGTACAAATAACAATGAAGATGAGAACAATTCGAGTTGTAGTAACAGTCACTAGTAGTAGTAGTAGTCGTTGTTAGTTCAGAAACAACATACATAAGTTGTATAGTCACTGTTGCAGGATGACTTGTGAGCTAGTACTAATGGATAACAAAGGCTTAAAAATAGTGATGACCCAAAAGATGAACGATGGTTTGACCGTAGCGTAACCCCGAACGGAGAATTGACCGCAAGCGGAAGTTGGGTGTTGACCGGAAGTCACGTGGTGACGTGGAACAAAAAAGAAAGGGATCGTTCTCTTTTTGCCTACGGACCTGACCTTGGGTCCCTCATGAGAGCCCAGTAATCTAGTAGTGTTCTCTCTCTCTCTTTCTCTCTGCCTTTCCTCCTCTCTGGTAGGAGCCCACTATACGAGCACGATAATAAAGGCTGGCAGTTGTGACGACATGTTTCTCGTGTTATAATTTTTATCGGCACCATTTCAGCACGGTGAATTTGGAGGCACGTGGACGAAGCCCGCTACATAGTATACACTGCAGCCGCCGCCTACGGTTATAGTTTTAGTACCAAGAAAGAAAAGGACTACGGTACATATATCGTTTTAGTGCGTGAATATTACAACGTAACAGTCACAAGGGGGCTGTTTATTTCTTTCTATGCTTGTAGGTTCTTTTTCAGAGAGAGAGAGAGAGAGAGAGAGAGAGAGAGAGAGAGAGAGAGAGAGAGAGAGAGAGAGAGAGAGAGAGAGAGAGAGAGAGAGAGAGAGAGAGAGGGGAAGGTCAAATTAGTCTATAGTAAATCATGTTTGGTACTACTATGCGAAACACATCACAGGAACTTGGAAGCCCCATCTGCCTCTTATGAAAGCTTAGCCGAAAAAGGCCGATTTTTCTCTTCTTCCGTTTCTCGTCCCGGGGTGGGAGGGTCACCTACTTCCACTTCCAGTAAAAACTCGGAACTTCCGTATTTATTTTTAAATCTAGTTCCGGGGTCATTCGTCGTTCAATTGCTGCCCCCCCCCCAGTTGAGTGTTTACACTTCCAAACTTTAACCTTTGTTCTTATTTCATTTTTTTTCTCTTTCTCCAGAAATCTGATTACCAATTTCTTTTCAATCCCTACGCTACACATACATTTCAATTGTTAATCAACAATGGAGATACATGTTAAATCTATTGATCAATAATTTGAGATGATAAAGTTAAAACAGTTTGATAACAAGTGTTCTTTCTCCAATTAAAATACATAAAAAACTCAGTAATGTGCCTTGTGACAGACTAAGTGTAGCTAAGTAAATATAACTAAAACATATTGTCTCTAATGTCCCCTAACATAAGCTACTAAAAGAATATTTATTTGATATTTTAGACAAGAAAATACTAATTTCTATAGAAAAGTTACGGACCATATGACCGTTAGGCACCCCTATTTGCGATCTCGATTCATGGGGACATTTTTTACCATTTACACCGTCAAAATCCAGTTAATTGTTAACAAACGATTTTTAGAGTTTTTTTTTTTTAAATTATAAAACTAACCCCTAACCCTAACCCCTAACCCTAACCTCTAACAAACAACTGGATTTTGATGGTGTAAATGAGAAAAGTGTCCTTGTTAGTCGATATCGCGGAAGGGGTGCCTAAAGGTCATATGGTCCAAAGTTACTCTCAATTTTAAAGATAGTAAAAGTAAGTAAAGCGGTCGGGGCGGCCTAATGTCGGTATCAGCCAGACAGCGAGGGAGTCTATCCCCTTTTCACTAGCGCTAGACCAAGGAGATTGTTTTTGCATCTGAGGTGGAGCGCCACACCTATCATCAGCTCCTTACTTTACCGCACAGATCCCTGTGCTACTCATAACGCTGAGTTGGCGAGGGCTGGTATCGAACTAGGAACCTTGTGGTTTCTAGCCTAACGCTCTACCGACTGAGCTAAACCGGCCCCTATAGTCCACTTCAAATATCACTTGAGACACACTTTATAATTTAATATACTTTCTATACACTAAATTGCCAAGGTACATGAATAAGAAAAACATTGCTGTAAAGGAAAAAGAACACAAATAATGTAAAAAAAAAAAAAAAATAATAAATAAATAAAATAGAATAAAAGCAAATAAAGAAATAGTATGTTTTCTTACCTGTTTGACAGCATCCAAGAGTCGTGTAAGAAGACTTTGTCTTTCTGCCAAATGAAAGTCATAGTCTGAAAATAAAGATGTCAATGAAGGGATCAAGACAAGGGTAGAAAACACACCAAAATTATTTCTTATTGGGATTATATATGGAGAAAGGTAGACAAACACGGGATGTTTATTGTAGGTAGTGATGTCGACGATGCAACGTTTCGGTCTGTTAGACCTTCTTCAGGACTTTAGGAATAGAGTTCTTGCTTCAGTGGTAAACATTTTCTTTCTAATGAATTGAGGAGGTTGTGAATAAGGGGGGGGGATGGGTCGGTTATATATATATATATATATATATATATTTAAGGAAGTTTGGTATGTACATGTTGACGTATAACTCCAAAACAGAGGTCACTCAGATTCGAAATCTTGCCTACACATTAATATCCTTCTAACTAAAAAAAAAAAAACACGCCAAATTTGGTTATTCATTTTTATTGATTAAGGGATATAATTAATTAATTAAACCAAAATCAACCAATTTGCGGAACTGTCCGAATACTGTATATAGGTTCTAGGGCTTGACAGGACCAGTCGATTAATCAGATGCGGGCCTTTCAGATCGGCCTAGCCCAAGTAAGGATCAAAGTGGAGTGTAGCATGTCATAGACTGCTCAGCCACCGGGATTCCATCCATAAGCATCACAGGTCACCACTCAAGGCTTACAGGTGGCCCAATTGGAAGGAGGTCTTACTCCTCAACAGAGGTGCAGTCGGCGTATTATACAGTCCCAGCCGACAGACCTAAATAAATAAGGAAGTTTAATACCTAGCTCATTTGAATTGTTACTTTTTAGGGGTAAAAAAGAAAATTAACTAAAATTTATTTTTATCACTTTAACGCAACAAGGAATTGAATTTAAGTTTTTGTCATATATACAAAAAGTTTTCGAAAAAAAAAAATATTTCAAAACACTCAAGTTTAGGAATACATTTAAAAAAAATGATATTTTAAATGTAACAAAAAGAAAAATATTTCCTAAAATAAACAAACATTGTACTATACGAATTATCAGCGATTTAAAAAATTTGATTAATCATTTTCCTCTCTTTTAAAAAATTTGATGAATCATATTCTCTTTCTCACTCCCTCTCTGGTGTTGCGATTTTTTTTATAGTCCAGTCATGGACCTGGTACTTTTTCTAGTATATATATATATATATATATTTATATATATATATATAGCACTTTGGAGGGGATTTCACTGACGACCACAAACTAAGCTTAGAAAGGCAACACTCTCCTATTAAAGGGATGGAGCACTCTCTGGCAGCCTTTACATTTACATAGATGTGTGTATTTATCAGTCAAAATCTCCCTTCAATTTGTAGGTGATGGTGGCTGAGTGGTTTAGCAGCCTGACTGAATCGATCGGGTTTCCATCCCAGCTATATTTATATGGTTAGTTATAATAATAATAATAATAATAATATATATATAGTTATTTAGTATTAAAGTATTGAAAATACTTTTTTGACACATCTTGTATATATAAGAGAATAAACAGAAAAATTGATTGTCCAAAAGTTGAATAGAAAGGGTTAAAGTATTTTAACATCTAAAATGTTTTTGTTTTTTTTAAAGATAAAAAATAAAATAACAAACATTGTGAGAGCATTGTTCCGTCCATGGATTTGTCCTTGGAAAGATATGAATCCATCTGTCCAAATAAGTCACATCAGAGATTAATCCTCTCAAACAACTGAGATCTCTTCAGTAGAAGAAGAAGTCTTTAGTGGATGGACAGATCATGTTCCTTTGCAAGCAAAGGAAAAAAAAAAAAAAGCAAATAATTTGAACAATATCTGCTTATTTATAAATTAAGTCGTATAACCTGCACTCAATATGCTGTTGTTATGGTAACACAAGGTATTATTAAAACAGCTAACATGACTCTTGATACAACAATAATAATAATAATAATAATAATAATAGAATTTTTCATTATTCAGGGACCATATGACCTTTAGGCACCCCTTTTTTATCTCGATTCAGAAGGACATGTTTTTCATTTACGCCGCCAATATCCGGTTGTTTGTTAAGACGATTTTTAGAGTTCTTTTTTTAATTATAAAACTAACCCCTAACCCTAACCTTAACAAACAACCAGAGATTGACAGTGTAAATGAAAAACATGTCCTTCTGAATTGAGATCAAAAAGGGGTGCCTAAAGGTCATATGGTCCATTCAGTATAAAGATCAAGTTGCTAATTCATTGCAAATAGCTTCTCAGTTTCAAAAATGACAAAATTTGGACCAAACATCTATTGATAATAGAGAATCGCTTCCGGTTTTTGTCTGTAACAAAAATTACGTCACTGCTTACATCACATTACCCAAAATCATCATAACATAGAATAAATACACTCAAAATTTGAACATCCAACATTAGACAGTCCTCATTGTTTTTTAAAACAAGTTTTAATAAATACATGACTGGTATTATATATCTATATATAGTTTGCTTTATTTTAATACATATTTAAAGTTTACATTTCAAATTGTTTTATTTTTTAATCCTTTAATGAATTTGATGATTTTACTTACTTAGGGTACAAACTCGCTGACATTGAATTTTTTACTCCCACCCCTCAAGGCAATATGTTTCAAAAATCTATTTTACATTGCCCGGAGGGCGTTTTTTTATTTTGTACTAGTTGATATTAATAAAACAAATATAAGAAACACTGACAATAATCTTCATACAATGACTGCTATTTACACAGTAGCATTGCAACCAACAAAGCCTTCATCAGATGATGACTCTGGGTTCAGGCATGGTTTCGGGGCTGAAGCATCATTACCACTAACCCAGAGCGCTCCAGCAGTATCTCACGATACTACCAGACTTTGTCTGTTTGATGTCACAATGTAGGATTGCCATATCCATGCTAATGCAGTTAGAGCTTTATCCTGGATCTTTTTGATGTATTTCCTCTTGTCTGATAGAGACAAATGTTACTTCAATATCTATTTGAATGATATACAAATACAGGATGTCTACAAAGTCCGTGTGCACATTAAAATTGTTATAACTTTATTTGTATTATAAATTCTTAAAAGTGCATACGATCTTTATGGACATACTGTATATATTTGTTATTTAATCAATTATTGATCTTTGACCCAAATTTTGCCAATTTAAAGCTGTGTGTTAAAATTATAATTTTATAATCATTTTTTACTTTTATAATTTTATACAGCGTGTCCATAAAGACCATGTGCACTTTTAAAGAATTTATAAGTTGAAAGTGCACACGGACTTTGTGAACATCCTGAGGAGAAAAGTTGGTAGGTTTGTTGGTGTTTAATGGCATATCAACTTGTGGGTTATTTAATGCCAAATCTTGTTTTTTTAAATTTTTTTTTAGATATATGATTTAACTTTATGTGTATTAATAAATTGGTAGAAATCATTTTAATTAACTTCACCACCTGGACCCTAACTAAGCGACTAGAGAATAAACTAGATGGGAGCTGCACAAGAATGCTGCAGGTAATCTTGAACAAGACGTGGAAACAACACCCTACGAGAAAACAGCTGTACGGTAACCTGCCATATATCACCCAAACCATTCGAGTAAGACGGACAAGACACGCGGGACACTGCTGGAGAAGCAAGGACGAACTCATAAGCGACATCCTCCAGTGGAAGCCAACACATGGGTACACCAGTGTGGGCCAACCAGCAAAACGTACATTGGTCAGCTCTGTGCGGATACAGGATGCTACATAGAGGACCTCCCGAGAATGATGAGTGATAGGGACGGATGGAGATTGTCATGGATATCCGCGCTGACAGTGCGACATGATGATGATGATGATGATGTATTAATAAATACTGGTGGCTGACCCTCAGTCACTGCCTTGTAGCACCTATATGATAAAAAGGGATAGGTGCTTGCCATAAAAGTAAATTGAATCCTGAGGCATCATGGGTTGCTACCCATGGCCAACATTGGAGAGGAAGGTCTTACCCTTATGCAGAGGTGCAGTCAGCATATTCTACAGCTCAAGGCAGAAAGAGAAAAGGAGGAGTAACATTTACTACACTTAGATCACAAAAGCAAGGAAGTTACACTGGTTCTAGACAGAAGTACTGGGGAGTGATACATTAATCCTAAGGAGAGTGCTGATCCACACACAAATAATCCAATCCTATTGACAGCAGTGATGCTGATAACTTTTTAATTTAGTGCATCCTAAGACGCATATATTTGATTTGAATGAGTCCCTGGGAAATTTGATGGGTCCCAACTAAAGTTTCTTAATAAATTGTAGAGTTTTTATATATGAACAACTAAAGCCATCTAACCCTACATTGTACCCCATAGCGTGTAATTCATTTCCAAGAAATATTGAAATGTATTTACAGTTAGCTGGAAATGGTGGGGGAAGAAAAAACAAAAACACTGGGATGCATGGATACAGTTTTACTGCGTCCTTTTAGATTTTTATGCATCAGTGATGCAGGACCAGGACAAGATGAAGACAGAAAATTTCCTGATTGAAATAAGAGTTAAAATTCCACCTTTCAAGCCACATCACTGATGTAACTGGAAATTTCAACTTTCAATTAATATCACTGATGTAACTGGAAAAAAAAGCAGCTTTCACTTATTTACACAAACAAGTATTGTTTGTCTGAATTTTTGAGATGGGAATTGATAATTTGTATTATTTGTATTTCTCAGACTACTGTCCTCATCTTTATTGTTATATACACAATGTTTCGGCCAATGCGCCCTCTGGCCTTCTTAAGGTGTTTCTTGTCGAATTCGGGAACCTTCTCAAACTCGAAGTTCTGTGAAAGCTACCGATTACGACAAGAAGGTTCTTGGGTTCAAAGAGAAGGTACTAGAGTTTGAAAAGTTTCCAGGGTTTGACAAAAACACCTGAAGAAAGCAGGAGAGCACATCAGTCAAAACGTTTGTATATAACAATAAAGACGAGGACAATAGTTTGAGAAATCCAAATACTACAAACAAGTATTGTCAGGAAGTTTGGAAATTAAAACTATTATTGGAGTGTGTTTTTTTAGAAAATGTTATATTTAAAATATTTTAATTGGGAATTTTTAAAAGAAACATCCATTAAAAACATTACAAATGTTAAGCAGCTTTCCAAAATGTCTTCAGACATCAACTTAAGTTAAAATGGTGTAAAATAAACAGTATATAATAATAAAGATGAGGACAATAGCCTGAGAAATCAAAATTGTACAAAAATTTACTATTTCTCTGAATTTTTGAGATGAGGCTTGATAATTAGTATTATTTGTATTATTCAGACTATTGTCCTCATCTTCATTGTTATTTGTACAATGTTTCGGACGATGTGCCCTCCAGCCTTCTTCAGGTATTTTTTGTCAGACTCGGGAACCTTGTCATAATCGGGAGTCATAACGAAACTTTGAAACTAACCTAATGGCTCTCGATTATGACAAGAGTTCCTGAGTACGACAAAAAACACCTGAAGAAGCAGGAGAGTACATCAGTCAAAATGTTTGTATATAACAATAAAGACAAGGACAATAGTTCTAGAAATCCAAATACTACAAAAAGTATTGGTCAGTAAGTTTGGAAATTAAAATTAGTATTGGAGTGTGCTTTTTAGAAAATGTTATATTTAAAATATTCTAATTGGGGAATTTTTGAAAGAAACATCCATTAAAAACATTACAAATGTTAAGTAGCTTTGCAAAATGTCTTCAGATATCATCTTAAATTAAAATGGTGTAAAATAAACAGTATATAATAATAAAGATGTCAGTTTTTTTTATTTGTTTAAAATCTTGCTTTAAAATTTCAATTGAAAACTAAAACTAGAAACAAGATCCAATTTTGGAATTTATTTGGACTGTTGAAGGAAGCCTTCAACAGTCTATTACAACATGAAGGCTCCTGAATTTGACAAAAAACATCTAAAGAAGGCCAGACTGCTCATCAGCCGAAACGTTTGTATATAACAATAAAGATGAGGACAATAGTTCTAGAAATCCAAATAATACAAACAAATATTGATCAGAAAATTTGGAAATTAAAATTTAAATGTGTTCTTTAGAAATATTTATATTCAAAGTATTTTAATTGGAGAATTTTTGAAAGAAACATCCATTAAAAACATTACAAATGTTAAGCAGCTTTGCAAAATGTCTTCAGATATCAACTTAAGTTAAAATGGTGTAAAATAAAAAACAACAACATAAAATCAGGATTTAAGACTTAAGAAAATAAATTTAATTGTAGGAAGTTTGATAAAGAAGAGCCAACCAATATGGATCTATTTTCTCTTCAAATATATTATAAATATTTATATAGAGACATTTTTCTATGGTCTTTATTAAATCAAATTAATATTTATAAGAGTTTTATAATTTGCTTGAAGTATTGTGTGTATATTGGTTTGGCAATTAGTTTTGAAGGCTATCACAATGCAAGTATAAAGAAACAGAAGTAACTATGATGTTGTTCATTTACCTTTGATTTATTTTGATATTATTTCTTATTAATATTTGTTGCTGATAGTATCTGTTTGTTTGTTTTCTGAATTTTTTTTCTTTGTTAAGCTGTCCAAATTTGTTTTAATTAGTGCAAATTCCATTTTGAAATGATAATTTCTAAAAATTAAGATGAAAACCCGAGAACATCGATCAGACAAAGAAAGAGAACAATTAAAGATTAAATTTCTTTTCATTTTATGCTGAATAATTATTTTATTTTTTCCTTTTTTTTTTTATTTTTAGTTTCATGAAAAATTAATTTAAGAAAAGATTCAAAACATGTCATTAAACATAATCTATTCTATATTTAAAACTTAATTATTCTCTGCAAATAAACAAGTGCAATTTAACTACTGAGTAAAACTCATCATTATTATCTGACCCATTGTCATAAAAAAAAAAAGCCTGAGGATTCTTTAAATTTCTCTGCATTGTGGCAAGTAGCACAAATAAATGTTTTTTTAATTTTTATATTTTATTTTTTATCCCAATAGCATTTTCATAAAACAAATATAATTTCGTAATTTCTTTACAATTAGCTACTAAACTAAAGTAATTTCTATTAATACAAAAGTTTGTGGGAAATAATTGAGTAAAAGTATTTGCAATTAGCCACAATTATAGATAGCCAACATTTGAGTGACCAAGACAAAATAATTTAGGAGAGATGGGGTAGGATAGGGATCAAAAGGACCAGTTGTCCAGTAAATGCAGCTCTGAGTCAAAGAAATTAGGAAGTGGGGAAAAATTATATATATATATATATATATATATATATATATATATATATATATACCAACCCTTCCGCATGAATACGATGAGACACAAGGTATATTTTTTAAGTTGTCTTTAACAGGTTTGAATGTAGAGTTTTTCTCCTTCTAGACTGGTTGCCATACCAATCTCAGTCTTCCCTGCTATTTACCCTTAGCTGGAGGGAGACTAGTTGGATTCATACCGTTCCCATGGGTATTAGCGCTATGTGAAATGCAACCAGCCTTGTACTGGATTTGAACTTGAATCACAATATCCATTTCTTACGACAGTAACCATTACACCACAGGTGACTAATTTTTTTACTTGTAGACACAAATTTTCATTAGTATTTTTCTTATAAATCATCCCAATAGGCAGTGATGATGATAGCTGTTTGATTTAGTGCGTCCTGGGATGCACATATTTGCTTTGAATGAGTCTCCTGGAAAAATTTATGGGTCCCAACTAAAGCCATCTAACTCCTACCTTGTAACCTATCCTGTGTAATTCATTTCTAAGAAACTATTGAAATGTATTTACTGCTTGAAATGCTTGAAAAAGACACTGGGACGAATGGATATGATTTTACTGAGTCCTTTTAGATATTTGTGCATGACGGACGCAGGAGGCAGACCTATCAGCATCTCTGCAATAGATAATATTAATATATAAAGTCGTCAGGGAGGCCTAATGTTGGCATCAGCCAGACAGCGGGGAAGTCTATCCCCTTTTCACTAGCGCCAGACCAAGGAGATTATTTTAATGTCTGAGTTGGGGCGCCATAACTACCATCAGCTCCTCACTTTCACACATATCCCTGTGCTACTCAAACGCTGGGTTAGCGAGGGCCGGTTTCGAAACAGGAACCTTGTGATTCCTAACTGAACGCTCTACTGACTGAACTAAGCCACTAAAATATAACTGTTTCCTAATTTGTCTTTGTCAATTTTCTTTCAGTTGCAGGTTGATATCTCTACAATCAATATGTAATCCATTTTGAGACGACTGCTCGACAAAAGCAACTTAAGTATCAGTTAAACAGAACCAGCAGGACCTGTGGATATACCACAGTATGATAATTTAATTATTACAATGTTTAATTTGTTTTAATTAAGAGCTTTTCAAAATAGCTCAATAGTTTCAAAAAGTTGTAACAAGTTGGAGTTATATATATTTTATATATAGGTTGTACACAACTTACTAACTTTAAACAAAACTCAACACAATGGAAAAATAACGAAGTCGTATTAAAATAAACAATCTGTATTAAATAGAGTTACAGAATGTAGAACAGCATACCGGCAAAGTCCTTTCTTTTATATTGTGGTATTAATAGTTCATATTTTATCTTCTTTCATTTGCTGATAATGGAGCTGACTTGTTGCGTGATGACTCCTGCTTGTCATCCTCAGAACTACTGAAAATTCTTTTTGGCGCTCGATTTTTGAATTCAGCGTCTGTTGGTTTCCATTACTGCATTTTGAGGATTCTTACTCCCCCTTTTTAAAACAAATTGGCAACTGCCATTTTATTAACCATTACAAAGTATAATAATCTGGATTTAACTCTCTCACTTATTTTTTTTCTTTCTTTTCATCTTTTCATTAGATTAGCATTATTGCTTTCGCATGCTCATGCCCTCTCTCTATCTTTCTCCTACTTCTCTTTCTTTCTTTATTATATTTTTCTGTGTAGCATGTCTTTTTCTTTCCTTTCTTTTTTATAATAAAAACGGAATGGCTCATTATTTAGCTGAGGTGACTACACTCATAAGAAATAAGAATTTGGCAGATAAGCAACACCGGATAATCAGAATTTACATCTTTTCATTTCCTCTTGGATGATTTGGATGGTCTCATTTTTAACCAGAGGGTGTTGGAAGTACTTTTAAGGAACATGTGTGTTAATAAATAGATTTTTCACAGTGACTATTATGGTAATTGAAATTTAGATAACCCTACTTAACTTATCACTCTCTTGAACTTTACACAGAAATTATTTCACACCAGATTCTAAAGGTTGTAATTCCTTTTATCTTAGTATTGTATTAAAAAAAGAAAGAAAGAAAAAAAAAGAAAAGAAAAAAAAGATTAAATTAACATTATTAGTTTCCTTATAGGTATTCTTAAAATAAAACCTTGCTTGGTGGTTAATATAGAACAGGGGTCACCAAACTACAGTCTGCAGGCCAGATCCGGCACGTGAAGGCATTTTATCAGGCTTGCCGATGGTACTTGAATTTGTTAAAACATACGGAACACGAAACATTCTGATACTATTTAAATTTAAATATCATGCTAAGCTTACTAAATCTTCATAGACTTAATTATATACCATTTGTTAAAACATACGGAACACAAGACATTCTGATACCATTTAAATTTAAATATGCTAACTTAAAGAACACCATAGTCTTGAAGTATGCCGATGACATCAAGTTGTACCTTGAAATAAAAAAGACAGATCCTGAACGCTGCAGATCTTTACTACAATCAGACCTGGACACAGTGCAACAATGGATCACTGAATGGCAACTGAAGCTGGCTGTGGACAAATGCACCACCATGCATTTTGGGAGGAAAAACCCATCATACATTTACTCCCTCCACAACACTAATATCAAGGAATCTTCTTGTGAACGTGATCTGGGTATTACTGTCAGCAGTGATTTACATTGGACGACTACTGTAAACTGTTCATGTTACTGACACTAGATTATTCTGTGTACTTGACATGAGACTTTGATGAGTTGTGGTGCACCTGAGCACTGTACACAATAAATTTCATTATTATCATTATCATGTTAAGCTTACTAAATCTTCATGGACTTGACTACTGTAGGTAGGCTACAAAATTTTGTGCGTGTGAGCATTTCACTTGTTACCTACGCGATCCTGAATGTTCACATGTAATGACTTGTTGCAATAATAATATGGGCCGCGCTAATTATTTTTTTCATTTATCCGGCCCACCATGAAAAAAGTTTGGTGATTCCTGATATAGAGAAACAGGAATGCTGGGCAGTTCTGAAAGGATCTTTTTCATATTCGAGCAAAGAAGGGGCAAATATTTGCAAGGATAAAACAAAGTTTCAGATTTGAATCATCTTAATAACAGCAACCTTGAGCACCTTTTTGATCTCCATGTTTGTAACACACGTGGGCATGCCTACAAAGTCAGAAAACAGCATTGCTTTCGGAAACATTTTTTCATGCTCAGAATTGCTGAGGCATGGAATAAGCTGCCTGCGTACATTGTAGGCTGCCGAAACACTGCATCTTTCAAAGCCTCCATGCTTCCTGTAGTCCGCCAACACTATACCTGATACCCCTCTCTACACACATATGCACACACACACACACACACACACACACACACACACACATACACGTGACTTTCGGAAACATTTTTTCACGCTCAGAATTACGGAGACATGGAATAAACTGCCTGCATCTGTTGTAGGCTGCCGGAGCACTGAATCTTTCAAAGCCTCCATGCTTCCTGTAGTCCGCCAACACTATACCTGATGCCACTCTCCACATACACATGCACACACATACATGCATATTACTACTGTGAACTGTTCATGTTCCTGGCACTAATACATTATTCTGTGTACTTGACATGAAACTTTGATGGGTTGTGGTGCACCTGAGCACTGTACACAATAAATTCATTATTATTATTATTATTATTATTATTATTCATTATTATTATTATTATATTATTACTGTAAACTGTTCATGTTCCTGACACTAATACATTATTCTGTGTACTAGATATGAGTCTTTAATGAGTTGTGGTGCACCTGAGCACTGTACACAATAAATTTCATTATAAATGTCAAAAAGTCTTCAAAGCTTAAAAAATGTTGAACAATAAAAAGACACCTGTTTAGGATCCACAGGATTTTATTTATCTTTATAGCTCAACTGATTTGCTGGTCAATGACCTGATAAGAAATTACTACACATACATGGATGATAATTGTATGGTCTATAAATTTAACTAATGTAAATGAAAGAAAGTGTTGAAAAAGTTAAATGTACTTACTACTATTGAAGGCCATAGAAGATGGAGCATGATTAAAAAATAAATGTTGCATTTTTCTTTATCATGCTTTACGCCCTTCAATAGTAAATGCATTTCATTTTTTCAACACTTTCTTTCATTTACATAAAATTTATAGGCCATACAATTATCATCTATCTATATAAGAAGCATCCGTGGAATCCACAGTTCAATATATATATATATTACACACACACACACACACACACACACACAACCTTAAGGTCCATTTCTGCTGTAGTCCTTCGCAAAAAAAAAAAAAAAAAAAAAAAAAAAATTTATACACACACACACACAACCACACACCTAAAAAATGCACAATGTTGCCTTTCGATACACACACATACACCATCTTATACCAACGCAGTAAAATAGAATATTTGACGTCACATTTCAAAACCGTTCTTCTTTCAAACTTCAAAAATTTTTAAACTGAATAACACATAACTACCACTCGCTTTTCTCGTTATTCTGTGATAAATAATTTATTATCACCTTCCATATACCAACAAATGCCCTGAAGATGATCTAATTAATAGATCAAAACACTGCAGCGTCGGCCAATAAACTCGCTACTTAACCCATTTAAACCTGTGTTTTTTCATTTTTCCTAATATACTACATACCGTCAGATTCACTTCCTTTCTTCACATATATATATATATAACTTTCAAAGAAAAACTTTGAAAGTTAAATATTGCTCTGTATATAATTGATTTATTGGTTATCATACATTGAGCTCTCTTAGGGATTTATTAAAATCCTTGTATGAATATATGTTTGTACCTACAAGAGCATACAGTATGGTTGTACAGTGAAATTTCGATGATCCCAAATAGAATCATTTCTTACTTACCAGTCATTAAGGACAAAATATTTCTGTCCTACTTGGACTTGTTTGAGTCATTATTTTTGTTCACAAAAACAACAAAAAAACCAAAATTACTATACATTTAATTAACCATTGAAATTAATTATTGAATCCAACGGTAGACACATTAGTCTCAGTTGTTTGTGTTAGTATTGCAATGTATAATTTCAATTAAACTTGGTTTAAAAAAATATTTTTCAACATTAAATATATAGTAATTTTTTTTCTTTTTCTAAGCAATATGTAATAAAAAAACAACCTTAACCCCAAAAACCCCTAAACCATAACCCAATTCGCAAAAAGTTAATTCATAGACTGTAGTTAAACTGTCATGGGGGACCACCAAAAAACTTTCCATTTTAATTTTCTGACCAATTTGCAAGTTTAGCCCAAAGTTGTCTAATTTTCTTTTAAGATTTAGTCAGACTGTGACTAACAGAACAGGGCTATATTTTATTGAACTACTATAAGATCATGTGCAGAAACAATATTGGACCATATTATCTTTAGGCACCCCTTTTTTACCTCCAACCAATTTTCAAGTTTAGCCCAACTTTGTTATAGTGAAGGAACATGAAAGATGCACTAGCAGTTCAGAAAAAAAAAGAAACAGTTTCTCTATTATTAGTATCAAAAGTAATATATTAGTAAAAGATGCACTAGCAGTTCAGAAAAAAAAAGAAACAGTTTCTCTATTATTAGTATCAAAAGTAATATATTAGTAAAAGATGCACTAGCAGTTCAGAAAAAAAAGAAACAGTTCTCTATTATTAGTATCAAAAGTAATATATTAGTAAAAGATGCACTAGCAGTTTCAGAAAAAAAAAGAAACAGTTTCTCTATTATTAGTATCAAAAGTAATATATTAGTAAAAGATGCACTAGCAGTTCAGAAAAAAGAAACAGTTTCTCTATTATTAGTATCAAAAGTAATATATTAGTAAAAGATGCACTAGCAGTTCAGAAAAAAAAGAAACAGTTTCTCTATTATTAGTATCAAAAGTAATATATTAGTAAAAGATGCACTAGCAGTTCAGAAAAAAAAGAAACAGTTTCTCTATTATTAGTATCAAAAGTAATATATTAGTAAAAGATGCACTAGCAGTTCAGAAAAAAGAAACAGTTTCTCTATTATTAGTATCAAAAGTAATATATTAGTAAAAGATGCACTAGCAGTTCAGAAAAAAGAAACAGTTTCTCTATTATTAGTATCAAAAGTAATATATTAGTAAAAGATGCACTAGCAGTTCAGAAAAAAAGAAACAGTTTCTCTATTATTAGTATCAAAAGTAATATATTAGTAAAAGATGCACTAGCAGTTCAGAAAAAAAGAAACAGTTTCTCTATTATTAGTATCAAAAGTAATATATTAGTAAAAGATGCACTAGCAGTTCAGAAAAAAGAAACAGTTTCTCTATTATTAGTATCAAAAGTAATATATTAGTAAAAGATGCACTAGCAGTTCAGAAAAAAAGAAACAGTTTCTCTATTATTAGTATCAAAAGTAATATATTAGTAAAAGATGTAAATATACGAAAAGATGTATATTAGTAAAAGATGTGAAAAATCTTGGAAAAGAAGAATGTTTGGTTAGCTAAGACTAAAATATTCTTTAGAATTTAACTGTACCTGATTGCTTTGAAATTGGTGGCTTGTTGCAAGTTTCACTAAGAACAGGTCCAAATCTTTTAGGTGGGTAATCATCAGCTATACCAGCCATGGTGGTAGTTGAGTAAAATTTGGGTTCTGTTGCATTACAACTTGGTATAAAACCTAAACATCAATTGAGACACCTGAAAGTGAAATTTTTTAACTGAGTTACTTTTGAAATATAAAACGAACCTCTCTTAGACTAAGCAAAATTCCAGGAATCAATCAGTCCAGGGTAGTTTGGAAATTAATCCTTTATCGACCACTGCTATCCACAACAGCCACGTCCCAAATACCAGCCATTTTCCCTAATCACCATCACCATTCATAATGTCCTCCTCACTTTCAAGATTGTCAAAATCAGTATCACTATCATCACTTTCATAAATCACAATCAAATCGTCGGTCTCAAAACCCTTCAAAATCACTCCCGACATCGTCACTCTCAAACATATGTAAAATACGTTAATTTTGATCTGCCTCAGCTTCTCGAAAATCGTATCCTCATCAGATTCTTCAAAATCCCTCAAACCATCATCACCAAACATCCCCAAACGACTGTTACAATCGTCAGCCATTTTGAAGAGAACTTTTCAAAACCCATTTTAAAAAATCAAATTATACACCTCTAAATAGCAAAGTTGGTTGCCATTAACGCTTACAATGTCCCGGATGTAAACAAACGATCATTTGGGAATTCCAACTTCATGGGCGTTTAAATCATTTTTCAAGAGCTGATGATCTCAGGTGTGTTTGGGGAAACGGCATTTTGATTGTCAGATGGTTTGGGGGTGCTCTGGTAGATAAAGGGTTAAGGAACTGACTTTTTTGTTTTCCTTTTTAGTTAGAAGCTCATTCACTTTGATTATTACATTCATTTTAATTAGTTTGCAGTTTTGACTGGTTGGTTTCTTGATTTATTTTAAAGTAGTATAATGTTAGATTTAATACTGCATTAGCTATAATCCATACAACATACAGCCTAATAATTTTAATAAAAAGTTAATTTTCTTTTAAACCAAAGATACCAGGATTTTTCTTATTTCTAATGGAACATTATACAATCAAAATGGCTATTATTATTACCAAATTCTACAGCCTTAAAGCTGTTACCAAAATAAGAGTATGTAACAGTTCAAAACAAATAAAACCATATGTCTGTGTGTGTGTGTATATATGTCATCCACAGACACAGGGAGATTGTTTTTGTTGAGGTGTAGTGCCACATCTACTGTCAGCTCCCAGATACTTTACCGCACTGATCAGATTACTCAAGCTGAACTACCCATGTGCCGAGTTGGCAAGGATCGGTATCAAACCAGGAACCTTGCAATTTCTAGGTAAATACTCTACGAACTAAGCTAAAGTTTTGGTTAGAGAGTTAGGTAATATATAATAACTAATATGATACATTTTGATAGTTCATTCATTGGTCAAATCATAAACTGACCACATGTATAAAAGACAAGACCCAAAGCCATTTGTTAGCTGAGAGTGATGCAGGAAGGGCAGACAAACAACTTCATTGGATGCAGGCTGAGATGTGATCAAATCTCAGCTGGGTCACTTTATCGAGGGGGTATGATGTTGAAAAGATCCCAAACCCCTAATTAACTAAAATACATCACTGATGATGCATCAAATCGCATCTTAGAGATATATTTTGCAAAAGAAAAAAAAAAAAATGTATAAATTTCCATAAAAAATAAAATCCTGGAATCTTTGGTTTAGAAAAAAATTATCTTTTCATAGAAAATTGTTAGTGATATTGTATATATGTATGTGTATGCATGTTTGTATATATTTTAAGATGAAATTGAAATTATCAAATTAAAATTTAGCAACAATTTACAATGTGTCTTTTAATGGAGCGATGATGTCTGCACTCTGGGGCAAAATTTGAATGTATTTTGTGCTCAGGGTTTTGTGAATTTTTGTCAGTTCAGATATGGTGTGTCTAAGAGGGCTTACAGGCTTTAGAGGGTTAAAGAAATGAACAAGTGGAAAATTCTAGCTATTGCACACACACACACACACACAAGAAAACTGGGGAAGTAAATAAGCAACAACAATAAAGAAAACTGAAATATAAAAATTCAAAACTGTATATAAATACAAAAGCAACAATAAAACAAAAACAAGTACAGAACATAGCATTTGACAATCGCAAAAAATGTAAAAAACAACAAACAAAAAATAAAAGCTATGAGGGTTGGCTGAAAAGTTCATAGTCTGACAAAGTGTTACATAATCTATGCATAGATTATTGTCAATCACCTGTATTTCGGAAGGGATGGCCCCTTTTCATATCACGGGCGGACTTTCCATGGAATATTACAGAAAGCCCACGAAATACGTGAAGTCACGTGGGACTGAGTTGACCCATTAGCACCTGCTTGAACGTCCGATGAGAAGCATGGGCTCATAATGCACACGCGCGTTGTGTTAGTTAGAAGAAGAATTTTAGTTAAGTAAATAAAAGTTTAAATAAATAATATGGTGTTCTTGATTGATGAATGTCTTGGCAACAAGACTGACCAAGAAGAAGAATGCATCAAAGACAACAAGAATCTAGAAATAGAATTCAACATGGAGAGAGAGAATAGAAACCACTAGAGATCACCAATGGCCAAAGAAGTAAGTTATGCATCTCTCTGTCTACCTATGTCTATTTCTCTCCCTCTTTCCAGTAAAAGAACACTTGTGTATATACCCAACATGGGTATATGTTTATGAGTATGTAACAAAAGATACTCTCAAGGAATGTGACTAAATGAGGTTTATTTTTTCAGCCTAGTCTTCTTTGCAGTCCACACATTTCTTCTATTCATGTTGCAGTGCTTGAATCCCATTGGTCAAAAAGTCATCAACAGCAGAGATCATGTCATCATATGAAATTTTCATCCTACCCTCATAAATACAGAAACAACAATAATTGTTTTTTTTTAAAAAGCCAGAGAAAATATACAGAAAACAATATTTGACAATCACAAAAAAAAATGTAAAAACAAAAAAATAAAAAGCTGTGTGGGTCGGATGAAAAGTTCATAGGCTGACAAAGATACTCTCATGGAATGTGACTAAATGAGGGTCTATTTTTCAGCATAGTCCTCTTTGCAGTCCTCACGCTTCTTCCATCAGTGTTGCAGTGCTTGGATCCAATTAATCAAAAAGATAATCAACAGCAGATATGAGTCATCATATGAACTTTTCAGCCCCCACCCCACCCCAGAAACAACAATTAAAAAAAAATTAAAAATTAAAAAGCAAGAGAAAAATGTACAGAAAACAGTATTTAACAATCACAAACAATGCAAAAAAAAAAACAAAAAAAAAAAAAAACAAACAAACAAAATATAAAAAGGTAATAAAACAAATTGGAGAAAGATTATAACTGAAAAGTTAAAAACATGAACGAAAATAATTCAGAAGTAAAACATTCAAAATTTATTATTGGATAGATAAGGTATATTATGATCAACATGCAAATCTGATTTCAAAAGAAGGGAAACTAAAGGAGTGGGTTGAATTCTTTAACTAGAATGGCACTCTTTTTGATAAAGGGTAAATACCAAAGTGCAGTTGATGTAATATATACAAGGAAAGCATATGTTAACTATGACAGGGTCAGTGATGGATATTGCTTTATTAGTAGAAAACCATTAAGTAGACGAAGACAACATAAAAAGTATTTTAGCCAATATCAGTGGTTCTCAACTGGGATCCATATGGACCCCTGGGAACCATATAACATTTTTTGGGTCCAGGCAAGCAAAAAAATATCTAATCATAAAAATAGAATAGGATTTTTAAACATCGAATGGCTATGGGGAAGTCCATGATAATAAAATAGTAATCAAAGGGGTGCATAGGTAAAAAAATAAAAAAAAAAATTAAAAAAAAAAGGTTGAGAACCACTGGCTTAGAGAAAACAAAATTTTGTGGTTTTTATATATTCTCCTTGTGTCAAATCCACTATATATTTTCCTTCTATCAGAATTATTTATTTTGAGGTTGTAGTAAAGTCAGTGGGTGACCTATTGTCAGTATCAGCTAGAAAGCGTGAGAGTTTATACCCTTTATGCTTTCACTAGACCAGAGAGGTTGTTTGGTTTGGTTTGGTTTGTTTGTTTTACGGCATATCAACCTCAGTTGGTCATTTAATGCCGATAAAGTTTTGAAATAAATCAATTCTTAATGGATAATACACTTTTTTTATCAACTCATGTTTTTCTATTTAACCCATAGATGGGACCCTAACAGGTACTACCACTCCGGGTCAGAGTGGACCAGGGAGCAATGGTGATGAAGGGGTGCTCCACATTACCCAAAACTCCAAAACTGGAACCTCACCATCAGATAGAGTTTAACATCATTCCCAGGACATGTAGACCCTCAGTCACCGCCTTCTAGCACCCATATGATAAAAATCAGAGAGGTTGTCTTTTTAATTATCAAAATACAATAGGATTGAATATCTGTGGGGTGTCCACCAGAGTAAAATAAATCAAAGGGGTCCATAGGTAAAAAAAAGAAAAAAAAAAGAAGGGTTGACAACCACTGGCCTGTATTAAAAGATTACATTTGTAGCATGAATGATTTGAAGTCTTATACATTAAGAAAAAATAAAAGAAAGTGTTGTTTATTTGTCTGTATTCTTCGACGCCTGTTTGATCAATTGTCAAACTATTAAAAATGATTTTCTATGTTGGATCATTACTATGCTCGGATACACAGGGAATACCTGAGGAAGGCCAGAGGATAAAGCGTCCGAAATGTTGTGTCTATACATACCCAGTGATGCTGATAGCTTTTTGATTTAGTGCGTCCTGGGATGCATATATTTGTTTTGAATAAGTCCCCAGTGTTTGTTTGTTTAGCTGAGCAAAACTAGACAAGAGGCTCAACACCTGCTTTTCATCACTTTAACAAAGAAATGAATGTATCTATGCATTACAAACAGAATTTATTGTTAATATAATATTGATTATTAGCATGGTCTTTTGTCATCAGTTAAAAAACAGTTCACTTGGAGGAAAACATTCAACTGAAAAAGCAAAGGTTCTGCTTCAGTTTTAGACACCAGCATTTATGAGAAATAGCAGGACCTGTGGATATACCACAGTATGATAATTTAATTATTAATGTTTGATATGTTTACTTCAGAGCTATTGCATAATAGTTCAATATATAAAATTATAATAATCTTGATTTAAATCTCTCTCACTTTTTTTCTCTTTCTTTCCTTTTTTAAAAATCTTTTCAATATGTTCGATTGAAATAGATTAGTGCTATCGCTTCTGCACGCTCACCCCTCTCACCTATGTTTCCCCTACTTTCTTTCTTAGTATATTTTTTCTGTGTAGCATGTCTTTTTTCTTCCCTTTCTTTCTTTCTAATAAAAAAAAGTAAAGTCGTCGGGTGGCCTAAAGTCGGTATCAGCCAATCAGCGAGGGACTATCCCTTTTTACTTGCGCTAGACCAAGGAGATTATTTTAGCATCTGAGGTGGAGTGCCACAACTACCATCAGCTCCCTGTGCTACTCATACGCTGAGTTGGCGAGGACCCGTATCGAACTAGAAACCTTGTGGTTTCTTGCCAAACGCTCTTCCGACTGAGCTAACTCGGCCCCTTAAATAATTTATAATAAAAAAATGGAATGGTCCATTATTTAGCTGAGGTGACAATACTCATAAGAAATAAGAATTCAGCGGATAAGCGATACCAGATAATCAGGATTTACATTTTTGCGTTTCATCTTGGACGATTTGGACAGTCTCCTTTTTAACCAGAGGCTATTGCAAGATGATAACATTTGGAAGATTAAGGAACAAGAGTATTAATTTATGATAATATTTTTAAAAAAATATAACCCCCCCCCCCATTTATTTTAGCTACTTCATTAATTTACTCTAGTTCAAATTAACTAGTTGATACCAAATAAATTTGCCACAGACACTCAAGCACACATATGCATACAGAATTTGCCATTTAAATTAACAACTTAAAATTTTTCAAATTCTTAGTCCTTTGCCAACAGGTGGTTGAATTTTAAATATGGACTCCTTAGAAATTTTTCACTGGCCCCTTGAGGCATGAATACCAACTTTTAGAGGAAATAATAGAATTACATACATATTTGGTAAATATTTCTATAACATTTTATTCATTGCTTTAAGCTCTTTAAGGGTTGGGCTTGAATTTCATACATCAGAGAAATATCAGCATTTGAAATATTTGTTCCTCTTGCTTGTCAGAGATTTTATAAGTGTGAAATGGGGTGTGGTAGGAAAGAATTTTCATACAGAATTAAAGTAAGAATTTATTAGGAGATTTATGATGAATTAAAGATTAGGTTTGGTGCCATTCCTTGGTAGATCACTGAAGTTAAGCATTGGTGAGCCTGTTAAATACTTAGATGGGTGACCATGCAAGCAACATCAGGAACTGTAAGTGACCTGATATCAAAATTACTTGATTTGGCATTAAATGACCCAAAATGGGTTGATATATGCCCGCCTAAATTCATTAATTATTAACTAATTAATTTTCAAAATTAGGTATGGCTTCAATTAAGCACATATCCTAAAAAAAAAAAAAAAAAAAAAAAAAAAATTATATATATATATTATATATATATATATATATATTATGGACTCTCCCGTCGATTTTCGACGTATGAGGGTTCATACACACAATGAACACTCCTACAGTGATTTGTTTATAGTGGTGAAGGCTTGTGTTGGACCATCCACACTTTTTGGCACAGTCGATAGGAAAGAATTGGTGCATCAAGGGTTGCCACAAACCCAATCAACGACCGACATCAGGAATTTTGAATTCAGAGTTATCCCTCTCCTAGACTGGTTACCTACCCAAGGCTGAAGGGCCCAGTCTGCCCTACTATTTAAGCCATAGCTGGAGGGAGAATATATGGATTCAATGCCAACAGATTCGTCTAGGAATTGAACTCGAATCGACGAGTCCATTTTCCATGACTCTAACCACTAACCCACACGCCTCCACACATATATATATATATATATATTATATATATAAGGAGGTAATTCGATATTGGTAAATACTATTTCAGAAATTACGCTCCAATCCTTCATATTTGCCATTATATACACATTGAATTTGACTTTGAGAAGAAATTCTGTATTTGCGACCTCAAAGGATTAGTGCTGTTGCTGAATAATAATGGAACTAATTGTTTATGGGTTAGTGTCACATCTATACAAAAGAAAGAGAAAGCAGGGTATGGGAATAAAGTGTTATTTGATTAACAGGGATCAGGTATACTTTCTAGCCTTGTGACTAAAAGTCCAGCCAGGGTATGTAGGGGGGGGGTACAAGTTTGAGATGAATGCAAAAAGAGAGAGAGAGAAAGATACCTTGACTTTCAAATGACAAACAATCTCCCTCAATATTCTGTTGGTTGTGGTCAGGACAGGAGATAAATGATAGACTATCAAGACCCTCCATGGTTTCATTCAAAAACAAAAATTTGTTCCAGTCTTCTTTTTTACCCAGAGATAAAGTAAAAAATAAGTAAAAAATAAATAAAAAATATTAAAATAGAAAATCTAAAATACTAAAAACAAACCAAAAAAAAAAAAAAGAAAAAGAAACAAATAAAACAAATAATAATAATAATAATAAAACTTCAGCATTTTCTATTTAAAGAGAACATGAAACAAATTGCAATTGAATGTGGATTTGAATTCAGTCGGTCAGCTTGACTCAATCCTCATTGGAGGAAGGGGAGTTCATTGTCAATCAGAGATTAGAAAAGAAAATAAGGAAAAAGAAAAAAAAAGAAAAAAGAAAAAAAAAAGAAAAAAGAAAAAAGAAAAAGAAAAAGAAAAAGAAAAAAAAAAAACAGAAAAAAACAGAAAAAATGATAAAAGAAAAAAGTAAGAAAAAAAGAAAAAAGGAAAAAAGAAAGGGAAAAAGAAAGGGAAAAAAGAGAAAAAAAAAAAGAGAAAATTTTTAAAAAAATGAAAAAAAGAAAAGAAAAAAAAAAAAAAAAGGAAAAAATGAAAGAAAAAAGAAAAGAAAGAAAAGGTGAAAAAATGAAAAAATGAAAAAAAGAAAGAGAAAAAAAAGAAAAAAAAGAAAGGGAAAAATGAAAGAAAAAAGAAAAGAAAGAAAAGGTGAAAAAAATGAAAAAATGAAAAAAAGAAAAGAGAAAAAAGAAAAAAGAAAAAAAAAAGATTAACAAATCAGGTTTTAATTTTATTGAGATGGATTAAATAAAAGGATTATCTCCCAAATTTGTGACAATTGCAACTGGGAATTATCCTTACTCATATGTCTGGGCATAATGTTTTATATCATAGATTAATCTAGTTATTGGCTGGGAATTTAATAAATATACAGTTTTAAAAACTTAATAAATACATAATTGTAGGTATTTACCAAGGGTGCAAGTATGGGGCATCAAGCAAAGATTGAACTCGCTTTTCAGTAGTAATGGATCTGGGAGACTAGCTTGCTAATCATTACACCATGATGGGACACCCAGGTATTAATAGTATTTATCACTTCTATGACCAAACTTTCCATAATTTCATTTTCTGAGACTGAATTTTCCTAGCACTCAATCATGTGAAAAACTATGTTAAGCTTTGTAAATATCTGAGGTACTTGCTCTACAGCAGTGGTTCCCAACCTTTTTCTATTCTCACACCCCTACAATTTATACTTTTCTTCAAAAATATAGAATGTGAATCCATACTACAGTTTTATCAAAAGATCATATATATTTCACTCTCTAAATAATGATAATAATCTGAAATAAAGAAACGAAAATATAAATAATATTAATTACAAATA
The DNA here is from genome assembly GCA_023376005.1 of Doryteuthis pealeii. Classification (NCBI taxonomy): domain Eukaryota; kingdom Metazoa; phylum Mollusca; class Cephalopoda; order Myopsida; family Loliginidae; genus Doryteuthis; species Doryteuthis pealeii. The sequence goes on along the minus strand of CM042148.1, from coordinate 88,955,447 downwards.
AAAAAAATTTAATCTGAATTTGAATGGACACTTCTCGAACCCCAGGGATGCAAGCACCCCTGGTCGGGAACCCCTGCTTTAGAGTAATGGTAAACAAGCTAATTTTAAAAGATAATTATTAGTAAATTGGACTTTCTATTTAGTAGAAATGGATCTGCGATGGATCTATGAGACTAGCTTGCTAACCATTACACCATGATGGGACACCTAGATACATAATTGTATATTATAAGTTGTTGGGGTGGTCTAAAGTCTGTATCAGCCAGACAGCAAGGGAGTCTATCCCTTTTCACTATCGCTAAACCAAGAAGATTGTTTTTGCATCTGAGTTGGAGCGCCACACCTACCATCAACTCCTCACTTTACCGCACAGATCTCTGTGCTACTCATATACTGAGTTGGTGGTATCAAACTAGGAACCTTGTGGTTTCTAGCCGAACACTCTACCGACTGAGCTAACCCGGCCACAATTGTATATTATAACAGAATTCTATTTTTGTTGACTTTAGTTAGGAATTCTAAAAATTCCCTTTTCTTTTTATTAAAGTTACACGGTTAGTATTGTCATCCTTGTGTGGGTTTTTTTATAATTAAAATTCAACTGATGCAGGTTTAAACTTTTTCTCTGCTGTATTTGTTTTCTTTCAAAAAAAAGAAAAAAAAAAAGAAAAGAAAATGAAAACACATTGCCTTCTTTGGAATGAGGTTAAAATAATAAACTGTTTAAAAATGTGCAGAGAAATGTGCAGGGTGAAGTAAGCTGCACCACACATGAGTCTGGAAAAAAAAATAATGTCTGCATAATGAAACCCAGTATACAATTCAGTACTAGGCTTAAAGGGATAAGTATGTAACCTAATCATGGTTTGGTTTGTTTGTTTTATGGCATATCAACCCTTTTTGGGTCATTTAATGCCTAAACAAGTCATTTTGATAAAAGTTTCTGTTTCAAGTTCTTAATATCTACAAATTGGTATAAATAATTTTCATTAACTTCATTTGGTTTGTTTAATTGTATAATAACCCTGTGGGTTATTTAATGCCAAAAACTGTTAGACTGTGAGATAAAAGTTGGTAGTTTCCTTTATAAGTGTATTTTTGTAGATGTATTTCATTCATGTATTTTATATCTGATTCATAATTTTGAATATATTTATATTGCTCTCAAGCATTTTTTTTATGTAATGATTATATTCTTTTTTTTCAACATAGTTTCATCCCTTATAAATGCACTTAATCCAATGTCTCTACATTAATCCCATAGATATTATACATTAGAAATTTCAGATAAAAATTCCATAACTGAGCAAAATCTATTTTTTTTTTTAATTGATAAGGTTTTGTAGTAGTGTTGTATACCCAACATCGGGTATATAATCGAGAGAGGAAACTCGGGTGATAGATAGATAGATAGATAGATAGATAGAGAGAGAGAGAGAGAGAGAGAGAGAGAGAGACAGAGAGAGACAGAGAGAGACAGAGATTTACTTGTTGCTTCTTATCTGCTTTACTGCTACTGCTAACTTCTTGTCTGGCTGTCATCTTGTCATCTTCTAGTTGCTGCCTCTAACTTAGGGCTTCTTCTGGGCTAACTCTAGTCATTGTAATTAATTAAATAAACTACAAGACAGCCCATAATTATTCACCACGCAGGTGAGATTCAAACTCAGCAGAGAAAAGCACCTTCCCTCTGCTTCAAAGTCCGGTTGAAACTGATTCTCTAACTAACTAATCACATGACGCGTGAGATTCGCGCCTCTGGGGTCAGGGTCACCAACAGTCCTGGTATTTTTCCACTGGCTGATCTGAAAGCCAATGGCCCCTTATTAAGCTACAGGGTTTGTCAACAATTCATGATACCATGAATTGTAACAGTAGAAAAATTAACATGTTGATTGAGATGTGAACAGATTTTTTTCCATACTGATTTTACTTGTGGCCATATCCTACAACATAATACTTATCTTTAGCATGATTTATACTAAGTAACATTTTTTCATCCCCAAAGACCTACTGTATGGCAAATTAGTGGAAGGCACCTGACTGGTAGGAAGACCCCCACCTGCACTTTAAAGACATCTGCAAGAAAGACATGAAGATATGCCGCATCAACACCAACACATGGGAGGCTGATGCAGAAAACTGAGCAGCCTGGCGTCTCCTTGTCAAATAAGGGACGAAAAGGAGTGAAAAAGAGAGGAAAGAAGCCGCCACAGAAAAGAGAGCCAGAAGGAAGGAGAGACAACAGCAAATCCAGTAAGCATCACTGTTTGTTTGCAGCCACTGCAACAGAGATTGCCATTCAAAAATTGGCCTGTTCAGCCACTCATGCAGTTGCAGATAAAAAAAAATAAAAAAATTGTGGACATACTCCATTGTCTTTGGCAGATGGAAAGATGTCAACAACTTTTTTTCTATGTTTTAGATAAAATAGGTACGGCCAAAATTTTCTTTGAACTTTTATAAAACATTTAGTATTGTTAATTGTCACTTATTCTAATTTGTTTCCTTAAGAACAGAGCATAAACTTGCATATAAAAAAATTCTATGAATTTCTTAATTATAGGAACAAAATAGATCATATTACAAAGAGCATATCTTCAAGAGAGAAAAAAAAACGGCAAAAATGTGCCATTTTGACATACAAAGATTTGAATTTATGAAATTTAAAAAAAAATGTTGAATTATGAAAATCCTCCCTCTCCATAATACAGCAAAAATTACATCAAGTTTCATTCATTTTTTCCAAGTTTTGTTGAATTTTAATTCATAGAGGGTTAAAAATGTGAAATTTTGGTCATTGAAAAATTTAATTAAATCATTTGTATTCATTGTCTTTTATTTTTCTACTAGCAGCGGCTACCCAGCGTCGCTTGGGTAGAGGAGGATTTTTTTAAGTTAGTCCCGCAGATCCATTATTACTGAATCGTGAGTTGAATCCTCGTGGGATGCCACATTTAAATCCCTATGTAAAAAAAGACCTTGCATTGATCCAGCTACTCTTAAAAAAATCTTAATGTCTACTATCTAAAATATCAAATGAAAAAAAAAATCCATGCTGTTATCATTTAAATTTCTTTTTTTAATTATCTTCACGAATATAAATCAAATCTCTATTATTTTTGCTCAAAAACCAAGCCCTGGTGATATTTAATGTGCATATATATTTAATTGTTTTATTTTCGAAGTTTCCTCTGGACATACATATACACACAACTGCCCTTAATATATGTATAGATAGATAGCTTCTATAAGACTACTAAAACTGTCAAAACTTATGATATGAGGCTTGGTAAAAAAACAACAACAAAACAATTGGATAAGATTTTTAAGAAGACCTTCACAGATACTTGATCTGTAGACCAATTATATAAACTAACAAAATAATCACTGATAACAAATTGTGTGAGGGTCTGGCTTTATGTATATATAATCAGATGTTATCTTTTAATTAAGATTATTATATAATATCTAATATGAATAAACTTTTTCTTATCTAATTGGAAAAATAGCTTGATGTATTGAATTGAAGGCCAAATTTGTTGAGAGCCTTTTTTCTCCATAAATACAATCATTTAATCAAAGAAGAGAGAACTAAAACAACAACAAAAAACAAACCTTTCAGTCATAGGCAATGATAAACTAGACTGTAATACACACACATATATATATATATATATATGTATGCGAAATTGACGTCAAAACCTGAGGGATAGCAGCGAAAGATAGAATGCGCTGGAAAACCACTATCAGGGATGGCATCAGTACTTTCGAATACAAATGAACTGCAGAGCTAAAAAAATTAAAACTTAGACTATTTGGTATTTTAGCTTGTTAGGTTTTTGTGATGAGGAGACAGTATGTTGAGAGAAAAATCTTTTGTTTCATATGAGTAGAAGATCATAAATGACAAAAATATTCTTCACGCTCTGAGATTTATTTGGAACCTTAAAACTATGTATATATATATATATATATATATATATATATATTGATATAAAGCACATTTTTTAAAGGTCAGTCAGATAAAACAGTCCATCAATTTTTATGGTGTCCCCATTTCCTTAACCCTATGGCAAAACCTGGCCCTTTTTATCATATTTTAGCCAACATTTGGACCATATGACCTTTAGGCACCCCTTTTGCGATCTCGATTAATACGGACATTTTTTCCATTTTCAACGTCAAAATCCAGTTGTTTGTTAACAGACGATTTTTAGATTTAAAAAAATTATAAAAACTAACACCCTAACCCCTAACCCCTAACAAACAACCGGATTTTGACGGTGTAAATGAAAAACATATTATTATAAATAAAGATCACAAAAGGGGTGCCTAAAGGTCATATGGTGCCCAACATTTTAGTGTCTTCTCTTCTAACCACTTTTCTCTAAACATGCTTTATCGTTACTTTGTAATTCTACCCACTTCCTTGTTGTTAGGACATTTGTTCAATTTTTTTTTTTTTTATTCATTTTCTCATAGACAGAGAAATTCACTTCCATTTACAATGTTCTGAGGAGAGTGTGAATAAATCTCAAAATATCAATAAAATTACATACAATTTAATTGAATATTGATTACCCAGGAGATATTTTTCAGAGTTTCAGTTTAATGAAAAATCCACTATTGATTTCTGATTTTGAAAACCTATACACAATTACACACACACACACACAAAAAGGAATTGCTATCTACAAAACACTTTATATGTAAGCAAATTCTTCTGTCAAATCAAATAAGCACATATTGTTTTAATGGGAAGTGCAGTGGTGTAATGGTTAGAGTCATAGGAAATGGACTCAACGACCTGAGTTCAATTCCTGGATGAAGCCATAGTTCACATAGCCCTAATACCCTTGGGAAAGATATGAATCCAACTATTCTCCCTCCAGCTATGGGTAAATAGTAGGGCAAACTGAGCTCTTTAACGTTGGTTAGGCAACCAGTCTAGGAGAAGTAAAACTCTGAATTAAAACCTGATTACTACTAGAATAGGCTCAGGCCTACTGTGAAGGGAGAGATGAATAAAAAAAGCAAACAAATGGATAGAGAATGAAACCTAAACATTACTGGATCTCTTCTTGTTTTTAATAAAAGCAACAAAAAGATAAAACATCCCTTTTTTTACAACTATAAACACAATATTTTTTAACTCTTAACATCCTGTTGATAATTTTCTAAATCCAGAGCCCCATTCTTCTAAGGATTTATCAAAAAAATGGCTTTTTCATTTAAAGTTACCTGTTATTTCCCTTAGAATAAAGACTTCTAAATACGTTTAATATTACATTTAAACAAAGGCTATCGTTTGGGGCGGATTAGGAAAATAAATGTGACTTTCGGGCAGAATGATGTGGTATAGGATGTTAAGAGTTAAAGAGATTTGGTTTGTTTTGTTTTTACGGCATATCAACCTCAGTGGATCATTTAATGTTGACAAAGTTTTGAAACAAATTTTTTCTTAATAGATACTCAATTTTTTTATAAACACATTTTTCTATTTAACCCATAGATGGTACCCTAACAGGTACTACCACTCCGGGTCAGAGTGGACCAGAGAGCAATGGTGATAAATGGGGGCTCCACATTCCCCAAACCTTAAAGAGATTTGATAGGTAAACAAGTTAAATGCTCAGACACAGAATATTTGGATATTTACAAAGATGGCCAACTCAAAACTCATTCAAACTTGTAAATTCCTAAAATCTAATAAAATTTTTGGTCTCAATTTTTAAGATGAGGCTTGATATGTACTATTTTTTTTTTTTTTTACTGTTGTCCTCATCACAACGTTATGGTTGCTGTACCCTCTGGCCTTCTTCAGGTGTATCTTGTCTATCCAAGTTAAAAAGACAAACTATTCTAAATGATTTCCCAGGTTGAATCATTGCTATGACAAAGTACACCTGAAGAAAGCCAGAGGGTACAGCAGCTGAAACATTGTGTTTTTAAAGATGAGGACAACAGTCCCCAAAAATCAAAATGACTCATGAAATTTGTTAAAAAAAAAAGAAAAAAAAAGATTAACTTTGGTAATGGATAACCCAATAAGGATTGACATGCCATAAAATCTTCCATCAAACTTTATCTTTTTGTTTAATCAACTAAAGTAAACATTTAGCCAAAACATTGCTGTCCTTGACCTCATTTCCATTACCTATTTTCTGGTCACCATAAAATCAAAATATTGAAAAAAAATAATAAATCTAATTGGTTTACATTTGTAATGCAATCAACAGTCACAAGGAGTGTGTGTGTGGGGGGGGGCATAAACATTATCCTCTTGAAAAAGTTTGTTAACTTATAAGTCATTACAAAAACAATTTTCTGTTTCAATCTTTATTTTGAACATTTTTAAAAGTTGAAAGAATAAAAAAAGAAAAAAAAAAAAGGGAGTATTTCTTTTTACATCCCCTGGTATTAAAAAGGGAGTATTTCTTTTTACATCCCCTGGTATTAAAAAAGGGAGTATTTCTTTTACAACCCCTGGTATTAAAAAGGGAGTATTTCTTTTTACATACCCTGGTATTAAAAAAGGAGTATTCTTTTTACATCCCCTGGTATTAAAAAAACTATCACAACTTTCTCCATATCAGCATGTATAGACTGGATAATTAGTGAATAACCAAAAGTTGGTCATTAATAAACCTGATTAATGCTGATGTTTTTGTTGATAAATGAATAAAATTTGTGGTAATTTGAATATCCAAAGGTGATAATTTCTTTAGTAACAATTGCTATCGATTTCATTTTAAACCCATATAACCTCCAAAATAACAAAATAAAAAATCTCTCTATCTTTCTAAAATTCTCATAATGATTATAGATACTAGCAACAAAACACCCTCCGGGCAGTGTAAAAACAGATTAAAAAAAAAGATATTGCCTGGGGGGGGGGGGGGTAAATAAATAAAACGTTTAATATTTAAAAAAGAAAATTACTTACTTAAAAAGCATCATATTCACTTCACTGAGATATTTGTTTTGCTTTATGTCAGTAAGGACCTCCAAAACGTTTCTAAAAATTTCTAATTTAATTATTCAGACTCTTATCTTTATAGAAAAATTTAAAAATCATATGAGTAATAATAATAATAATAATGTAATTTATTGTGTACAGTGCTCAGGTGCACCACAACTCATCAAAGTCTCATGTCAGGTACACAGAATAATGTTGTGCCAGAACATGAACAGTTCACAGTAGTAATATGGATGTATGTGTGTGCATGTGTATGTGGAGAGTGGCATCAGTATAGTGTTGGCGGACTACAGAAGCATGGAGGCTTTGAAAGCATTTACCAGGTAAAATATATTTTGTTTGGATTTCAAGAAATGAAATAAGGAGAGTGGTCAACTTTGTAAAAAAAAGAAATATTTCCCCAAAACATCTGAGAAAAAAAACTATTTTAAACATGAATTCATCTAAAGATAAATAAGTATCAAAATTTTTGTGAAAATTTGACTCTTAATAAATTTTCATAAAAGGTAAAAAAAAATTACTGTAATGTGAGTGGTGACATAGTTTTGGTTAGACAAAAAGAGACTAAATCTCTCTTATTAATAGATATGAAAAGTGGGTGACTTAACGGAGAATATAAAATATCATGTTAGTTGCAACTTCAACCATCAATAAAATAATCAACCAAATAAGTAGGGGTTATAAAGAAAATGAGTGCTCAATATGTTTGTAGAGCAGATTCTATTCTCTGTGAGACTGTAATAATGCCTTTTGTTTTCTTCCACTTTTGTTCTTAATTAATTTAATTGATTCATAGCAGATAACCCTGATGATCCAAAGTGAAACTGAAGTAGGCTATCTGACTATACCATTTTACTATATATATATATTTATTTTTTTAGCAGTTTTTCTTTTATGCATGTTTGTTGAACTTGATGGACAATTCTTGTCTAACGAGTTTTTTTTCTATCCTTTCCAATTGTCTGGCCATCTTTTTTATATCAGGGTGGAATTGGTGAATGAATCCACTGAAGGTTCTTACACTAGTACTTTCTGCACTACAAAGTGCCATCATCAGGTGTGAAGTGATGAGATATTTCCATGTTTAAACAAACAGTAGCAGTAGGAATAAGTAGGAGGAAGGGCTCCTAAATTCATAAGAATGTTATGGGGAATGGTGGGAGGAGAATTGGCGGGAAATTATAGGCATTTAAGAATATGTTGGCTGGTTTCGAAGTTGATCTTGTCTAAGGTGTTTTTTGGTTTTTGTTAATGTATACGGCTTCGAGTATTTGAAGTTTTGTTTGTTTTTTTCTTTGTGCAGTATATGTGTGTTTTCAGTTGGAATTTTCTGGTAATTAGAGGGGTGGGGGCATAAATGTGATTTTAAATGTTGCATGATTAAGCTGTGGAGTAGGGTTAGCAACTTAGCTTAATTAACAATTACCACTGTAATGAGTTCAATTCTCACTGAATGTCCTACACTTGTATCAAAATAAATGTTTTCTTAATTATATTACATGGGATAACACAAAACTGGAAAAATATATTTAAAGACTTGGTTGTTGAAATCTTCTAATGGTAAATACTTGACAAAATATTAATTTTTGATATATTGTCATTTTCTATGGCATTGATACACAAATTGTTTAATAGATAACTCTGAAGAATAGGACTGTGTTGTCATAGTTCATCTGATATGAAAATATGAAAATCAGTTATCTACCTGTCAGGTGGTCTTTTTACAAAACTTCCCTTGACTTGTGTGTATGTGTATACATTTATATATACATACCAGGGCTCTACATTAATGCTGTCCCGTCGTCCCTGGGACGATAAAAATTACACCCAGGATGATCAATACGTCACCCGGGACAGTTTGCCGGGGATGGTAAAAATTTTTCCTAAAAGTTAGTACTACATTCCAATATTGACCATCCAGTGATCGAATGCTGACCTCAAAAAACGGTCTAGTTCTAAACTTAAAATTACTAATGGCAACAACACTGAAGAAATAGACAGTCATACAGTATATATTTTTATGATTGGAAAACATCCGTATAAAAGATGGAAATAGAATAAATTTTAGTTTATAAAATTTTTATTTATTATTCTTGATTATAAATAAATGTTTCTGTGAACTGCTTCAGCTTTTCTTCATGTTTTATTACATGTTATTATGCTACTGATGACTGACAAGTATAGATGATGCTAATGAATTAAACAAAAATATTTTGATTTCGGGACGGTCCAAACCCCATTCAGGATGGTTGATAATTTTTGTTTGGGACCGTCATGAAAAAAGTTAGTGTCGGGGCCTTATACATACATACACAGAGATGCTGATAGGTACGCATCCTGCGTCCCTGACGCACAAAAATCTAAAAGGATCCACTAAAATCGTATCCATGTGTCCCAATGTTTTTCTTTTTTATTCCCTCGCTATTTCAAGCTAACTGTAAATATAATTCAATAGTTTCTTAGAAATCAATTACACAGAATAAGTTACAAGGTAGGAGTTAGACGGCTTTAGTTGGGACCCATAGATTTTCCTGGAGACTAACTCAAAGCAAATATGTGCATCCCAGGACGCACTAAATCAAAAAGCTATCAGCATCACTGTGTGTGTATATATATATATATATATATATATATATATGAAGACAAGCAAGTTGTTTCTATGAATAAAGTATTTCATAAAGATTAAAATATTTCTTTCAGAATGAAGAAAACTAAATAAATTTATATTTTTAGGACACTTAGATTATGCTTCATGTAATCCGCCAACACTATACCTGATACCCCCCTCCACACATACATGTATATTATTACTGTACACTATTCATGTTCCTGACACTAATACATTATTCTATGTACTGGACATGAGACTTTGATTAGTTGTGGTACACCTGAGCACTGTACACAATAAATTTCATTATTATTATTTATTTATAAAGCCATGAAATATTTTTATTAAATTAGACTTTAATCTTTCTGATATCATCTATTGTTTTTCTATAAATCATACTTAAATTTAATCATTCATAACTTTTTAAAGCTTGTTTTTTTTTCCTTCTTAAAAGTAATTCATTAAAAAATACCTACTTTATCTATAAAATATCATTAATACTTGTCAAGGCTGATAAAAGGTGTAAAAGCTCTAATATTATACCTAGGAAAATTAGGTAATTTTGACAGAGTGCTCATTCACCTACTTTCTTCTTTCTTTGTGAAGACATCTAGGATTTAAGGAAATTTACCCAACCCGTTCACTACAGGTAGGACTTGACTCAAGGTCATAAGTATGGGTCATTCAGCGAGGATCGAACTTGCTATTCTGTAGTATTGGATCTGTGAGACTAGCTTGCTAACCATTACACTACGATAGGACATCTACCTTTCTCAAGAGCAATTGTATGGATCCAAATGCAAATAGCCTTAATGCAAACAATACATGCTGGACACTGTTGGAGAAGCAAGGACGAACTCATAAGTGACATTCTCCTGTGGACACCTACACATGGAAACACCAGTGTAGGTCAACCAGCAAAAATCTACATCAACCAACTTACAGCAATTAGAAGTGTTGGTCAATTCTATTTTTGAGTTGATGACCGTTTGAACGTTTTTTTGTATTATTTGTACTAGTACAAAATACAAAACACCCTCTGGGCGATGTAAAAATAGATTTTTGAAACATATTGCCGGAGGGGGGGGGGTAAAAATTCAATGTCAGTGAGTTTGTACCCTAAGTAAGTAAAATCATCAAATTCATTAAAGGATTAAAAAATAAAACAATTTGAAATGTAAACTTTAAATATGTATTGAAATAAAACAAACTATATATAGATATATAATACCAGTCATGTATTTATTAAAACTTGTTTTAAAAAACAATGAGGACTGTCTAATGTTGCATGTTCAAATTTTGAGTGTATTTATTCTATGTTATGATTATTTTGGGTAATGTGACGTAAGCAGTGACGAAAACCGGAAGCGAATCTCCATTATTAATAGATTATTGTCCTCATCTTTATTGTTATCTAAACAAGTTTTCAGCCAATGTGCCCTCTGGCCTTCTTCAGGTATTTCTTGTCAGACCCAGATAAGAATAAATAAAAATGAGGGCAATAGTTTGAATAATCCAAAAAAATACAAATTATCAAGTCTCATCTCAAAAATTCAGAGAAACTGTTTGAACCGTCATCATAAAAGATGTAAAGTAAAAAAAATGAATCACAAAATTTGGTTTGAATCAACTGAGACATCTCTGAAAAAAAGATGTGTATTCTTAGAAAGTAGATATTACATCACAGAGGTAATGTCACCTAGAGAGAGAGAGAGAGAGAGCAATGTTTCTGCCAGTATCTGATAGTTTCAGCCATATTCTTAGGATATGATTGAGAGCTTCAATGAAATAAAGTTTAATCAATATTTGTATTAATTAATTAAATCAATCATTAATAAAAAAAAAAATTAAAGAGAGCAAATAGAGAAAAATAAAAAAAATAATAAATCACTTACTTTAGCTCATTAAATGCTTCAAAAATGATTATTCATTAATAAAAGAAGAAACTTTGACTTCAAGTTGGAATTGAAAGTTGGTTTAAAGAAGTAGAAACTAATTCCATGTCTTATTGAAGATTAAATGATGAATGAAGTTAAAATATCAATTCAGCAAAATAGAACTTCAATTGTTCATTATAAACATTAAAGTAAGGCATTCTCTTCTTCCAGGTTCAAAGAACACAATCTAATGGTTATATATAATGACCAATTAACATCATAAACATATCTTATCTCTTACGGAGGGGAGGGGTAGCAAAATATGGTTATATATACATATATATAATTAGATTAAATTACCCCCCCACCTCTCTATATACACACACACACAAGGGAGTCTACAAAGTCCGTGTGCACTTTAAAATTTAAAATTCTTTAAAGTGAACACAGGCTTCATGGACACACATATATATATATATATATATATATATATATATATATATAGGTTATTTCCTATAACTCCAACATAAACAAAGGGAAACCACTCTTGACTGATAAATTATTTATTTATTTATTGATCTACTAGGAAAAAAGAAGACGGGGTTAGGGTTAGGGTTAGGGTTAGTTTAATGGGAAAATAAATAAATAATTTATCAGTCAAGAGTGGTTCCTCTTTATAGTTATAGTTATAGGAAAAAACATATATATATATATATATATATATATATATATATATTACATACATACATATATACACACACACATTTAACAACCTCTCCACACAAGCAGGATGTGATACAAGGTCAATTACTTAAGCAGAGTTTAACAACTGAATCCAGAGTTTTCCCTCTTTTAGACCCGTTGCTATATCAAGGCTAAAGAGCCATTTTATCCATACCTAGTGAGAGAATACCTTTCCCATGGTATTAGCGCTATGTGAAATGCAAACAGCCTCATCCATTTCCTACAATAATAACCATTACACTAGATGTCTCCACATTATATGTGTGTGTGTGTGTGTGTGTGTGTGTGTGTGTGTGTGTGTGAGTCAGAGAATCTGTTTTGAGATTTGATATGATTGTTTATTTTTCCATCTATTTTGTAGATCTAAATTTTTAGTTAAATGCTAATTATTTTATATTAATAGTATTTTATATTAATCCAGGTTTTAAAAAAAAGAATACATTCCCTAAAAGCCATTGAAAGAGAACAAACTGAAAAAGAGAAAGATCTTTTTAAATTAGAAATTATTTTCAAAAAGCATTAAAATGTTATGGACTTTGTTTTTTTTCCTCTGTTTAAGCAAAATATGAATTACTAGCAGGACCTGTGGATATACTACAATATGATAATTTAATTATTACAATGTTTGATATGTCTACTTCTCAAGAGCTATTGCAAAATACTTCAATATGTAAAAAGTATAATAATCTTCACTTAACTCTCTCTCTCTCTTTTTTCTTTCTTTCCTTCTTTTCATTGTTTGATTGAAACAGATTAACATAATCGCTTCTGTACACTCCCCCCCCTCTGTCTTTCTCCTACTCTTTCTTTCTTTCTTATATTTTTTCTGTGTAGCATTTCTTTTTTCTTACCTTTCTTTCTTTTTGATAAAAACAGAATGGTCCATTATTTAGCTGAAGTGACAACACTCATAAGAAATAAGAATTTGGTGGATAAGCAACGCCAGATAATCAGGATATACATTTTTACATTTCATCTTGGATGATTTGGTCAGTCTCATTTTTAACCAGAGGGTGTTGCAAGATGATAACAGTTGTACTTTTCCGGGGGAGTAAAGTAAGTGGAGTGACCTATTGTTGGTATCAGTCAGACAGCGAGGGAGTCTACCCCCTTTTTGCTAGCGCTAGACCAGGGAGATTGTTTTTGCATCTGAGGTGGAGCGCCACACCTACCATCAGCTCCCCAATCTATCGCATAGATCCAAGCCATGCTACTCATATGCTGAGTTGGCGAGGGCTGGGATCAAACCCGAAACCTTGTGGTTCCAAGGCGGATGCTCTACAGACTGAGATTAACTGGCAGTTTCCATATTTTTCCGAGTACAAGATTCACACTCAGAAAGAAAAGAAAATCCACAGGAGATGAAAGGGATAATTGTGTAGGGATTATCTTCCCGCTGAGTTGTCGCTTGTTCTCACCAGGGGCTATAGTATTTAAACGCCTGGTTCAAATGCTTCTCTCTCTTTTCCGGTTGCTCGCCTACGAGACACATGGGTTAGTTAAGGTCTACCCCTTCTCATTGGGGCTTCGTCCCCCCCTTACATTACTGTAAGTTATTCACACAGCATGGACTATCCCTAGTCTCATGTCTGTGGCTTTTATGTATATCTTTTTACCATTCATGAATGTGTCTTTATCTTTCTATATGTAACTTTGTTTTACCTATGTATTATGTATCTTGTTATATCCATGTGCTGTATACATATTAAATGTTTTGTTTATCAAACCTTTGTCAGAGTTTGTATCTTCAAGTAAATATAACTTTGAATCCTTTTTACAACTGTATTGGCTTTTAAAAGGTTGTCCCACAAGATGAAAGATACCTAGAATTTATAACCTTCTCAGAGATGCTGATAGGTACACGTCCTGCGTCCTTGATGCACAAAAATCTAAAAGGACACACGCAGTAAAATTGTATCCATGCATCCCAGTGTTTTTCTTTTTTCTTCCCTAATCATTTCAAGCGAAATGTAAATACATTTCAATATTTTCTTAGAAATGAATTACACAGGATAGGCTATAAGGTAGGAGTTAGATGGCTTTAGTTGTTTCCCCAGATCATATATACAAACCCTACAATCTATTAAGAAACTTTAGTTGGGACCCATAAATTTTCCCGGGGGGCTCATTCAAAGCAAATATTTGCGTCCCAGGATGCATTAAATTAAAAAGCTATCAGCATCACTGCCTTCTTATATATAAAAAAAGTGTCAACTCTGAAAAATATAGTATGCACAAGAACTTTAAATTTACAATACTTTTCAGTTATATTAATCAGTCAGGTTTTAATATACAGAGTCGAGCAAAAGTATTGGGCGAATTAATAATATTATATTGTTAATAGCTGCCCTGTTACTTTTTGCCCAACTGTATGCACTTTTACATAAAAAATTTGAGGTGTGCTTAACATATGGTGACCAGAGTTCAAATCCTGGATGAAGGCTGTTTGCACTGATGCCCTTGAGTAAATAGTAGGGCAGACTGGGTTCTTTAGCCTTGGTTAGTCAACCAGTCTAGGAGAAGGAAAACTCTGAATTCAAACCAGCTTTACCTTATTTAGAAAATGACTTTGTGTCACATCCTGTCCATAGCAGAGGGGTTGGGTAAATACATACAAAGATTTGAGAAATATTATTTTAGTGAAAAAGACTGAACTTTTATAATACCTGTTAAACTTGCTAGTAAGACAGAGGAATGTAATCATTTACTATGTCCAGGCACATTGTGAGAAAATTACAAGTGGGGGGAGGGGTCTATTAAATCTAAGGTGTTGTGGGTACAGATGAGAGGAGGAGTAAAAAAATAGTTCATGCTATAAGAATGAGCATATAAAAAAAATGAGTTTCCATCACGTGCACAGGAGAGACCAAGTGACTTTCAGGTGGGACCAGCCCTGGAAAGGGTCTGACTCTTTTTAGCTTAGTTTAACATATGACCAAAAGTAGGTATTTACCCAACCTGTTCGCCACTGGTAGGATGTGACACAAGGTTGCAAGTATGGGGGCATCCAGCAATGATTGAACTAGTTATTCAGTAGTAATGGATCTACGAGACCAGATTGCTAACCATTACACTATGATGGGATGGCCTGCCAAAAATATGGATATCCAGTAAGAATTGAACTCACTAATAAGGATCTGCTCACTTAGCTTGCTAACAACTACATTATTTGAAAGGGGGGGAGACCCTGCGGTGTAATAGTTAATGTACTGGACTGTGACATCATAAGCGAGTTCAAACTCCAACTGCACAATTACATTCACTTTCAGAACTAATACTCTTGGGAAAGGTATGAATGCCTCATCCCCCCACTATGGGTTAAATAATACTACTATTGTTCTTCTATAAGGCTGGTTTTTGGCATTAAATAACCCATGAAGGTTAATATGCCTTTAAACAAAGAAACCAAACCAAGCCATCATTTGAAAGTATAAGACACTCAGTGAGTATCAAACTCACTAGTCAGGAGTAATAGTTAAACCAGCTTGAGAACCATTATGCTATAATGAGATGCCCAAGACAGAGGAATGCAGCATTTGTCAGCATTTCTAAGCAACTTATCAAATTCTTCTCTTGCAGATTGGCAATTCTTTCAAAATAGAAAGTTATGCTTGGTGTTTGCAAGCAACTTATAGTTCAGTATTTAGTTGCTAAAAAAATATGACTTTGAGCAGGGGTTCTCAACCAGGGGTACTCGCTGTTGAAATTATTTTGATATAAGATGTGCTCTAATTCCCCACCAAGATTTATAGACTGGCCAAGGTCACGTGATTTACTCCTGCAGCCAATCAGTAACCATACATCTTCATTGTTATCTGTACAACGTTTTGGCTAATGTGCTCTCCGGCCTTTTTCAGGTATTTCTTGTCAGACTCAGGAACTTTATCGGACTCGGGAACCTTCTTGACGTAATTGGGAGCTATCACAGAACTTTGAACCTAACCCTTTATTCAGTCCACAGGGGTATCCTGTTCTCATTCCGCTAACCATAGCTGGGGTACAGGTGTTAAGCTGTGTTAATTATTATTCTATGTTACTGCTGCGCCTGGCGAGGATTGAACCTGCAGTCTAGAGATAACTGTCACTTAGAACTGTCTTAACCTAACTGCTTTATCCACTAGGCCATGTGTACTAATTATCAAGCCTCATCTCAAAAATTCTGAGAAATAGAGAGATCAAATCCTGGACAAGGCTGTTTGTGTTTCACTTTGCATTAATGGTCTTGGGAAAAAAACATGAATCCATCCCTTCTCCTTCCAGTTATGGAGAGCAGACTGGACTCGTTAGCCCTTTGCCCACTTTAAGCCGCTCACATCCTCTCTCCCACCACTAGGATCCTACTGTAAACAAAGTACAAAAACTGATGGTTAGTTTATTATAATTGAGCAGAAGGACTCAGATTACAATAATAATAGGACTTTATTTCAATAGAATGAGTTCTGAGGTGAATGGATAGTGAACTTTGAAATATCCGATCATACTCATAAAAAATACCAAGGAAAGTTGGTTCAGCCGTGGGGGAAATTTGGTAGGCAAAGAGTTAGCCTTGATAAAGTAAGCAAATTTAAGAGAAGGAAAACTCTGAATTCAAACCAGCTGTACTCCGTTTAAGAATTGACCTTGTGTCGCATCCTACTTGTTGGTGGAGGAGTTAGGTAAATACATACAACATTATGGTTTAAAGGAAAAAGAACATTTTTTTAAAGCATCATATGATGCAATGTTTGAATGAGCAAATTCATTACAAAAAACAATTTGGAAATTAGAAGATTTGTGCAGTTTCATTGCAAAAGGAATACACTTGCATTTGATCATTATATATACTAGCAAATATATGCACCCTCCGGGTGCAAGTATTTAAGTTTTAATATAATACAATATCATGTTAAATTAGAAAGGCTAATGAAACTGAATAAGAATTCAGATAAAAATATTTGGAACAGAGGGGGTATAATCGGAAAATAGAACAACTTTGAAACTAACTCTTCCATCATTTTCCATTACTCCCGTCTTTCAGTGGTAAATTTCCCTAATTTAACTATTTAGTTAAAATAGAAAGTAAAGAATAAAATTACAGTTATTTCTTTATGTTAATAGATTTCTGTTAAGATTTATCCCCGAGATTTTTGCTCATATTCATTAAGATAAAACCAAACAATTAGAAATCAATAATACTAAGCATATATTTATTAAAATCAAATTTGTTAAGATCAATATGCAAATTAACCTTCCCATTCACACTGTAAACCGCTATTTCGTTGAATATATAAATATAATTGCATGTTATTAGTATGTAGATATTGTTAACAGTCTTAATGATGTAAAACAATTTTACTAATAATTGAGGTTTAAGTAAAAAAATAAAATCGTGGAGAATGTGATGTAAATAACAAAGGGAATTGTGACTTGTGTAGTAGTATAGTTTCGGTTACAGACAGACAAACCCACAATCTCCATTATAATAAGATATATATATATATATATATATATATATATATATATAAATAATGTATATATATAATGAAGTTCGCTTGTCATAATTATTTTCTATAATTATCGAATTTTATACGATATACGCATTGTAATTGCCTTCAAGCAAAATATAAATAATAATATATACTTTATTCAACAATGCTTCTAAAAACAAACATCCAAAATCTTATTTCCTTCGCCAAAAGCATAGGCCTGGTTTGTTGTTATCCACTCAACGTCCGCGTACCTCATATGGTAGAGGCGTATCATTATCATTGACAGGTTAATTTTGCATGGATTATGTGGTGCGTATCGGTAGCTGAGCGGTAAAGTCTCTGACTCTGCCTGCTGGACTCCCGGTTTCGATTTTTGTCGGAGATAAGTTGTTAGTATACATCGCTGATGAGACTTAATAAAGTTGAAACAGTCTGTACGATGTTCTACGCGCCGCACAATCACTTGCTGAAGTTCGCTTGTCATGATTATTTTCTATAATTATCGAATTTTATATGATATACGCATTGTAATTGCCTTCAATCAAAATATAAATAATAATAATAATAATATATATATATATATGTTGGCAGTCAACTCATGTTCGAGTAAGACCATTTCCTGTTTTTTTCTTCTTTCTTTTCTCATAGTTGAGTGCCAATAGCATCTGACACTATCCTTGTTTTCTCAGATGACTCATCAGGCCAGTCCTGGAGAGACATACTCTTCCACATTAACTACATGTTGGAACTTCACTTTGAATGTTGCTGGGCTGAAAATTACCCTTTCTAATAGCCCGCTTCAATTTTGGTGTTTAATTTGGTTGGACTGAAATTCTTCCACAAACAGGTAGATGGTGGCTCTCCAGCCAGGTCTATTACAAGCTAGCTTCTCCCAGTCCTCCACAGCAATAGCAGTGTTCTTCAGAGTGTCCTTGAAGCAGTCCGTAAACCTCAATTTGGGCTTGCACTGACAACGTTTTCCAGTTGAGATTTCCCTGTAAAATAGTTGTTTTGGGATTTGGCAATCATTCATGCAAACTAGATGACCAGACCAGCGAAGACAAGATCTAAGGATCAAACTCTCAATACTCGGCAGATGACATCTTTCAAGTATTGTGGTGTCTAGTGTAAATGACAACCATTCTATCCCTAAAATCCTGCAAAGGCAATTCTGATGGAATCTCTCGAGTCTCCTGAGATGCCATTTGTAAATAACCCAAGTCTCACAGGCGTACAAAAGGGCAGTGAGCACACAGACTCAGTATACACTCAGCTTTGTGGAGATCTTAATGCCACATTGGCTCCAAACTCTCTTCTCAAGCAAACCAAAGGATCTCATTACTTTCTGCAACCTAAGGGAAATTTCTCTATCTAAAGAGTTGTCCTGAGATAATGTGCTCCCAAGATAGACAAATTGATGGACAACTTTGAGGCGTTCACCATATATAAAGATAGTGGGATCCTCAAAGCATTTGTTCGTAGCAGGCTGATACATGAAAACAGTCGTTTTTTACATTTATGGTTAATCCAAATGCTGTACATGCTTTGGAGAAACAATCCATAACGTTCTGCATCTCATCCTGTGTGTGTGTTACCAAGTCACAGTCATCTGCATATATTAGCTCCCATACAATGGCTGTGAATACTTTTGAACCTGCCTTTAGACGTCTTATATTGAATATGTTATCAGATGATCTGTAACGAATGTAAATCCCATTGATATTACTTTTTAAAGCAATCTTAAAGATGACTGCAAAGAATATTCTGAATAGTTGTGGTGCGAGAACGCAGCCTTGTTTCACACTATTCATGATTGAGACAGGTTCTGCAAGGGTACAATTATATGCAACCAAAACGTTCATATCCTCATGAAGAGACTGAATAAGGGTTATCAAATGTGGAGGACAACCTAACTTCCCAAGAACCCCCAGAGCGCCTCGTGGTTGACCATGTCAAAGGCCTTCGCGAGATCGATGAAACATTGGTAGAGGTCAAGATTCTGTTCAATGCACTTTTCTTGCAGTTGGCAAGCCGAGAAGATCTACATATATATACATATATACATACATACATACATACAAAATGTACCAAAAAAGTATCAAGATTTTTTGTACTTTATGACACACCTTGTATTCTGAAAAAAATTAACATTCCATTCATTGTTCATTTCTATCTTGGTAAATACAGCTTCAATCTCAATACTTTTATGACACACCTTATATATATATATATATATATATATATATATATATATATATATATATATATACCAACCCCTCTGCACAAGTAGGATGTGACACAAGGTCAATTTCTTAAGCAGAGTTTAACAGGTTTGAATTCAGAGTTTTCCTTCTACTAGACTGGTTACCTAACCAAGGTTAAAGAACCCAGTCTGTCCTACTATTTATCCATAGCTTGAGGGAGGTTAGTTGGATGCCTACCTTTTCCCAAGGCACTAATGCTATGTGAAATGCAAACAGCCTTGTTCAAAATTTGAACTCTGTTTGCCAAGCCCATTTCCTATGATGATAACCATTACACCACACTTGATCATTATGTACAACCTGGAAGAACAACCTTGCTTATTATAAAGTATTACATCATGTGTTTTACAGAGAGAGAAACATATTTTACTCTAACTAAACATAAATCATTAAGATCTTTTTGAATTCTTAAAGGACATTTAATAGAAAATATTTTTTGATTGCAAGTTTGTTTTAAAAATCTCAGAAACTATTTTGTCTTTACATGTGGAATTTTGACCATTTTCATTAATCATCTCTCACAGAATAAAAAATGGTAATGTGTGTGTTGTGTGTGTGTGTGTGTGTGTGTGTGTGTGTGTGTGTGAATCAGAAATGGCAATGTGTGTGAGTGTTTGTGTGTGAATCAGAAATGGCAATGTGTATGTGTGTGTGTGTGTGTGTGTGAATCAGAAATGGCAATGTGTATGTGTGTGTGTGTGTGTGTGTGTGAATCAGAAATGGCAATGTGTGTGTGTGTGTGTGTGTGTGTGTGAATCAGAAATGGCAATGTGTATGTGTGTGTGTGTGTGTGTGTGTGTGAATCAGAAATGGCAATGTGTGTGTGTGTGGTGTGTGTGTGAATCAGAAATGGCAATGTGTATGTGTATGTGTGTGTGTGTGAATCAGAAATGGCAATGTGTATGTGTATGTGAGAATCAGAAATGCTAGTGTGTATGTATGTATGTGTGCATGTGTGAATCAGAAATGGCAATATGTATGTATGTGTATGTGCATATTCTTTCTTAACATATGCTTGCTCTATAAATGAATGAACATTGCAACTAACGTTTTTTTACTTGACAACTTTTATGGGATCCTTTAACTGAATTAAACAAAATATTTAATGAGGAGGGGGGTAACAGTTGCCTTGGAGTGGGGGGGGGGATGAACCATAATTTTCTTTAAGTTTGAAAGATGGATGGGTGAAGGGTGGGGTGGGGGGTCAAGCAAGGTCAGGTAAATAATTACCCTGACCAATAATGACTCATATCTGTTCTTATTCTTATTTAGCTTCTACTACTGCCCAGAAAATTACAACTACTTGCTTTTTTTCTTTGCTGAAAGAAATAACTCGCGGTTGTCTCATGTTAAGCTATCATCATAACCTCAGTGATGGGGATATTAATTGTAATAATGAGAGAGGGGGTGAGGTGAGGAGCACACAGTCGTCGCCATGTGTTACGTTTGCGGCGTTACAACATTATTGTTACTACTAGGATGACTCATCCTAATCACTCTGTTGCTAACACTACTGTTGCTGCTGCTATTTACAATCCAATTCTTCTTCTTCTTCTTCGCCTCCTCCTCCTCCTTCCCCTCTTCTTCTTTAATGCAATCCAACACAGGTCGATATTCTAACATCGACAAAACGACCACACAAGATTTAGAGAGGGAAAAACAAGAATGCCGTAATGATACTTCCATAAAACCACATGCACATTAAAAGAAATAAATAAATATAGAAATAAAATAAAATAGAGAACGCGTGCGCGCGGGTGTATGTGTGCTGCGTGCGCGCGCGCGCTATTACTTGTGATGCATTTTTCAATGAAGCGCAAAAGATTAATTTTAAAGCAAATTTCAAACCGTATGTTTTTTTTTAAATGCATTTATTAGTTTGTATAGTGTGTGTGTGTGTGTGTTGAAATAAGTGCGCTGCTGTCAATGAATAATAATAGTAATTTGTTTTGGTGACGTCATCATACAAAACTGAAACTAAAAGTTGAGGAAAACATTAATAGTAAGAAAGAAGCTTTTATTATTATTTTTTATTTTTAAGAATGCAACCAAGATATATTTGTTGGTGCTTAGAGAAATATTAATCATTTAAACTAAAATATAGCCAATTGGTATACAAAGTATTATTAGTGATTCCTAAAGCATTCGCCTATGTACCGCAAGGTTCAATGTTCGATACCGGTCCCCGTCAACTCAGCGTATGAGTAGCACAGATTGGGTAATCTGATCTGTGCGGAAAATTGGGGGAGCTGTCGTTAGGTGTGGCGCTCTACCCAAACAAAAATAAACTCCCTGGTTTAGCGCTAGCGAAAAGGGGATAGACTCCCTCTCTATCCGGTTGATACCGACAATAGCCCACTCCACCAACTAGTGGTAGTGACAAGTGTATTATTGAATTTTTTTTTTTTTTTTTTGTAATAAAAAAACAAACTTAGTCAACTTTTATCCTACAAATGAATCCTGTATCTTTTTATTTTGATTTTTATATCAAACAATGACATTATGTTTGTTTCTTTTTTTTATCTTGATTTTTTTTAATGATTATACCGAAGAAAAGTTTCACGATTTTTTTGCAATTACAAAAAAGTATTCATTAGTCACTGGAAAATCTTTTTGTAATTTTGATGGTTTCATAAAAATAAAAATTAAAAAAAACGAAAACAAAACAAAAAAAAAACTTTCATATCACAATTTCTTTTTCAGCTGCTGTGAAATGTTAAGGAGCCGGGAAGAAATCATAGTTCATTATTTGTTTAAGAAATAAATAGAAAGGAAAGAAAAAAAAAAGTTGATTTCTTTCAACGGATATGGATTTTCAATCTTGATGTTTTGAAATCAACAGCAGCAATTATTAGTCCTTTAAATCCACAAATCAATTAAAAGGAATACAATTCAATTGTATTTCATTTAATTGATTAATGGATGGATAGGAATAATAATTATTCCTATAATCAACTTGTTTTGCGAACCCGGAAAAAAGGCAAACTTTACTGGCGAATTGAGTCTTAACTTTTTTGTAAGAATTTAAAAGAAAATAATCGGCTTAATTTGAGAAACAAAAGGAAAATAAATAAATAAAACAATATGACAATAATATTCAACTGTTACGTTAATAATTCTATTCCCATTATTTTAACCACTTTAAAAATGTTATAAATCCACTGTTGATTATATGATACGTTTATTTGTTGTAGCTTCTTATTTTCTTAAAATATGATAAACGACGTCTCTAATAAATGTGACCGAAATTGTGTAAACAACAAAAAGGCGGGAGTTAGTATTTACAATGATGACGTCAACATAACTTAAGACTTTTTTTTGTCTTTGACTATTTCCAAACAAACATATTCATTTATATAAGCTTGTAATAGATAAATAAAATAATTTTTTTTCCAAAATTAAAATTAAATTAACGTAAATTAAAAAAAGCAAACATTTGAACATAAACAGTTTCGTCGTTAACTTTAAACTTTATTTTAATGGTATTTTTATTTTCATACACATTTTTTTTTTTTTTTGCTCACGCTGCAGATAACCTAGATTAAAATTGTTGAATGCATATCGTAATACACAATCGTCTACCCTTACACCAAGTGCAAATTATATGCATTTAAAAAAAGAACAAAATTTATGGTTACTAAGTGGAATGACCATATTCTATTCCATCGATTGCATTTTTTTAATTCAAAGAAAGCTCCGGTGAGACGGAGAATAAACAACGGAACGACATTAAATTCTAATTGATTTGCACGAAAATTTATAAATTCTTATGTATCCGAAGGCATGCAAAATTAAATGAATTAAAATTTTTAAATTAAAAGTAAGTTATATTTGTCGCGTGTGTAAACTTTACTGTCGTCAGTCTAGTTTTGTAATTTGAGAAGGAAGAAAAAATATTCCTTCTCTTTCTTTCACTCTCATAATTATTTGAAACTGAAAGAGTTCATAATTCCAATCAGACTCTGTTTATATAAGTTTAAATCAGAAAATTCGATGAAAATACGCACCAAAAAGTTTGCTTACAATATAAAATAAATTCATTCGTTTGTTGCATATTCCCCCCCCCGGAAAAAATAAACAAAGCTAAAAAAAACCAAATAGTCAAAAACATTGACAATAAAAAGAATTGAAAGACTATAATACACACAAAAATGTAGCCCTTATAAACAAACATATTTAGAGAAAGACACTTCACAACTTTTCGACCGCCAACTCTTCTGCCTTCATCACTTTCGTCTGAATCTCAGAGAAGCTAAGAGAAAACATTCAGTATCATCTTTTTTTTTCTTTATCAACAACCTAATTAACTTTCCACAACAGTTGAAAACTGGATACTTGCTCTATTTAAATATTGGAGAGGAAAAATTGTTTACTATTCCGCCAGCGTTCAAACTTTTTCTTTCATCAAATAATTTCAAAATACATTTTTAAAAAATCATTGATTGATTGCCGAGAAAAAGTCATTTATAATTTTTTTTTTTTCAGTTAAAATCCATCCACGATCCAAGTTTGTAATGATCACATGATCACAACTTAAAAATAAAATAATAATAATAAATATTTGTGAGAATGTCGTTGATAACAATTCAATGTAAAAACTAAACAAATCACACTACTTACTTAATACTTAACAATTTAAACCTAAAATCATAATGAATAAAAATAGAATAAAATAAAATATAGCTTTTTAATCCGAAAAGGAGTAGAAGAGGGATTAAAGTTTTTAAAATCCCGAGGCATTGTCATCATTTATTTATAAAATTGATGTATGACGAATACAACCCTTAAAAAAAAAAAAAAAAAAAAAAAAAAAACCTGCATAAACAGATGATAAAATGACTAAATATAAATAACTGTCATCGGTTTGAACAGCAGGTTTATCATTCAATTGCCATTGTAAAAGTGTATGTGTAAAAAGTACAAAAGAAAAAAAATGTTTTAACTAACCTTTCATTACGTGAGAATTTTCTTGAGAAGAAAACATGAGAATTCTATTTTGTTGTTATTGTTGTTCGGTTTACAAGTGGAAATACTTCCAACATGTATAATATTAAATTAAAACAAACTTTGGAAAAAAATCGAGCCTAGCTATGATTTCGAATGCCGACATTCAAGGCAAGCAGATCCTTAATGAAAATAAATATCTTCAGCAGTCCATTGTTAGTGAATTCGATCCTCACTTGGTGCCACATACTCTGGCCTTGTATTGTATTCAGTGAATACTATTCACAATTAAGCTAAACTTAGGAAATCACTTACCATATTTTAACCTTTAACCCCCCCCCAAAAAAAAAACAACTACAATATAAACAAACAAAACATTTCATTATTTTAATTACTGTTTCATTCACATAACTCCATCACAGTTGTGGGGAGAGGGCGGATAATACCCGTAAAAAATTCCAAAGGAAATGGAAGAAATGCATTTCATTGTAATGCATGTAAACTATTTTTTCCCCTCAAAGTATTTAAAATAATAAAAGCCAAGTCGATCCATTTATTAACACAAGAGAGACTGACGCATAAACCACGTGAATTCTAAGTGTGTAATATTCAATTTTGTGTCTGCAACTTTTTTTTAAAGCTGTATGAAAATTTAAGTATTAGTAAATTTTACACAGTAAAATTACTAACTTCGTCTGGCCATAACATACATACTTTTCTCTACCTTAAAATCTTTAATAAAATTTATATTTTATTCTTATTAGATTTCAGTCAGAATTTTCCCCTGATTATTATTATTTTTTTCTTCCTTGGATCCACTTGTTCGCATCCCGGTCTTAAGTTTCCTCCCAGGAAAGGGAGGGAGGAAGCTTACATCATAGCCCGTGTGTAGTGGAACTAACTTTACTTACTTGCGCATTGTAATCATCATCATGTATGTATTACTAAAAACTGATACGACCTATTGACTAACACAGCCTAATAAAACGAAAACATATGTGTCAAGCCCCGGGAATTAAAAACAAAACAAAACAGCCAACCTAAGCTTTATTTAAACTTTGATTTTATTTAAATTAGCAACTGATAATAAAAATGCAGGACAGAAAGAAAAGAACCTGGTCTAAAAATATGAAGATCAAAGTCAGTCCCCGCCCCTCGTGTGTTGTGTTGTGACTTATATATCATCATTATTTCAAGTCCGTATTCCTTGCTGATCATAATTTTAATTGAATTATTAGAGAGAGAACCATTTCGTCATGTTTTATTTCTGTCATTCCGTTCTTTTTCTCCCCCCCCCCACACACAGAATTGATACAATTTAAATCGTAACCAAGATCGAGTTTTGAGTGGATTTTAACTAAAATAATAAAAACAAGATGAAAGATTAAATTGCATAAAACCGAAGTTCTTTTTTAAAACTTTTTTTTAATAAAAATAAACTTGTTAATAAATGTTTAAGCCACTGATTAATTCTTTGAAATAAACCCCTCCCCATAAAAAAAGAAAAATAATTCGGGCAATGATTTTAAACCAATTTGAAATTTATTTTCTGATCAATGCAATGAATCATATTGAATGCAAAAAAAATTGAAATAGATCAACTCAAAAATATAATATTATTTTAAATAAAATAGTTATTTAAATGTATTGCACTGTTGCAAACTCAATGTGTGTTATACGTACGAACTAAAGAAATTTTATCATTCATTAGAAAAAAAGGAAAATAAGGAATTGAAAAAAAAAAAAAAAAAAAAATCAAAAATATTTTCCCATTAAGTTTTGTTTTCTTTAGTCAACACATCAGACAGTAAATTATTTTGAATTAAAGATCAAAAAGGATTAGGAAAAAAGTTATTCAAATCACATGGAATTTATAAGAATTTGAAAAGATGAGGATGGTGGTAAAAATAATTGATTCCCCAAGAAGAGCAGTTTTCTGCAAAACAGAATCAGACTAAAAATCAAAAGTCTATAGAAAATAAAGTGTTTAAAACACTGTTTACTTTAATTTCATTCAGTGTAAAATAAAAAAAGACAACAATACAATAACAACAAAGACACGTGTGGAAAAAGGAAAAAAAAATTGGTAAAGACAAAACCAAAAAATCAGCTGTTTTTTGTTATCTAAAATCATTAAAACTTATTCATAAATTTAATTAAAAAGAAAGAAAGAAAAAATGTTTACTCTTTCACTTTCGAACAAATTGTTTTTAAAAACAAAAACATAAACAATAAAATTAACAAGTAAATTCAGCCAAATAACAAATTTGTCCGAAATGAGAAATTCACTGGTCAGTTTTCACCAAATACAACTAACATTAAATCAAATTTATTTTCCTAATAAACAAATGTTTAAAAAAATTAAATAATAAAAAAAACAACCTAGAGAACCACCCCCTAAAAACAGATTCGGTTTTTACTGCGATCTTAAGTAAACTTTACTATTTTAATCAGATGATTAAACTTTTTAAAGAACTGTTTACTTGATTAAAATAATCCCTAAAAATAAATTATTAATATTTTAGATTTTAAATAAAAAAATCGCATTTTTTTTTTCGTTATTCACACGATAATCAATAATAAACAATAAAAAAATTCAAAAATTTTTGTTTTGTTGTTTTTTCCCCTCAATATATGATCAACAAGTTTATTGGATTTTATTTTTAATTTTTCGCAATAATTGATATTATTCGATTTTAAAAAAGCCTTCAAGTAATGAAAAAAAGGATTTTTTTTATAAGAAAAAATAACATACATAAAAGAGCGACGATCAATCGACCCTCACTTTATGTTCACATTGTCTGGGGTGGCGTGTTTTTTTCAGGCCAATTGAAAATAAAATAAAAAACAAAAAAATAAAAGGACATTTTTTTTTTTTGTTGCACCGAGGAAAACTAAAAACAAAAACATCACGATATTAATGAGAAAATAGTGCTTCAAACGAAATATTCGTGCAATTTGCCAAAAGAAAGTGTTTGTGTATGTATTCAGCGGCGATTATCAATGTAAAAAAATAAAATAAAATAAAATGCCACTGTACCTGTCATTGCTGGTGAAAAAGGCTAAAAGCCAAGACTGCAGCAATATCCAAGCAGCAGCCGAACTACAAGAGGAGAACGTCGCACGCTGCAGCCGACATTTTCCTCCTCCTCCCAGGATCACCCCTGTCACGTGATAGTGACGTCACTTCCCTTCTGATCAATCCTTTTCCTTTTGGAGCTGAACAACTGAGTACGTACCATTTTTTGCTCCTCTGGTATCTTCTTTCATCCCTACGTATTAGTGAATTTTTTTCATGACATTTTTGTGACTTTTGAATTTTTAAACATTTTATTAATTGTTCATCGCTTTTAAGTTGGTAATTTTATTTTTATTGCTTCTTATTTTAGCTCAGCCATGGTCGACGTCCGGCAAGATGGTGAGTGTTCATTTTTTCCAACACGTTGCTCTAAATTTTCATACGATTCATTCTAACGTCACTAAGAAACGTATCGGTTGTTTAAACAAGTTTTCAACAAAGATATATAAACTGTCTCGTTTCTAAATTTTAATATTCCTTTGTAATCTCTTTCTATTTATTAAATTTACGTTCAAATTAAAATCTTAAAAAATTTTTTGGCTTAGATTGGGCGAAACATGTGCGTCGATTCTTTTTTGTGAAGGAGGAAAAAAGTTTTAGATTTTCAATTTATACATTTACGGTCTGATTCAAATTGATTAAATATTTATTCGTTAGCTTAAGTGAATGTCTTTACTGATTTTTTTCTTTCTTTTTAATGTTACATTTTGTTGTGTGGACCGGTTGAAAGAATTGTGGAAGGAAAGATTGTGCTTTTTCGACATTTTATATATTAGCAATTAACTCTGTTAGACATAACTTCACTGCTTGCGTATCTTTTAAAGATAAGACTTTTCTTGTGTTTACGTATATTTTTAAGGTCATTTTTTTTCGAAATTAATTACTAAAATATGTGATAATTCAGTTCTTTTGAATGCCGTCTATTCGATTTAAATTAAATTTTAAGTAAATAACGAAATTCACATCTTGCAAACCTGAGAAAACCTTCGGTTTATAGGAATTTATATAAATTATTTCTTAGTAAGAATCTAATGGTGGACATTTAAAAGCTTTCTATTGATATAGATTTTTGATATTTTCTACATAAAATTAAAATATTAAGCAATTTAATATAGTATTAAATATCTACTTAAGTTAGTCTCAAAATTAGAAAAAGGGCAAAAATGATTTGTCACAGAACTGTAAGTGATCTAATAAACTAAAATTTAAAGATTTAGAACTAAGTCACTAAAGAACTAGTGACATAGTTGTAAATCTAACATTAAAAAAAGACTAGATTATTTATAAAGTTTCAAACATTTCATTTATTTAAAAGCGTTTAAATTACATACAAGATAATTAATTGCGTTCTTTTAGAGAATAAGGTTTTTTTACAAAATTAAATAAATATATGTATATATCAATTTTTCGATTAATTTCGGTCTTGTTAAAGAAAAATGGAAGCCAAAGGGAGATAACTATATAACTTCCGGGGAATAAAAAAAATTACCGAGCACGTGTCGGCGATCTATTTTAACCCACTTTCTCGTAAGATTTTAGAGTCGGCTTAGTAAGTCAGTGTCTTTTTGTAGAAAAAAAAATACATGTATCATCTTTGTATATGACCATAGTTTGTTGATAAAACTCCAGTTTAAGCAAGTGAATACAAAACTTTGTGTTCCTTGAAAGGGAATTTCGATTTTTCTGTATCTACCTATCTTCATACATAACCTTCACAATGCCAATCAATCATATTTCATTTATGTACGTCAATAAAGGGAAGCAACGATTTACACTAGAAATCAGATCACTCATGATAAATTTTAAATATTAGTTTTACATTGTTCACATCCGATGTAAGAAATATATAACGAACAAAAGCGTAATGTAAAAATTTCACGAATTGTTTTGTACTCAATATTTAACTGAATATATGACATTTAAAACCATTATTGAAAATTCTAACGCCCTGTAATACCTTCCGTGTAAAAATTTAGAAAAATTATAATTTTGATTTCAATTCAACTTTCTCTTTATTCTAGTTTGAATAGGTAATAATATTCATTTACTTCAAATCTTGAATACAAATCTCGTATTAATTTCCCTCATTAGTGTTTTTTTTTGTTTTTTTGTTTTTTTTTTCCCCATTTATTTCCCATTCAACTTGCTTCATGATTTTCCTTTTTAGTCTTGAAGTATATACACTGGGAAACATTAATTCAGCTTTTTATTTAAAGTTTTCCATTTCTGTGTGAAGACATTACAGAAAGCTGAAACATTTAATTTTCTAGTTTCTATGATTTTATAATTGTAAAATGTTTGTTTCTAGAACATTAATATTATGTATACCCAAAATGGTCCATTATCCTTGGAGTTAATAAGTGTTGGCATCCTTCTGCTAAAGACAATGGTGTAGTGTACATTTTTCCTTAACGGCACCTGTACAAGTGGCTGAGCAGGCCAATTTTTGAATGGCAATCTGTGGTGCAGTGACTGCATAAAAACTGGGGTGGTTGTTGGCTCTCTTTGCTGTGGTGGCTTCTTTCTTCTCTGTGCATTGTTTGACAAGGAGGCTGTAGGTCACTCTGTTTTCCGCACCAACCTCCCATGCGTTTGTGCTGATGTAGCACGTCTTCATATCCTTCTTGCAGACGTCTTTGAAGTGTTGGTGTGGTCTCCCTATCAGTTAGGAGCCATACAATAGGTCTTTGGGGATGCAACCTTTGTCCATCCTCCTGACATTACCAAGCCAGCACAGGCGCATCACAAATGATGGCAAACATGCTGTTTGTGTTTGCTCAGTCCATCTCATCTGTGTTGGGCATTTTGTCTTGCCAGCGAATGCATGGGATGTGGCATAGGCACCTGAGGTGGAAATTTATATAGTCCGGGCTTCCACTACTGTAGAGGAGTGTACTGAGAATGCACACACAGTGTGACCTTCTTACTAAGGCTGATATTGTTCCAGACTCTCTGGCTCGATTTTGCTATTGACTTCACTATCATTAGAGACCTAATTGGTAATGATGGATACTTGGAGTTCATAAGTAATAAGCAAGCAAAAGATAATTATGTATATTAATACGTGTTTTAATAGTGGATGGACAACAGTCACCTGTGTTCTCACGAAGCTCTTTTCTATGGATTTGCCTTTGACAAGCCCTAACCCTTTCTATCATGTGTAAGAAGGCGGTGTCATGGGTATGATGTTAAACTATCTGATGGTGAAGTCCAATTCTGGAGCTCTGGGAAATGTGGAGTTATCCCTTCATCATCATTGCTCCTAGGTCCACCTGAAGTGGTAGTACCTGTTAGGGTCCCATCTATGGGTTAAATAGAAAAATGTATTTATTAAAAAAATTGTATTATCCATAAGAATGATTTTATTTCAAAACTTTGTCGGCATTAACATGACCCACTGAGGTTGATATGCCGTAAAACAAAAACCAAACAACACAAACAATTCATCTTTTTGCGGTATTGTATAAAAACAATCTATGCGGTTAAATAGGAAAAATGAGTTTTAAAAAAAGTTACTCAACAAGAATGAATTAAAACAAAGGTTTAGGCATGAAATAACAACAAAGGTCACATGCCATTACATCCAATTCATTTCAAGTGTCTGATTAAAAAAAAAAAAATTTTATGCATTTAGTGTAAGGAATTTAAAGGAAACAAATTAAGGAAACATTAACCTTGTCATTTCAATATGAACATGGTATGGTAGTCATCAGAACTTAAATTCTCTCTATGGCACACAGTTTTTTATTAGTATAGATTTTTCTCTTCCTCCCATTTTCTTAAAAGCTTATTTAATTTGTAACAGTATCATTTTAAAAATGAAAAGTAAATATTAATTTGTTTTGTGATTACTTATTCATTTTTTAATTTTCAGTTACCGTTATTGTAAAAAACAAGCCAGATATCCCAAGTCCCGGTTTCTGCAGAGGTGTACAGGTAAGGATATTAAATTTTTGCTAATATAGATTATATTTTACTTCAAATTATTTCTGACTTTTATTTAATTTTTTTTATAGAAGCCGTTAAACAAGGGTTTAAATATCTGAAATGTTGTCTTACTTGGCTCTATATAGAAATTACTTTCATATGAAAAGATTGGGGTTTGGAGTAAAATAGCAAATGACTTGCTGACCACCATGCTAAATAGATTATCACAAAAAGGGTGATAGGGACGGGCATTCTTAGTTAAAGGGGGAGATAACTCATGTTGAGGACATTTTGAGAGAGAAAAATTGGAACAAAAAGTGTAGTTTCATACAAAATAGGTTAAACTGGTTAACCAATAAAAAACACAAGCACACACATACTGAAACTATTTTTTGCTGTCCTGAAATTGGGTATTTTGAAATAAGAGAAAGAAATTTTCTTTGTAATTTAAGGCAATTCTAATTTCCTTGTTAAATGAAGAAAACTAACAAAGAGTTAGTTAATATTTAAATATATAAAAAATCTCAATATGTGTAGATGTTGCATTTTTAAAACTTACATTTTTAGATTAAATAAATCTTGATGTGGGTAAAAATTCTCTATGTTCAACATGCCATCTTCCAGGACGTTTAAATTTACTTTGTTCAAAATTTTAAGTGCTAAAAATAAGCAAATTTGAATAAAAAAAATTTTGCATCATTTCTTTTGGAATTTTATGAATAAAACTTCTCCAAGCGTAAAAAAAACTTTGCTCTTCAAATTTTCTTTGAAGATGAAATAACAATTAAATAAACACCCAAAAAATGGCACTCATTTATGCAAACTTGGTTTATTTATAGTTTAAACCAAGTGGTTTCAATCTGATATGCACAACTATTCCTAATTGATAAATTTTAATTTTAGTTTGTATTGCCCATTAAAGCTCAATATATTTCTTGGGTGTCATCTTTTAAGGTTTAAAGCATAAAAACTTCTTTATTGGTTGAGATTTTCTTATTGCACCAATATATTCTTTTGAGTGCAATCTTTTAACGTTTTAAAACAATTTCTTTCCCATTGGCAAGATTTTCACCCAATATCTAAAGTTGATTGTTATAGCCCTCTCCTCCACCCATTTTAACAATAAAAATTTGAGAAATTTTGTTCTTAGATCTGAGAATGATTAAAGGATTACTTATTGCAGGAAGACAATATAACTGGTTAAAAAAAATCAAATAAAGGTTAACTCTTTGGTGACCAGTAAATTCTTACAAGCATTAACAGATTTCCAAAATTCAAATCTGTGTGAAGAAAGAAAAGTATCCTCAAAAATTCCTGCGATGTGTTAATTAATGAACATAATAAAAGAATGAAATTATTACAATACATTTGAGAAGGAAAAAAACTGAAGTTTTATGTAAACCTAATTACTGAACCCACTCACAATAGAAATATTTGGTTTTTGAAAA
This sequence comes from Doryteuthis pealeii, assembly GCA_023376005.1. Lineage (NCBI taxonomy): Eukaryota > Metazoa > Mollusca > Cephalopoda > Myopsida > Loliginidae > Doryteuthis > Doryteuthis pealeii. The sequence continues at coordinate 88,922,106 of CM042148.1, read as the reverse complement.
GTTTACAAAAGTAAGGATTTTATGAATCTGGAAGATTTTGAACTGTCGTGTAAAATTGGCCCTGAATTTCATACACCATAAACTGCAATAACAATATAACCCCAAAAATTTCAAAATTGACTCCAAGCTAATTATAGTTTAAACTGTTGGACTTAACAAAAATATATTTTTAAAAACTGTTGGACTTTAATATATTAAAAAAAAACTTGGGGTGATTGAGGATTTTATAGAATATTTTTAATGATGTTATTTACAATTTCATTTATTCCATCCTTTTATGGAGTAAGCAGTTTTTTTTTTGTCTGTGGACAATTTATTTCCTGATAATCAAAAATTCTCTTAAAATAAAGTTCATTTCTTTTTAAATTGAGAAAAAAAACCTCAAATTGCACCTTTTTTGTCATGTGCAATGAAAGGTGCGGGATAATGGCTCTCATGCTGACAGGACCCCCTCTCCTTGGTAATTCTTTTAACCATCCACCTAAGATAAATTATTTCTTCAATCAAACCCTTTCACTGATGCTATCAAGTTTCAGCAGTTTTTGTTGAGAGACCCATCCATTATAGCTTAAAGTATTTTAACAAAAAATTATAAACTACTAAAAAATCTGGCTTCAAGTTCGTTAGAAATTATTCTTTTATTTTTTTTACAATGAACTTATACTTAGTCTTTGGAAATAATAATAATAATTTAATAATAATAATAATAAAAAAAATAAGATATTAAGAATTTTGCGCAAAACCTTTTTTAAAAACCTGCAATCTGTGTGTTATTGAAAATTTTGTCTTATTTTTATGAAACGGTATGACAGAAATGATGCGTACTTTTATTCTGTTGAGGTCAGGAATTTAATTTTTCCACCCTACCTTTTATTCTTAGAAAATGATTCTAACTCCAATTGTGCCTACCTGTTCCATTTAATAGGTCATTTTAATGCGCTTCACCCATGACAAATCTTGTTAGTTTATATAATTTAGAAAACTTTACAACCGTATTGGTACCATTTGTTTATAGGGAAAATTCATACACTCATTATAATTCTGGTATTTTCCTATAAGTCTAACATTAACAAAGGGGAACCACTTCATTGACTGATAAATTATTTCTTGATCCTACTATGAAAAAAGACTGTTCGGGTTAGTTTTTG
>CM042148.1:88892401-88920858 GCA_023376005.1 Doryteuthis pealeii | reverse complement strand
ACGTCCAGGGATTTGAATTCGGTGCGACAAGGTCATTCCCATGACTTTAACATTACAACCACGCACTTCCTACTGAAACCATATTAATTGCTTTCAAATTATTAGTAATAGATTAATAATACTTGAAAACCATATAATGTTTGTGCAAATTAATTATATTCAAGGTAATAGTTAATGATTATAATTATTAGTTACTTTGAATCATAATTGTCTGCAAAAAATGGACTAATATTGGTATTAAATACTTCAAATGTTGATATGCATAACCAGCCAAATGGACTATACCAATCATTAGCTTAACAGAACAATATCTAAAATTTAAAAAAAAATGGTCTAAAAAACACTAGTTCATTGATAGAAAATTGGTTGGTTGCAATTTATAGCATTTCACCTTGTTGGTCTATTACATGCCAAATATGTTTTCTTTTATCCTTCTGGATGGTATTTCAAATTTTTGTTTCAACTAATTTTTTTCTTAAGCAACCATTTTTTTAAACTCATTTTTCTATTAACCCATAGATGGGATTCCTAACAGGTACTTACCACTCCAAGTCAAAGCAGACCTGAGAGTAATTAGTGAGAAGGAGTACTCCACCACTCCCCAGAGCTTCTAGGATGAAAACTTCACTATAGATAGCAGTTTAACTTTCATACCCAGGAACAAGAAAAATTAGATTAAAGATTATTTTTTATTGTAGATAAACAGTAACTTGCTGAAAAAGTGTATAAAAATATTTACTATTTAATGCAGTTAAAACGCATATTTCTAAAATAATGAAGTGTTAACAATTAATAAACTTTAGTTTATCCTTTAACACTTGAAGCGTTCTGCAGCTTCATACCAATTACATTATGTGGCTTTCTGATAAATAATAAGTTAATTACTGGATTGATTTTTCTTTTAAACATATTTGATTTTGAAACTTCAAAATGTTGTGTTTAGAGCTTTATTCTTTTTGTCAATAACTTTGAGAAAGAGTTATTAACATACCAAAAACCATTAGACATACCTTTTCTTGGTATTCTGATTATTGTTACTTAGCTGAGTCAAAAAGTTTGCAAATATTTTGGATAACTAGCAGGACTGTGTGGATATACTACAGTTATGATGATTTATTTATAACATTTGATATGTTACTTAAGAGCTGTTGCAAATACTTCAATATGTAAAAAGTATAATATCTTGTTAACTCTCTATCTCTCACTTTTTTTTTCTTTCTTATCCTTCTTTTTCATATTTTTCATTTATGTCCATTGAAACAATTAGTGTATTTTGCTTCCATGTGCTCACTCCCTCTCTCTATTTTTCCCCTACTCTTTCTTTCTTATTATATTATATTCTGCTGTAGCATATCCTTTTCTTCTCTTTTCTTTATGAGGAAAAACGAATTGGGTCATTATTATAGCTGAGAGTTATGACACTCATAAAAAATAGACATTCAGTGGATAAGCAACATAAGATTAATCAAGAATTTATTTTGTATTTCATCTTGGAAGATTTGGACGGTCATTTTTAACCAGAGGGTTGTGACAAGATTGATAACAGATAGAGTATATAATATATAGATGTGAGGTACATATAGACAACTCCAGATGATTTTGCTGAAAGTCTAATGTGACAACCAAACTGGATTGTGTTGATGCTGAGCTCATCAGATCCTCTCCAAGTGCTATTTGGCAAGATTTACCTTTATGGATTTGGAAGGAATGACCTTTGAAATTCATGGTTTTAGGCTATCTGACCTTGCTTAGTATTAATATATTTTTTTTATTTGATTTTTTACTTATTTTTGATTTTTGTATGTTCGAGATTTCTTGCAACTCAAGAAAATTTCTTCAACCATTCTGGTTCTTGTATGTGTCATAATGATTTCTCCTTTTCACAATAAATGTTTTTGGTTGGCTTCTGCAGTCTTATGATAAGCAACACTAGATAATCAAGAATTCATATTTTGTATTTCATTGAAGATTTGGACAGTTCTCATTTTTAATCAGAGGGTGTTGCAAGATGATAACAACTGTACAATAAGGAGATGAGTATTTAATATATAGTGTGAGGTACAATATAACAACTCCAGCATGATTTGCCTGAAGTCATGAATGTGCCAACCAAACTGGATTGTGTTGATGCCTGAGCTCACAGATCCTCTTCCAAGTGCTATTTGCAAAGTTTACCTCTATGGATTGGAGAATGACCTTGGAAATCCATGGTTTTAGGCCTACCTGACCTTGCTGATTGTTGAGATTCTTGCAACTCAAGAAAATTATGAACTATCTGGTTACTGTACCGGGATCAACTGTATCTTTATCTTCGCATAACAAATGTTTTTGGTATTTCCACAATGTTATGACCCAGTTTGAATCATAAAGCATAAGCTAATGAATAGATACATTTACACACCAACTACTTCACAAAAAAATTACAGCCCAACATATTACCACGGGTTGAATTTGACACAAGGTCACAAGTATTGGGCAACATCCAGTGTGGATCAAACTCTTTTTCTGTAGTATAGATCTGCAAACTAGTTGCTAACCATTACACCCAACGGGACACCTCCAACTACCACAATGCTACCAATCACAGTGGTTATCTACCATGGTTGAACTGCATCCAGGAGGATTTCGTTTTTCACTAGTAATGGATCTTAGGACTAGCTTACTAACCATTACACCACAATGCTACCAACCATAGTGGGTACCTACCATGGTTGAACTGCTTTGCTTGGCATGATTACATACCACAAACTAGCATGTACCAAACTATTGCAGAAGTTTTGACTCACTCTATACAATTTTTCAGGTCTTTTTTCTTATCCCAGATTGTACACCTGATGAGGGATAAACAGGACTGGCCAAAAAGATTTACAACACCAAGAATACAATGAAAAACTATTTAATGATTTCAGCTGTTTTTAAATCTTACTGCATATTCCTACATAATTTGGTGCTGTGTTAAACTTTTCTTTGAAAAGGATAAATCTGATTATAATGGAGATTCGTGTCTGTCTGTAACCCGAAACTACATCACTGCTTACGTCACAATACCCTCAGAATTGTGCTACATTTATCAAGAGTAATTTAATTTAGAGTCAAAATCATTAATACATAGAATAAATCTTACTTATTACTGATTCTTTATGAAAAATCTGAGTTAGATTTGCCTTAAAAAACAGCTCATGTTTATTAGTGCATTTAAAATCCTTGCCAATGTTTATTATATCTCTAAGAAATAAATGTTTTACATAATATATGCAGTATATTGTGTATATTTGTATTATTGTTTTAACAAACTGGGTTTGATAAATAATACTTGTGTTACTGATCTCTAATATTATTGTTTTATTCTCCAAGATAATAAAATCAATTCTATGAATGATTTTATATAGAAATCAATTGAAATATAATTTAAAATATGTGTAATCTTTTTATATATTTTCTTATTTTATCTTGTAGTCTTTCTAATATATTTTCATGACATTAAAACTCAAATACTTATGCTGTATAGGCATATTTCTTGCTAGTAGTTACAAAAAATATAATGGGGGATATCTGTTAGATAAGTTGAAAATAGTGGTTTAGTTAAACAGCGAAAATTGAGTGTCTGTGAAGAATGTCACTTGTTGGTAAAGCTGAAAAGATTCACCAATTTCCAACGAGAAGAATAGAGTTAATTTCAAGAAAACCAGGAAAAACAAACAACCACCCCTGCATGAATGAAAAAAAAAAAATGAAAAAGAAAAAAAAAAGAGAGAGAAAATGGAGGGGATGAAGAAAGAATCTCCAGTGGAAAGGGAAGGTCCAGCAAATTTGTACAATTGGCGAGGAGTTGTCTATCTTGCACTACTGAAACATTATTGATCATTGACAAGAGTAAACAGACGAAGTAGGATTAAGACCAATTAGAGGAAGTGGGTTTGTTAGTCAGGAAAAAAAGAAGAAAAAAAAGAAAGAAGAAAAAAAAAGAAGAAAAAAAAAAAGTGAAGAGGCAGGATGTTCAGAATGAAAATCATTCATTATTTGTTATTGGTTGGAACTTCTTGATGATACAAAACACAACCGATAGTTGACATGATTTAATTGTCAATTATTTAGTCGTTCCAAATGACAGGAAACTTGGGTTGTGGGAACTTAACCAGATTCAAAAAAAAAAAAAGAAATAATAAAATAAAAAGTTTGTTAAAAAAAAAAATCTAAATATTCTGGATTTTTTTTTAATTGTTTATTTATTTACTTTACTGAATACAATGCAGGATTCTAACGAAAAAAGCAGTTTTTGGCAAAGAATAACTATGTTAAAAAAGGGGTAGGTCAAGTTAGATAATATATAAGTGCAAAAATAAATGTAGTGCCAAGAAAGGCAGTATTATAATATATATATAATATATATATTATATATATATATAGTTGTAAGTGCCTTCAAGTAAAAATTTAATATTATTACTTTATTCAGCAACGTTTCTAAATAAACAAACATCCAAAAATCTTATAATCACTTCGCCGAAGGGCATACGGTCTGTTTGTTGTATTATTCTCTCAATAACGCCCCCTTACCTATTATGGTAGAGGCGTGTAGTATCACTTGACAGCTAATTTCGCTAGGATGGTCGCGTGATACTGTGGCCGAGCGATAAAAGTGTTTCATAGTGTTTCACTGTGTCTGCTGGAATTCCCGGTTTCGATTCGTCGGAGGGAAATCGTTAAGTATATACCGCGATGAGACTTAATAAAGTCGAAACAGTCTGTACGGTATTCTACACCCGAGCCATCCTTTGCTGGGATTACACTTGTCAAAAGTTCATTTCTATAAGAAAAAAGTATCGAATTTTATGCGATACATGCGTTGTAAGTGCCTTCAAGTAAAAAATTTAATATATATATATATATATATTATATACAAGGGGATTTAAAAAAAAATTATTTTCCATAAATGTAAACACTGCATTGTTTGGTTCACTGATAACAAAAATTATTTAATGCTGCAAAAATATTTGTTTTAAGGCTATTACAAAATGGCAGTGGATCAAATAGAGTGCTCCAGTTTTGAACAGAGGTATGTTATACAATTCTTGATGAGGTGAGAAATACATAGAAGAATGTATGATGTTTACAGAGAAGCATGTTTTAGTAAAAAACAAAAACAAAAAAAACATGGTTACCACTATGAGACTGAGTTGAAAAGACAATCCATTGGAGTTGGAAAACACACTGACTCTCTGGTAAAGAAAAAGTCTTGAGCAGCAAGTGGTTCAGTAAGAAGGTCATGGCTGACAGTCTTCTTGGGACATGAAAGGAACCATCATTATTGATTTCCTTGAAAAAGGTGAAACAGTAAACATTGCTTCCTATTGCCAACTCCTGAGGCCATATTCACATTTATTGATTGACATCATATATGGACATATAACCTTAAGCACCCCATACAGTCTGATTCATAGGGACATGTTTTCATACACCGTCATAATCCAGGTTTTTTTAACAGACGATTCTTTAGAGGGTTTTTAAAAAATTATAAAACTAACCCCTAACCCTAACCCCTAAATTGTCTGTTAAACAATCGGATTTTGGACGGTGGTAAAGAAAAAACATGTCCTTATGATCGAGATTGCAGATGGGGTGCTTAAAGGTATATATGGTCCCATTAGAGAGGAGAAGAGAAATACTGAAAGAACACCATATGAAAATCAGATTGAATGTTTTTGGTGTAAGGGTAGTTTCATCAGATGAATTTACTTATCATACAAATATGAAATCTACATGTGACAAAAGAGAGAAGCTGTATATATATATATCAATAATTTGTTTGGCCATTACTTAAAAATAAAAAATAAAAACTTTATTTTTGTTTTGTTTCATGTTTTTCGTCTATGTCTTTGTATTTTACATTAAACAAAATTGAATTAAAAAAAAAAGCCAAGACAAAACAATTAACTAATACAGCGTGATGTATATTTATATATATGTCTATATATATTATATAAGTTGCATGTTTCTCTCTCTTGTCAATTGATGATTTATTACTAAGATGTGAATGACAAGCTTATAATTGGTATGGAAGCATGTGGTGTAATGTTAAGTCATAGAAGATGAACTCCGTGACCAGAGTTCAAATTACTTGCATGAGGTGGTTGCATTTACACCAATAGTGCTTAATAACCTTAGGAAAGGTATGGAATCCAACTAATCTCCCACCAGGCTATGGTAAATAGCTAGGGTAGACTGCGGTTCTTCAACTTGGGTAGGTATCAGTCTAGGAGAAGGAAACTTCTGCAATTCAATACCTGTTAAACTACCGCTTAAGAAATTACCTTTATGTCACATTCTGTGTGGCAGGAGTTTTAGTAAATATATACTTACTAGCAGGACCTGTGAATTACCACGTATGATAATCTAATTATTATAATCAGTCAATATGAAAAGTCTAAATTAATCTTGATTTAATTTTCTCTCACTCTCTTTTTCTTTCTTTCCTCTTTTATCTTTTCATTATGTTCAATTCACAATTGTGTTATACCCTCCTCTCTTTATCTTTCTTTCTCTTTTTTTCTCATATTTTTTTTGTAGCCATGTCTTTTTTCTCCGTTTCTTTTCTATAATTCAACAAACAGAATGGTCCCATATTTAGCTGAGGTGACAAAATCCTAAGAAATAAGAATTTGGCAGATAAGCGAACAGAAATTCAAGATTTACACTTTCCATTTTATCTTTGAATAGATTTGAATGGTCTGATTTAACCAAAATGTGTTGCAATGATTGATAATGGTTGGCAATTTATTAAGGAATACAAGCATATTGCATATATAGTTGGTATGGTTCAAAAGTTCTTGGTCGAGAACCAATGAAAAGGACCAAAGGCATGGAAACTAATTGCTTGAACACATATTAATCTGCAGGTGAACACCACTTGGCATGTTGTTTTTATCAAGTTTCTTTCAATTGCTTCCAAACTCCTAACATTAGGTTAATTCCCCGCATCTTGGTTGGGTGGGAGAACTTTTCCATCACACCCTCGTATAAGAAGTTAATTATGTTTCAATGAGCTCCTAGAGGTAGCCAAGAAATTCAAGGAAGAATATTTGGCAAACAGTTCATAAAATGGCTAAGTTGTAGGAATATAGCCAAGAGTGCAAGTTGAATTTAGAGCATGTTTCAATGAAACAATTTATTTGTGTCATAAAAAAATACCAAATATGAAAGTAGAAAAAAAAAAAAAAAGAAAAAGAAAAAAAGAAAAGATTTATAAAGAAGCTATGCTGAAAAAGTTCACTTGCTGAAATTGTTCTCTGGAAGAATATTTAACTTCTATTAACTGCGGCGTCAATTTTTGCAATTATTAACTCTGAATTTTTCAATTCCACCACAGCATTCCTATAATAGTAAATAGATAAGTATTTTATATTGTGTCTGTGAAGGTAAATTATACACTCAGGAGAAGTCAAAAGTTTACAATATTTTAGAGTAATGTGTACACAATGCCTGCTTGGTTGTGGTGTTGATGTTTTTTTTAAAAATGAATATCATCTCTTTTCAGGTCAGTTAGCTGAATCAAGTCATTTATGATAAATAAATAAACTCAGCTTGCTTGCACGTAACCTGCTGGCCTTTAAGTGGTATTGAACGGCTAATTAATGGCTTAATGTTTGGTGATCTAGCTGGAAACTGGTGCTTTATTAGTGTGACTGACCGTTGTTGGAGATTAGGATGCTTGGCTTAATATATTGGAGCAATAAGGAACCAATTTATTGGAATGGTAGGTAGTGACAGGCAGAGAAATTTATTGTGATTTATGATAATAATAACTAATAATCCTTAGACCAGACCTAGTGTTGATAAACCAAAAATGAAAGAACTTGTCAATGGGTGGATTTTGCCAGTTGCCAGCAGATCACAGGGGTGAAGCTAAGGATAATGGAAAAATATACAAATATCTGGACCTTGCCAGAGAACTAAAAAAGTTATGAATATGAAAGTGAGGTGATACCAATTGTAGATTGGGCCAACTCGGAACAGTCCTAAAAGGATTGGGAAAAGGGTCTGGAAGTTTGGAAATCAGAGGAAGGTTTGACACCATTCAGAACACGCACTAAACTGCTGCCAATCTGCAGGAATACTCAGAAGAGTCTTGGAGACCTAGGGACTTGCTGTCACTCGACTCCAGGAAGACGCATCAGCTAACACTGATGTGAAAACTCAAAAGGAGTAAATAATAATAATGTAAGGTGCTTACAGTTACCAGCTGATTGCTTAAGTGGTCAACCCAATAAGATTGAACAGGCCATTGCTGCTTAACTTCAGTGATCTAGCAGGAACTCGTGCTTTAGCTGACTTAGACCATAATCAACAACCTTTGGAAGGATTTTGTGAGATCTAAGGTTGATCGACATTGAGATGCGAGGTTTCTGGAATTCTGCCTCTATTGGCTTTGTGGCACATCCTCGGAAATTCCACAGTTTATTCCTACCTGACCTTGCCTAATCATCAAAGTTCTTGCAACCCGAGTAGAAATTTCTTGATTCTATTCTGGATTACTGTACAGTGATCAACCTGCACCTTCAACTTCACATACACAAATGTTTTTGATTGCTTCCACAATGTTATGGCTCATTCCAAACTTGTAAATCATAAGCTTCCTGAATTATACCTACGTTCACATTAATCTGTGTTGGCTTTCAACATTGGATGAAGCAATGTACAACATCAGTGCACAACTACCCATGATACTACTAATTCATAGTAGGTACTTTCATTGCCTTGACTGTTTTGGTCACATGCTATATGAAGCCGCCAACTGTACGCTTACCAAAATGATTGCAAAAAATTTTATCATTTCCTCATAAAAAATATTTAAAAAAAAAAAAAGAAGAGTTATCAATGTATTCAAACAATACTTGAGTTTTACGTATTTACCCAGCCCCTCTGCACAGCAGGATGTTACAGAGGTTTCAGTTTTTAAATTGGGTTTAACAGGTTTTGAATTCAGTTTCATTTCTCCTAGACCGGTTGCCTCCAAGGTTAGAGAGCCTAGTCTGCTCAAACTATTTACCAATAGTTGGTGGGAGATAATGGATTCATACCTTCCCAAGAGTTATTCAGGGCTATGCTGAAATGCACGCAGACTGTCCAGGATTTGAACTCAGTTCACTGTGTCATTTCCTACAACAAAACCTTACACTACAAAACCTCCCTAGAAACACTTTAGATATACAACCAGGATTAAACATATTAATAGATAGCTCAAACTGGTTTACCAAACTTTAAGACAGAATCTTATGTATAGATTTGGTGGAATAATTCAGAAAAATATTATTTCATTTAAGATCTTATTTCAATCTTTATTGCAAAAAGAAAAAAAAAAGATAGTGGATTTGGAGGTGAAGGTATTGATTGAGGCTCTTTTATTCTGTCTTGATAATCAAACGATAGAGGAAAAGGTCATAAAAACTGAATTTTTAATCTCTTTATATTTATAGGTAGGAAAACCTTTCCCTATTGATTAAGGTCATTGCCACTTATCATGAACAGAACAGGACATTATTTAACTGCACCAAAAAAAAAAAAAAAAAAAGAAATAGGGAAAAAAAAAAATGATACATTGGATTCAAAAAAAAGAATGAAAAGGATTTTGCTAACATTAGTTGAAAGCATAGGAATTTCAGCATAAATATTTTTTTTGTTGATAATCTACAAAAAAAAAAACCTGATTTGTAATTACCATATTGACTCTGATATTTGCACAGATCATTGCCAGTTATCTCTATAACTGAAAAGTCACACCTTAATAAAATAACTTTGGTCAATCAAATATTGTGTTATTAACAAAAAAGAAAAAAGAAAAGAAAAAAATATCTTAGGCTTTCAAATCAGAATGTATTGTTAGGGAAAAAAATTGTCAATAAAAATATTTTTACCCTTCCTCTCTCAACTATTGAGCTCATTATATCTTTGTTACTAATATATTAATCTTTAGATGAATTTTTTCCCTGTTTTCACAAAGTAACTGTGAATGCCAGGTGAGTTCATTCTGTGTACAAAAAAGTATTTATCTTACACAGTTAAAGGGCTGATTTTGGTGGTTGTTAAGATCAAGTAGGAGCTGGTTTAAGCACAGTCGGTAAAAGCAGCTGCCCTAGGAATTGCAAGGTTCTGAGTTTGATCCAGTCCTTGCAAACTCAGCACATGAGTAGCACAGTTGGGTAATCTGGTCTGTGCAGTAAAGTGGGAAGCTGACGGTAGGTGTGGTGCTCTACCTCAACACAAACAATCTCCCTGGTATAGCACTAGCAAAAAGTAGACAAACACCCTCGGCTGATTACCAACAATAAGCCACTCGATCAATGTTTGGTCACATCTGATTTATAGAATTTGTAAATTAACTACAAAAATTTAATAAAGAAAAATTCTATATTAAGACATAATAATAATAATCTTCCTTCAAAAACTATAATAAGTGGGTGAGCCAAACACTGACCTCCCATAGTTTTTAAAATCATTTAATTTTGGATTAAACAATTGCTTTTAAAATAATTGAAGCTTTTAACACTTATGCTAGTAAGAATTCTCATTAACAATGTGCCAATTTTGCTGTTTGGTAAGTTAAAGTAAGTCAAAGTCATTGGGGTGGCTAAAGTCGAGTATCAGCCAATCAGTGAGGGAGTCTATCCCCTTTTCATTAGCGCTAGACCAAGGAGATTTTTTTGCATCTGAGATGGAGCACACACCTACCACCAGCTCCTTACTTTACCGCACAGATCCTGCACTATCATAGCTGAGTTGGCGAGGCGGTATCGAACTAGGAACCTGTGATTTCTAGATGAACGCTCTACTGACTGAGCTAACCCGGCTGTTTGTGGTAATACATATAAAAAATAAAATCATTATTGAGCATCCACTTAGGGAATTACAAGGATTCCGGGTTCTATTACCAGTCCTCACCAACTCAGCGCATTAGTAGCACAAACTTGGGTAATCTTGATATGGCAGATAAAGCATCTGGGAGCTGACAGTAGGTACATGCCTAATCTCAGCACAAAAAATCTTTCTGTCTAGAGCTTAGTAAAAATGGGATAGACTTCCTGTTGTTTTGTCTGATGCAACAATAGGCCACCTCCATAGACTACTACTATTACAGTAATATAGATGATGATGATGGAAGACAAAAGAGGAAGTTGTCTGATAATTGGTTATAAATCTAACAGACTTCTCAAAATAATATTTACATTGGATTAGTAAAGCCTAAAAGATCTTTAAAGTTATTTGCACAAGATAATAAAATTAGACATAATTTTAATCAAAACTTGTTATGCATTTAATACCTAATAACTGATTTTGAGACAAGTTGATGAAAAAGAAAAAGAAATAATTACTAATTAAAAATTAACAGACTATTCCAAAAAGATTTATAGTTGAGGTGATGCAAAAGTTTGCAGCAACATCTTTGCACATTAGAGGAATCTTAGATTGATTGATTTAACAGCATGTCAAACCGTCTAGGGTTGTTTATGCCTAAATTATTAGTGAAATAGCTGTTGGAGTGCCACACTTACATAAGCTCTACTGAATAGTGAGTTTGATCCTAGCTAATGCCCCATACTATTGACCTTGTGTCACACCTACCTATGACAACAGGTTAGGTTAAATACGTACATTATCCATAAATATTTCTTCAACCACTTGTTTTTTTTTTTAAATTACTAATTTATTGTTGTTTGATCTTATTTGTTATATAAGTACTTATGTATCAATGATGTCACAAATGAAAATCTTTGTTAAGTTATTATTACTGGATGTTCGACTGGCATCAAACTAGTTACCTTACAATTCCTAGGCAGATGCTCTACTGAGCTAAACTTGGCCTTCTCAGTGTATTGGCAGTTATTTATTAAAGAAATACTATTCCTCTATTTAATTTTGATTTAAGCACCTTTCTTACTTTTTTTTTCCTTCACTTTTTCTCTCATTGATTCACATCGCTTTTTGTCGGCTTCTAGAACACCTAAAATTGGTAACTGTCGCTTTTCACCATTGCTTTGATGAGTAAACATCCGGTAGTTTTATGTCCATGATACTATCTAATAATATATTGCCCTCTTTTTTTCAGTAGCATCATGGCACATTTGTTCAATTCCATACTTCATTTCTATATCATCAGTTTCAACTTGAATGTTTTGCACTAAGGAAACAATTCTTTTTGGACTTTTGGCCAAAGGCTTCTAATCATCCATGAAAAAGAAATGGTTCAACCTCTCCCATTGCTCAACTCATCTAGAATGACTTAGTGTCACTTCAAAAACTAGGGTTAATGGATCATAGCAAAATCATAAATAGAAACGGTAAGAGTGTGTCCCTTGAGAAATTATCCATAATAATAATTAATAATAATTCCTAGTGGGACCTGTGGATATACCACAGTAGATGATAATTAATTATTACAATGTTTGATATGTTTACTTAAGAGCTATTGCTTAATAGTTCAATATGTAGAAAGTATGATAAACTTGATTTAACTCTCTCTCATCATTTTTCTTTTCTTTCTTTGCATTTTTTTCTTATGTTCAATTAAAACAGATTAGATGTTATCACTTCCTCACTCACCCCTTTATCTTTCCCCAATCTCTTTCTTTATTATTATATTTTTTCTGTGTAGCATGACCTTTTTCTTCCCTTTCTTTCTTATAATAAAACAGATGTTCCATTATTTAGCTGAGGTGACAAAATTTCAAAAAAAAGAAAAAAAGAATTTGCTGGTAAGCAACACCAGCTTATCAAGGATTTAATTTTTTGCTTTCATTCTGGCATGATTTGGACAGTCTCATTTTAACCAGAGGGTGTTGCCAAGATAATAATGTTGTACTTTTTAAGGACATGAGTATCACATATATAGATTAATTTCATTGATTCTTCAGGTCAATTCGTGCCTGGTCTTAAAGAATTAAGGTTACAATATTTACAAAAAGACATGCTGAACCACGTGGGAGAAAAAGAGGACATGCTCGTAAGTATGATTCTTTATGGGCACCAACACATAGGCACATCAGTGTGGGTTGCAACAGATCCAGTATCTGTACGAGCTGATCAATGTAGGCTTTTGTTGGCCAACCCCACTGAGTGCCTATGTTGTTGGTGCCCCATAAAAAGATCATCACTTACGAGCATGTCCCTTTCCCCACGGTGTTCAGCATGTCCTTGTTTGTAAATATTTATCCTTAATTCTTTAAACAGGCACGCGGGAAATTTGACCTGAAGAATCAATGAATTATCTATATATTGTACTCGATGTTCCTTAAAAAGTACAACCATTATCTATCTATGCAACACCCTTGTTGTTAAAAATCAGCACTGTCCAACATCCATCCCCAACGATGAAATGCAAAAATGTTAAATCCTGATAAGCTGGTGTGCTATCCAGCAAATTCTTTTTTCTTTTTTTTATGAATTTTGTCACCTCAGCTAATAAGGAACCATTCTGTCATTTTATTATAAGAAGAAGGGAAGAAAAAGGTCATGCAACCAGAAAAAATATAATAATTAAAGAAAGGAATTGGGGAACAGATAAAGGGGGTGAGTGCGAGGAAGTGACTAACACTATTGTTATTTAATTAACATTAAAGAAAAAAATGCAAAGAAGAAAAGAAAACATGAGTGAGAGAAGAGTTAATCAAGTTTATTCATACTTATCAACATATGAAACTATTTAGCCAATAGCTCCTTAAGTAAACATACAACATGATAATATTTAAATTATTCATCATACTGTGGTTATTATCCACAGGTCCCATAGGGAATATTATCTACATTATTATGGATATTTCAATAGGCACACTCTTACCCGTTTTCTATTTATGGATTGTATGATCCCATAACCCTAGTTTTGAGTGACACTAAGTCATTTAATGGAGTGAGCAACTGGTGGAGGTGAACCATTCTTTTTCATGGCATGTTAGAAGCCTTTGGGCCAAACAAATGTTCAAAAGAATTGGTTTCCTATAATGCAAACATTTCAAGGCATTTGAAACTGATGACTATAGAAATGAAGTATGGAATTGACAAATGTGCCATTTGATGCTAAATGAAAAACGGAGGGCATATATTATTGAATCAGTATCAGTGGACATAAAACTACCGGATGTTTATACTCATCAAAGCAATGGGGTGAAAGCGAACAGTTACCAATATAGGTGTTCTATGAAGCGACAAGAAAAGCGATGTGACACAATGAGAGAAAAGTGAACGGAAAAAAAAAACGTAAGAAAGGTGCTTAAATCAAAATTAAATAGAGGAAATAGTATCTTTCTTTAATAATAACTGGCCAATACACTGAGAGGGCCAGTTTAGCTCAGTAGAGCATCTGCCTAGATTGTACGGTAATCTAGTTTGATGCAGTCGAACATCGTTAATAATAACTTAACAAAAGATTTTTCATTTGTGACTCATTGATACATTAGTACTTATATAACAATTAGTTAATCAACAAACAATAAAGTAATTAAAAAAATAAAACAAAGTGTTGAAGAAATATTTATGGATAATGACGTTATTAACCATACCTGTGTATAGTAGGGTGTTGACACAAGGTCACAAGTAGGGGCATCTGCTAGGATTCAAACTCACTATTCAGTAGAGCTTATGCGTAGTGTGGCATCCACACGCTATTCACTAATATTTAGGCATAAAACAACCCCAGACGGTTTTGACATGCTTGTAAATCATCAATCTAAGATTTCTCTAATGTGCAAAAGATGTTGCTGCAAAAACTTTTGCATCACCTCAACTATAAATCTTTTTGGAAATAGTCTGTTAATTTTTAATTAGTATTAATTTCTTTTTCTTTATTTCATTCAAACTTGTCTCAAAATCAGTTATTAGTATTAAATGCATAACAAGTATTTGATTAAAATATTCTAATTTTATTAATCTTGTATGCAAATAATTTAAAAAGACTTTTTAGGCTTACTAATCCAATGTAATATTATTTGAAGTCTGTTAGATTTATACCAATTATTCAGACAAATTCCCTCTTTTTGTCTTCATCATCATCATCTATATTACTGCGTACTAGTAGTAGTCTTGGAGTGGCCTATTGTTGGCATCAGACAAACAACAAAGGAAGTCTATCCCATTTTTACTAGCTCTAGACCAGAAAGATTTTTTGCTGAGAATTAGGCATGATACCTACGGTCTCAGCTCCCCAGATGCTTTACTGCACATATCAGATTACCCAAGTTGTGCTACTAATGCGCTGAGTTGGTAGGACGAATGAACCGGAACCTTGTAATTCCTAAGTGGATGCTCTAAATGTATTTTTTATATGTATTACCACAACAGCCGGGTTAGCTCAGTCAGTAGAGCGTTCATCTAGAAATCACAAGGTTCCTAGTTTCGATACCGGCCTTCGCCAACTCAGCGTATGAGAGTTGCAGGGATCGTGCGGTAAAGTAAGGAGCTGGTGGTAGGTGTGGTGCTCCATCTCAGATGCAAAAAAAATCTCCTTGGTCTAGCGCTAATGAAAAGGGATAGACTCCCTCACTGATTGGCTGATACCGACTTTAGGCCACCCCAAATGACTTTACTTACTTTACTTACCACACAGCAAAAAATGGCACATTGTTAATGAGAATTCTTACTAGCATAAGTGCTTTAAAATGCTTCAATTATTTTTAAAAGCAATTGTTAATCCAATTATGATTTTTTAAAAACTTGGAGGTCAGTGTTTGGGCTCACCCAATTATTTATAGTTTTTGAAGGAAGATTATATTATTATGTGGCTAATTATAGAATTATTTTTCTTATTAAATTTTTGTAGTTAATTACAAATTCTATAAATCAGATGTGACTCAACATTGATCGAGTGGCTTATTGTGTATCAGCGAGGGTGTGTCTACTTTTTGCTAGTGCTATACCAGGGAGATTGTTTGTGTTGAGGTAGAGCACCACACCTACCGTCAGCTTCCCACTTTACTGCCACAGACCAGATTACCCAAACTGTGCTACTCATGTGCTGAGTTTGCAAGGACTGGTATCAAACTCAGAACCTTGCAATTCCTAGGCAGCTGCTTTTTACCGACTGTGCTAAACCAGCTCCTACTTGATCTTAACAACCACCAAAATCAGCCTTTTAACTGTGTAAGAATAATACTTTTTTGTACACAGAATGAACTCACCTGGGCATTCACAGTTACTTTGTGAAACAGGGAAAAAAATTCATCTAAAGATTAATATATTAGTAACAAAGATATAATGAGCTCAATAGTTGAGAGAGGGAGGGTAATATTTTTATTGACAATTTTTTCCTAACATACATTTCTGATTTGAAAAGGCCTAAGATATTTTTTTCTTTTCTTTTTCTTTTTTGTTAATAACACAATTTGATTGACCAAAGTTATTTTGATTAAGTGTGAGCTTTTCAAGTTATAGAGATACTGGCAATGATCTGTGCAAATATCAGAGTCAATATGTAATTAAAATCAGGTTTTTTTGTAGATTATCAACAAAAAAAATATTTATTGCTGAAATTCTATGCTTTCAACTATGTTAGCAAAAATCCTTTTCATCTTTTTTTTAATATCAATGTATCATTTTTTTTCATTTTCTTTTTTTTTTTTTTTTTTTGGTTTGCAGTTAAAAATGTCCCCATGGTTCTGTTCATGTATAAGTGGCATGCCCTTAAATCAATAGGAAAGGTTTTCCTACCTATAAATATAAAGAGATTAGAAAAATTCAGTTTTATGACCATTTTCTCTATCCCGTTTGATTTATTCAAAGACAGAAATAAAAGAGCCTCATCAACCTTTCAACCTCCAAAATCCACTATTTTTTTTTTTTTCTTTTTGCAATAAAGATTGAATTACATCTTAACTGAATAATATTTTCTAGATTTATTCACCAAATCTATACATAAGATTCTGTCTTAAAGTTTGGAAAACCAGTTGAGCTATTCTATTAATATTGTTTATCCTGGTGTATATCTAAAGTGTTTCTAGGAGGGTTTGTAGTGTAATGGTTATTGTTGTAGGAAATGGACACAGTGAACTGAGTTCAAATCCTGGACAGGTCTGCTTGCATTTCACATAGCCCTAATACTCTTGGGAAAGGTATGAATCCAATTATTCTCCCACCAACTATTGTAAATTAGTTGGACAGACTAGGCTCTCTAACCTTGGTATGGCAACCGGTCTAGGAGAATGAAAACTGAATTCAAACCTGTTAAACTCCATTTAAAAACTGACCTCTGTAACATCCTGCTTGTGCAGAGGGGGCTGGGTAAATACGTAAATCTCAAGTATTTTTTTGAATATCAATTGATACTCTTCTTTTTTTTTTAAATATTTTTTTATGAGGATGAGTTAAAATTTTTGCAATATTTTGGTACGTACAGTTTGCGGCTCATATAGCATGTGACCAAAACAGTTCAAGGCATAGAAGTACCTACTATGATTAGTAGTATCATGGTAGTTGGTGCACTGAATGTTGTACATTGCTTCACTCCATGTTTGAAAGCCACACAGATTAATGTGAACGTAGTATAATTCAGGAACTTATGATTTACAAGTTTGAACTGAGCCATAACATTGTGGAAGCAATCAAAAACATTTGTTATGTGAAAGGTGAAGGTGCAGTTGATCACTGTACAGTAACCAGATAGATCAAGAAATTTCACTCGGGTTGCAAGAACTTTGATGATTAGGCAAGGTCAGGTAGGATAAACTGTGGAATTTCCGAGGATGTGCTTCAAGCCATAGAGGCAAATTCTAGCAAACTCGGCATCTCACTGTCATCACCTTCATGATCTCAGCAAAATCTTCCAAAGTTGTTGATTATGGTCTAGTCATGCTGAAAGCACGAGTTCCTGCTAGATCACTGAAGTTAAGCAGCAAAATGGGCCTGTTCAATACTTAATTGGGTGACCACTTAAGCAACAGCTGGTACTGTAAGCAACCTTACATTATTATTATTTACTCCTTTTGAGTTTTCACATCAGTGTTAGCTGATGGTCTTTCACTGGAGTCTGAGTGACAGCAAGTCTCCTCAGGTCTCCAGACTCTTCTGAGTATTCTGGCAGATTGCAGCAGTGCAGTGTTTCTGAATGGTTTCAACCCTTCCTCTGATTTCCAAACATTCCAGACCCTTTCCAATCCTTTTAGGACTGTTCCAAGTGCACAACTACAATTGGTATCACCTTCACTTTCATATTCCATAACTTTTTTTAGTTCTCTGGCAAGGTCCAGATATTTGTCTATTTTTTCATTTTCCTTTAGCTTCACCCTGTGATCTGCTGGCACTGCAAAATCCACCAGTTGACAAGTTCTTTCTTTTTGTTTATCAACACTAGGTCTGGTCTATAGGATTATTATTATTATTATCATAAATCACAATATTCTCTGCCTGTCACTACTACCATTCCAATAAATTTGGTTCCTATTGCTCCAATATATTAAGCCAAGCATCCTAATCTCAACAACGGTCAAGTCACACTAAAAGCACCAGTTCCAGCTAGATCACCAACATTAAGCAGTAATTAGCCTGTTCATACCACTTAAGGCCCAGCAGGTACTGCAAGCAAGCTGAGTTATTTATTTATCAAAATGACTTGATTCAGCATTAACTGACCTGAAAGAGGATTGATATTTCATTTTTAAAAAAACAATCAATCCAACCAACCAAAGCAGCCAAATTGTGTTACACATTACCAAAATATTGTAAAACTTTTGACTCTCCTGAGTGTTATAATTATCCTTCACAGACACAATATAACAATACTTATCTATTTACTATTATAGGAATGCTGTGTGAATTTGAAAATTCAGAGTTAATAAATTGCAAAATTGACCCGCAGTTATAGAGTTAAATATTCTTCCAGAGAACAATTTCAGCAAGTGAACTTTTTTCAGCTTAGCTCTTATAAAATCTTTTCTTTTTTTTTTTTTTCTTTTTTTTTTTTTCTACTTTCATATTTTGTGATTTTTTTTATGACACTAATAAATGTTTCATTGGAACATGCTCTTAAATCAACTTGTCACTCTTTGGCTATATTCCCTACAACTAGCCATTTTATTGAACTGTTTGCCAAATATTCTTCCTTTTGAATTTCTTGGCTAACCTCTAGGAGCTCAATTGAAACATTAATTAACTTCTTATACGAGGGTGTGAGGAAAAGTTCTCCACCCAACCAAGATGGGGAATTAACCTATTTTTAGGATTTTTTGGAAGCATTGAAGAAACTTGATAAAACAACATGCCAAGTGTGTTGACCTGCAAGATTAATATGTGACAAGCAAATTAGTTTCATGCCTTTTGGTCCTTTTCTTGTTCTGACCAAGAACTTTTGAACATACCAACTATATATCAATATGCTTGTTCCTTAATATTCCAACCATTATCATCTTGCAACACCTTCTGGTTAAAAATCAGACCATTCAAATCTTTCAAGATAAAATGGAAAAATGTAAATCTTGATTATCTGGTTTCGCTTATCTGCCAAATTCTTATTTCTTATGAGTTTTGTCACCTCAGCTAAATAATGGACCATTCTGTTTTATCATAGAGAAAGAAACGGAAGAAAAAAGACATGCTACACAAAAAAATATGAGAAAAAAAAAAAAAGAAAGATAAAGAGAGGGGTGATAACACAAATCTGTTTGAATTGAACATAATGAAAAGATAAAAAGAAGGAAAGAAAGAAAAAAGAGTGAGAGAAAAGTTAAATCAAGATTATTATACTTTTTACATATTGAACTATTGTAATAATTAGATTATCATACTGTGGTATATTCACAGGTCCTGCTAGTTATATATATTTTACCAAATTCTCTGCACGAGCAGAATGTGACACAAGGTCAATTTCTTAAGCGGAGTTTAACGGGTTTGAATTCAGAGTTTTCCTTCCCCTAGACTGATTACCTAGCCAAGGTTGAAGAGCCCAGTCTACCCTACTATTTACCCATAGCTGGTGGGAGATTAGTTGGATTCATACCTTTCCCAAGGTTATTAGCACTATGTGAAATGCAACCAGTCTCATGCAGTATTTGAACTCTGGTCGACGAGTTCATTTCTTATGACTCTAACCATTACACTACATGCCTCCATACCATTATAAGCTTGTCATTCACATCTTAGTATAAATTCATCAAAATTGACAAGAGAGAGAAACATGCCACTTATATATATATATATATATACACATATATATATAATATACACACACACGCTGTATTAGTTAATGTTTTTGTCTTGGCTTTTTTTTTAATTCAATTTGTTTAATGTAAAAATACAAAAAGACATAGACAACAAAAACATGAAACAAAACAAAATAAAGTTTTTTTATTTTTATTTTTAAGTAATGGCCAAACAAATTTTATTGATATATATATATACACTTTCTCTCTTTTGTCACATGTAGATTTCATATTTGTATGATAGTAAATTCATTCTGATGAAACTACCCTTACACCCAAAACATGTCAATCTGATTTTTCATAGTGTGTTCTTTCAGTATTTCTCTCTCTCTCTCTATGGGACCATATAACCTTTAAGCACCCCATCTGCAATCTCGATTCATAAGGACATGTTTTTCATTTACACCGTCAAAATCCGATTGTTTAACAGACAATTTAGGGGTTAGGGTTAGGGGTTAGTTTTATAATTTTAAAAAAAACCCTCTAAAGATCGTCTGTTAAAAAACTGGATTATGACGGTGTAAATGAAAAACATGTCCTTATGAATCAAGACTGTATAAGGTTATATGGTCCTATATATGATGGTCATTCAATAAATGTGAATATGGCCTCAGGAGTTGGCAATAGGAAGCAATGTTTACTGTTTCACCTTTTTCAAGGAAATCAATAATGATGGTTCCTTTCATGTCCAAGAAGACTGTCAGCATGACCTTCTTTACTGACCACTGCTGCTCCAAGAACTTTTTCTTTACCAGAGAGTCAGTGTGTTTCCACTCCATGGATTGTCTTTTCAACTCAGTCTCATAGTGGTAAACCCATGTTTTTTTTTGTTTTTTTTTTTTTACTAAAACATGCTTCTCTGTAAACATCATACATTCTTCTATGTATTTCTCAGCCATCAAGAATTGTATAACATACCTCTGTTCAAACCTGGAGCACTCTATTTGATCCACTGCCATTTTGTATAGCCAAACAAATATTTTGCAGCATTGCATGCATTAAATGTTTTTGTATAAAACAAACAAAGGTTTTGTTATACATTTAATTTTTTTTTTACCTTCTTATATATATATATATATATATATATATATATATATATATACTGCCTTTCTTGGCACTACATTTATTTTTGCACTTATATATTTATCTAACTTGACCTACTCCTTTTTTTAACATAGATTATTCTTTGCCAAAAACTGCTTTTCTTAGAATCCTGCAGTTGTATTCAGTAAAAGTAAATAAATAAACAATTTTAAAAAAACTCCAGAATATTTAGATTTTTTTTTTTAACAAACTTTTTATTTTATTATTTCTTTTTTTTTTTTTGAATCTGGTTAAGTTCCCACAACCCAAAGTTCCTGTCATTTGAACGACTAAATAATTGACAATTAATCATGTCAACTATTCTGTTGTGTTTGTATCAATCAAAGAAGTTCCAACCAGATAACAAATAATGAATGATTTTCATTCTGACATCCTGTCTCTTTCCTTTTTTTTTTTTCTTCTTTTTTTTCTTCTTCTTTTTTTTTTCTTCTTTTTTTCCTGACTAACAAAGCCCACTTCCTCTAATTGGTCTTAATCCTACTTTCTTCTTGTTTACTCTTTGTCAATGATCAATAATGTTTCAGTAGTGCAAGATAGACAACTCCTCGCCAATTGTACAAATTTGCTGGACCTTCCCTTTCCACTGGAGATTCTTTCTTCATCCCCTCCATTTTCTCTCTTTTTTTTTTTCTTTTTCATTTTTTTTTTTTCATTCATGCAGGGGGTGGTTGTTTGTTTTTCCTGGTTTTCTTGGAAACAACTCTATTTCTTCTCGTTGGAATTGGGAATCTTTTCAGCTTTACCACAAGTGACATTCTTCACAGACACTCAATTTCCTGTTTAACTAAACCACTATTTTCAACTTATCTAACAGATATCCCCATATATTTATTTGTACTACTAGCAAGAATATATGCTCTATACCAGGCATAAGTATTTGAGTTTTAATGTTATGAAATATATTAGAAAGACTAACAAGATAAAATAAGAAAATATATAAAAAGATTACACATATTTTAATTATATTTCAATTGATTTCTATATAAAATCATTCATAGAATTGATTTTATTATCTTGGAGAATAAAACAATAATATTAGAGATCAGTAACACCAAGTAATTATTTATCAAACCCAGTTTTGTTAAAACCAATATACAATATACAAATATACTGCATATATTATGTAAACCTTTATTTCTTAGAGATATATAAGACACATTGCAGGATTTTAAATGCACTAATAACATGAGCTGTTTTAAGGCAAATCTAACTCAGATTTTCATAGAGACATCAGTAATAAGTAAGATTTATTCTATGTATTAATGATTTTGACTCTAAATTAAATACTCATTGATAAATGTACACAATTTCTGAGGGTATTGTGATGTAAGCAGTGATGTAGTTTCGGTTACAGACACCGAATCTCCGTTATAATCAGATTTATTCCTTGTTCAAAGAAAAGTTTAACACAGCACCAAATTATGTAGGATATGCAGTAAGATTTAAAACAGCTGAAATCATTAAAATAGTTTTCATTGTATTCTTGGTGTTGTTAACATCTTTTGGCCAGTCTGTTTATCCCTCATCAGGTGTACAATCTGGGATAAGAAAAAAAGACCTGAAAAATTGTGTTATTAGAGTGAGTCAAAACTTCTGCAATAGTTTGGTACATGCTAGTTTGTGGTATGTATATCATACGACAGAAGCAGTTCAACCATGGTAGGTACCCACTATGGTTGGTAGCATTGTGGTGTAATGGTTAGTAAGCTAGTCTCCAAGATCCATTACTAGTGAAAAACAAAATCCTCACTGGATGCAGTTCAACTATGGTAGGTAACCACTGTGATTGGTAGCATTGTGGTAGTTGGAGGTGTCCCGTTGGGGTGTAATGGTTAGCAAGCTAGTCTTGCAGATCTATTACTACAGAAAAATGAGTTTGATCCACACTGGATGTTGCCCGATACTTGTGACCTTGTGTCAAATTCAACCCGTGGTAATATGTTGGGCTAGTAATTTTTTGTGAAGTAGTTGGTGTGCTAAAATATAATCTAATTCATTAGCTTATGCTTTATGAGTTCAAACTGGGTCATAACATTGTGGAAATAACCAAAAACATTTGTTATGCGAAAGATAAAGATACAGTTGATCCCGGTACAGTAACCAGATAGTTCAATAGATTTTTCTTGAGTTGCAAGAATCTCAACAATCAAGCAAGGTCAGGTTGGCCTAAAACCATGGATTTCAAGGTCGTTCTCCAATCCATAGAAGTAAATCCTGCAAATAGCACTTGGAGATGATCTGGTGAGCTTGGCATCAACACAATCCAGTTTGGTTGGTCACATTCATGACTTCAGTCAGCAAAAAATTCTATCCCAAAAGTCAAGCAGGTCATAGGCCTAAAACCATGGATTTCAAGGTCGTTCTCCAATCCATAAAGGTAAATCCTGCAAATAGCACTTGGAGAGGATCTGGTGAGCTCAGCATCAACACAATCCAGTTTGGTTGGTCACATTCATGAATTCAGCAAAATCATCTGGAGTTGTTATATTGTACCTCACATCTATATATTAATACTCATCTTCCTTAATTGTACAGTTGTTATCATCTTGCAACACCTTCTGGGTAAAAATGAGACCGTCCAAAATCTTCCAAGATGAAATACAAAAATATAATTCTTGATTATCTAGTGTTGCTTATCCACTGAATTCTTATTTTTTATGAGTGTCATACTCTCAGTTATAATAATGGACAATTTCGTTTTTATTATAAAGAAAGAGAAGAAAAAGGACATGCTACACAGAATAAATATAATAAGAAAGAAAGAGTAGGGGAAAATAGAGAGAGGGGGTGAGCACGTGGAAGCAATAACACTAATCTGTTTCAATGGAACATAATGAAAATATGAAAAGAAGGAAAGAAAGAAAAAAGTGAAAAATAGAGAGTTAAATCAAGATTATTATACTTTTTACATATTGAAGTATTTGCAATAGCTCTTAAGTAAACATATTAAATGTTGTAATAATTAAATCATCATACTGTGGTATATCCACAGGTCCTGCTAGTTACCAAAATATTGCAAAACTTTTGACTCAGCCTAGTAACAATATCAAGAATACCAAGAAAAGGTTTGTCTGAATGGTTTTTGGTATGTTAATAACTCTTCTCAAAGTTATTGACAAAAAGATTTAAAAGCTCTAAACACACATTCTGAAGTTTCAAAATGCAAATAATGTTTAAAAGAAAATCAATCCAGTTAATTAACTTATATTTAATCAGTACAGCCACATAATGTTATAAATTGTATGAACTGCAGAACGGCTCAAGTGTTAGAGGATTAAACTAAAGGTTATAATGTATACACTTCAATATTTAGAAATAATGCTTTTAACTCATTAAATAGTAAATTTTTATAAACTTTTTTCAGCAAGTTATTTATTTAGCAATAAAAAATAATCTTTAATCTAATTATCTTACTTGCCCTGGGTATAACATTAAACTGCATCTAATGGTGAAGTTTTCATCCTAGAGCTCTGGGGAGTGTGAAGTAGTCCTTCATCACTATTACTCCCAGGTCCACTTTGACCTGGAGTGATAGTACCTGTTAGGGTCCCATCTATGGGTTAAATAGAAAATATGAGTTTTTTTAAATGTGCTTAAGAAAAAATTGAGTTTGAAACAAAAAAATTGACTACCATCAAGAATGAATAAAACAAAACATCTTTGGCATAAAATAATCCAACAAGGGTTGAAATGCTATAAATTCCAACTAATCAATTATCTATCTATGAACTAGTGTTTTTAGACCATTTTTTTTTTTAAATTTTAGATATTGTCTCTAGTTTTCAAGCTAATGATTGGTTATAGTCAGTTGGCTGGTTTTATGGCATATCAACATTTGAAGGGTTATTTAATGCCAAAATTAGTCATTTTTTTTCAGGCAGTTATATAATTCAAAGTAACTAATAATGATAATCATTAACTATTCTTGATATAAATAATTTGCACAACATTATATGGTTTCAAGTATTATTATCTATTACTAATAATTTGAAAGCAATTATATGGTTTCAAGTAGGAAGTGCGTGGTGTAATGTTAAAGTCATGGGAAATGGACTTGTCGCCCCGAATTCAAATCCTGGACGTGATAATTGCATTTCACTTACCGCTAATACCCTTGGGAAAGGTATGAATCCTACTCTCCCTCCAGCTATGGATAAATAGTAGGGCAGACTGGGCTCTTTAACCTCGGTTAGGCAACCAGTCTAGGTGAAGGAAAACTCTGAATTTAAACCTGTTGAACTCTGCTTAAGAAATTGACCTTGTGTCACATACTGCTTGTGCGGAGGAATTTGGTAAACCTGGCATTAGCAATGAAGGCGTACTTCACACTCCCCAGATCTTCAGAACTGTAGCCTCACCATCATATGCATACCTACTCAAGAAACTTCTTTTTTTTTTTTGTTGTTGTGGTGGGGTTAGATCTTACCCCTATGCAGTAGATGCAATTGGTATATTCTAGGTCCTACTAACAGGGTGATTTGTTATTTTAATTTATTTTGTTTGTTATGTCCCCTTGGTCATCTCCTCATATTTTTCTATCTTCTCACATAAAAGGAGGGGGGGAGAAAAAAAGAAGAATATTTACACAGTACATATACAATATTAATACACAGATAAAATTCTGTTAAGTAATTAATCTAATAATTCCCAAAAATGCCCTCTTGGATTCTTCTTCTTACCATTTTTTCTGAAATCATCCAAATTAATCTTTAAATTTTGTACACTATTGGTGCTTTTGATCTGTTTAGGCAATTTATTTGGTTATCTATATACAAAACAAAATGATGTATTTGGATTTGTACCATTTAATTCAGTACCACTTAGCAAACCTGCTGTTCTTCCAATAAAAAAAAATTGTTTTTAGAAATAATTATTAACTCTCAAAGAATGATTTTTATTTGTCATCTCCATTCATAACAAAGTAAAGTAGGCAGAGAATGGCCTTTTGTCAGTATATGCTGTCCAGTGAGGGTGTCTATCCACTTTTCACTAGCACTACACCAGGGAGATTGTTTTTGCATCTGAGATGGAGCACCACATGTACCATCAGCTTTATGACAGATTTAAGCTGTGCTACTCATATGCTGAGTTGGTTAGTACCAGTATCGAACTTGGAACATTGTGGTTCCAAGATAAATGTTCTACCGACTGAGCTAGAATGGATTTACCAGAGGAATCTTTTTTTTATTGTAAAATTGATCATCTTATCTTTACAGGGCAATTCTTTCTTTTTTTTTTTCTTTTTGGGCAATTTTCAAAAGATCAAAATGAAATATATTTTCTTATTTATTTTGATTCTTTTCTTGTTTATTTTTGTTCAGATTTTTGAAAAATCATATTTCAAAATCTTAGCTTCCTCAACTGAAAAAAAATAAATGGATTATAAATATGTTCTCATTGCAAGTTCTCTAATTATTATAAAATTATCTTTTAATTTTCAGGTGATGACACAGCTAGAGTGAAGAAAAACCTTGCAAAAAGAAGTCACGATATTTGGTATGAAGCCCGTCTTATTTCATGCAACCACGAGCACCTAGAAAAACCCAAGAAAGTCTATGTTTACATGTCCCCCAAGGTAAGTTGATTTTATTATATATGAAATATAAAATATATATATAATTAATATATATATATATATATATGAGAATGGAAAATGAATCCGACTATATAGGAAAAAATGAGTAAGAAAAGAAATGTAGATGGATAAAAATGAATTTTATGATATCACTTTTAATCGATATCACTTACACATGTGTTTCGGTCTGTTTATCAAAATGTTTACGGATTTACGTTATTATTATTATTAAATAATCAGATGGAGTTGAAATGATGATGATTTTTCCTATTATTATTATCATCATCATTTCAACTCCATCTGATTATTTTAATAATAATAATAATAACGTAAATCCGTATACATTTTGATAAACAGACCGAAACACATGTGTAAGTGATATCGATTAAAAGTGATATCGATAAAATTCATTTTTATCCATCTACATTTCTTTTCTTTACTCATTTTTTTCCTCATATATATATATATATATATATATATATATAAAATATAACAAGAAATTTATTAAGAAAGATTGGTTGTGATTTTTTTTTTAAGTAATAATATTAAACCACCAACAGGTTTCTGTCTTGGCCTATAGTAAGTATTTACTGACATCCCACCATGTCAATTGAATACAAGGATCAGTATAGTAGAGAACCATGTACAAACCGAAGCTCATGTGTGGCTAGTGTTTAAAAATTGCATGAATCCCCTCAGCATTCCTCTTTTGAGGCATCACAGGCACTGGACAATAAACCCACCCCTGCCCCTTTAAATCAAAGGAGCAGGTGTTGCCTGGAATCATGCTAGTATTTTAAGTCTTACCAGTCTAATCAACATATCGTATTTGTCACATATTTTGACATGTCACAAAGTTGTTGTTGCGATGAGGAAATGACAACTCTTCGCCACAAAAAAATAATGTAAAATTTAATTTAAAAGTTTTAGTTAATTCTTGTCCTTTC
Source organism: Doryteuthis pealeii (assembly GCA_023376005.1). Lineage (NCBI taxonomy): Eukaryota > Metazoa > Mollusca > Cephalopoda > Myopsida > Loliginidae > Doryteuthis > Doryteuthis pealeii. Next base: position 88,893,064 of record CM042148.1, on the reverse strand, counting down.
AAGAATTTTTTTTTTCAACAGTTCTTATTAGAAATAAAAGCTCTTTTATTCTTTGTGCTGTGAGCACAATAGAAACCTTTTTCTCATCAAATTCTTTATTTTTGAAAGGTTTTGTTTTTATTTTTTAATTGAAATAAAAATAAAATAAAATAAAAAAAAACGTAATTTAATCAGTCTGAGCACATCAGGTAAACTCATAGATCCTTTTGATATCAATGGGAAAACAAAAACTAATTAGATTTTATATAAAGTGTCATTAGCCTAAAAAGAGGACAATAAGTGCTGTTCCTTAAACAATGAATAAATTCAGAAAATTCTTCAAATAAAAGAAAGAAAGGAAAAAAAAAAATATATAAGAACAACAAGCTTTGAAATCCAGTTTGCGTTTGTGACATAGATGTTTATTTTCTCTGCTTTTCATTACTGGCAATAAAAATTTGGACACAAAAACAATGTCAGTTTGTCTCTTTTTGTCATCAACAATTTGATGAGAAGGATAAATTGGTGAGGAACCAGGCTTGATGAAGATGACCTTATTGACACATTCAAATTGAAAGTGATACTTAATCTCTCCCAAACTCTTTCAACTGCTGTGCGCATTTGATTTCTTCGACAAGCGAACACCTCATCCATCACTAGCTCCTTCACGATCGTGTCCTGGCC